>SJXQ01004417.1:302767-337916 GCA_006408695.1 Aepyceros melampus | reverse complement strand
TTGTACAGTTCTTCCGTGTATTCTTGCCACCTCTTCTTAATATCTTCTGCTTCAAGAATACATTTGAATCCATTCTAATGAGGTGGGTGAAACTGGAGCCTATTATACCAAGTGAAGTAAGCCAGAAAGAAAAACACCAATACAGTATACTAATGCATATATATGGAATTTAGAAAGATAGTAATGATAACCCTATATGTGAGCCAGCAAAAGAGACACAGATGTATAGAACAGTCTTTTGGACTCTGTGGGAGAGGGAGAGAGTGGGATAATTTGGGAGAATGGCATTGAAACATGTCTAATATCATATATGAAATGAATTGCCAGTCCAGGTTTGATGCATAATACAGGATGCTTGGGGCTGGTGCACTGGGATGACCCAGAAGGATGGGATGGGGAGGGAGGTTCAGGATGGGAAACATGTGTATACTCATGGCAGATTCATGTTGATGTATGGCAAAACCAATACAATATTGTAAAGTAATCAGCCTCCAATTAAAATAAATAAATTTATAATAAAAAATAATAAAATGCATCCACAGTAAAAAAAAAAAAAAAACACATATTTTGTAGATATCAATGTTTGAAATATATTTAACTCATTTCATAGTGATTTTAAAGAACATTTTGTCTAGGTCTTATAATTGTTATCTGAAGGAAGGATATTCTAATCAAGTTTTTACCTGCATTCCTTATGTATTATTGTGTAACAAATTACCAGAACTTAGTACAATAAAAGCACACATGATTATATCACAGTTTCTGTGTCTTAGGAATCTGGCCATGGCTAAGCTAAGCTGACCAAGCCAGTCAATCCTAAAGGAAATCAACCCTGAATATTCTTTGGAAGGACTGATGCTGAAACTCCAATACTTTGGCCACCTGATGCAAAAAATAATGAAAAAAATGAATCAACTCATTGTAAAAGAACCTGATGCTGGGAAAGACTGAGGGCAGGAGGAGAAACGGATGACAGAGGATTAGATGATTGGATGGCATCACCTACTCAGTGGGCATGAGCGTGAGCAATCTCTGGGAGACAGATAGTGAAGGACAGGGGAGCCTGGCATGCTGCAGTCCATGGGGTCACAAAGCGTCAGACACAATCCAACACAACATCTCTTCTCGTGAAGGTTCCTTCTTGTATCTTGCCCATTTGAAACTGGATTGTATGCTTTCTTCATGTGTGTGTATCAAGATTGAGAGTTCTTTGTATATTCTAAACGCTAGTCCCTCTTCAGATATGTGGCTTGCAAATATTTTCTTTCAAATGTGGCTGGCCTTTTCATTTGTAAACAGGGTCTTTCACACAGCTAAAGTTTTTAAGTTTGATGAAATCCAAATTAATCAGTTTTCCTTCTAGCCTTAAATTCCAAATATTTTCTCCTAATTTTTTTTCTATAAGTTTTATGGTTTTACATGTAATTCCACAACCATCTTTGAGTTAATTTTCTGTATAAGATCTGAAATTTAGGTAGAGGTTAATTTTTATGCCTATACATTTTCAACTGCTCCAGAATCATCTGTTAGAGAGGCTATTTTTCCTCTGGCAATTTTTCCCCCCAAAAGATCAGTTGATTATAATTGTGTAGGTCTATTTCTGGATTTTCTATTCTGTTCTATTGATCTTTCTGTCCATTTTCATGCCCATCCTTATCACACAGTCTTGATTACTATAACTCTATAGTTGTCTTGAAATCAAGTCTAATGTTTCCTTCTATTTTTCAAACATTTCAGCTACTGTAGTTCCTTGATTTTTCCATATACATTTTAGAATGATCTGCATCTATATCTACAAACACCTTGCTGAAATTTTGGCAAGAATTCTGTTAAGCCTATTTATGAGTTTGAGAAGAACTGGCATCTTTACTATGTTGTTTTCCAATCCGTGAATATAGGACGTCTCCCCATTTATTCGGTGCTTTGATTTTGTTCATCAGCAGTATAATTTTCATCACGTGGATTTTGCCCATGCTTTGTTAGATTTACATCTAAATATTTCCTTAATTTTTTATCTAATATATGTGGAATTGTATTTTTTATTTTGGCATACACATGTTCATTGGTATTATATAGCTACATAATTGGTTTTATATGCTTATTTTTTATCCTGTGATCAGACTGATCACTTCTTGGTTCTAGGAAATTTTAAAATTAATTCCTAGGGTTCTTCTATATAGAAAATTATATCATTTTCAAATAGAAAGTTCTATTGCTTTCCAGATAAACCATGTGCCCTTTATTTTATTTTCCTGTGACACTGAGTAACTTCTACCATTTTGTTGAAAAGAGTAGTGAGAACAAAGATCCTTTTTTCCTGATTTTAAGGAAAAATCATTCAGCCTTTCACCTTTAAGTATAATGATAATAGTTTTATTTTGTTTTTCCCCCACCTAAGATGTTCTTTATCTAGAGGAAGTTCCTCTCTATCCTAACTTTCTAAGTGTATTATGATGAAAAGACGTTGAAATTTGTTGAATATTTTTCCTGCATCAACATCATGTGATTTTTTTTTTCTTCTTTGACTTGTGGTAGATTACATTGGTTGATTTGAAAGTATTGAATCAACCTTGTATCACTGGAATAAACCCCAATTTAGTCCTGTTGTATAATTATTTTTATATATTGCTTAATTCTCTTTGCTGATATTTTGTTAAGAATTTTTGTGCTTGTGTGCATCAGGAATACTAATCAGCAGTTTTCTGCTTTTTAGTGTCTCTGGTTTTGTTAATACTAGCTTTATAAAATCGGAGAAGGCAATGGCACCCCACTCCAGTACTCTTGCCTGGAAAATCCCATGGACAGAGGAGCCTGGTAGGTTGCAGTCCATGGGGTCGCTAAGAGTCAGACACGACTGAGCGACTTCACTTTCACTTTTCACTTTCATGCATTGGCGAAGGAAATGGCAACCCACTCCAGTGTTCTTGCCTGGAGAATCCCAGGGACGGGGGAGCCTGGTGGGCTACCGTCTGTGGTGTCGCACAGAGTCGGACATGACTGAAGTGACTTAGTAGCAGCAGCAGCAGCTTTATAAAATAAATTGAGAATTATTTCTTCCACAATTTCTGAAAGGAATTGTGTACAGTTGTTGTTTATCCTTCCTTAAACATTTGGAAGAGTTTTACAATAAAACCATCTGGGCTTGGAGATTTCTTTTTTGGTAGTTTTTAAATTAAAAATTCAATTTTCTTAAAGTAAACCCATGCACTTATGGCCAACTAATCTATAACAAAGAAGCAAAAATATACAATGGAGAAAAGAAAGTCTTTTCAACAAATGGTGCTGGAAAAACTGGACAGCTACACATTTTAAAAAATGAAATTGAACATTCTCTACATCATATACAAAAATAAACTCAAAATGGAATAAAGATGTAAATATAAGACCAGATACTATAAAACTCCTGGAGGAAAGCACTGACAGAAAACTACTTTCATAGTAATTAAATGTAAAGTCATGGGAAAATGTTCTTTTAACGTTGAGACTGCTTTGTAAGGGAGTGAAATCACCACTCTATATTTTAGGATAGATTTTGTGTGTATAGGCTTCTTAGGTGGTGCTGTGCTGAAGAATCTGCCTGCCAGTGCAGGAGATGCAAGAGATGCTGAGTTCCATCCCTGGGTTGGGAAGATTCCCTGGGAAAGGAAATGGCAACTCACTCCAGCATTCTTGCCTGGAAAACTCCATGGACAGAAGAGCCTGCGGGGCTACAGTCCATGGGGTTGCAAAGTCTGACACGACTAAGCATGCAGCTTCTAGCCTTGAGTGGATAAAGGGGAAGAAAAGGATAATTCAGGTACAGCAGCAATCAAACAGTTGGACCTCTTTGCACGGCCAGCTTCCTTTCGCATCTAGATCTCCACCAAACAGTTCCCTCCTCAGAGAGGCCTTCCCTGAATCTATAAAAGGGCCTCATCACACTGTCCTTTATCACTACACCTGGGTTGACAGTTGCCCCCATTGCATTTATCACAGTATGAAATTCTCTCTTTATTGGTTTGCTTTCTTATTTCTTACCTTTCTTCTTGCTGTGAATCCAGGAGAAAAGAATAATGCTATCTTTCTTTCCCACTGTCTGCCCAACTCCGCTCCCAAGCACCTAGTTAGTGCTCAATAAAGATTTTTGAACGAACAAATAAAAAGATTAATAGAACTTCCCTAGGGTCCTTAATCTGTGATGAATTTACATAGTCTCCCTTCCCTGACTCAGTTCAGTTCAGTTCAGTTGCTCAGTCATGTCCGACTCTTTGCGACTCACAGCACGCCAGGCCTCCCTATCCATCACCAACTCCTGGAGTTCACTCAGACCCACGTCCATCGAGTCAGTGATGCCATCCAGCCATCTCATCCTCTGTCGTCCCCTTCTCCTCCTGCCCCCAATCCCTCCCAGCATCACAGTCTTTTCCAATAAGTCAACTCTTCGCATGAGGTGGCCAAAGTACTGGAGCTTCTGCTTCAGCATCATTCCTTCCAAAGAAATCCCAGGGCTCATCTCCTTCAGAATGGACTGGTTGGATCTCCTTGCAGTCCAAAGGACTCTCAAGAGTCTTCTCCAACACCACAGTTCAAAAGCATCAATTCTTTGGTGCTCAGCCTTCTTTACAGTCCAACTCTCACATCCATACATGACCACAGGAAAAACCAGAGCCTTGACTAGACGACGTTAGTCAGCAAAGTAATGTCTCTGCTTTTGAATATACTATCTAGGTTGGTCATAACTTTCCTTCCAAGGAGTAAGCGTCTTTTAATTTCATGGCTGCAATCACCATCTGCAGTGATTTTGGAGCCCAAAAAATAAAGTCTGACACTGTTTCTACTGTTTCCCCATCTATTTCCCATGAAGTGATGGGACCAGATGCCATGATCTTCGTTTTCTGAATGTTGAGTTTTAAGCCAACTTTTTCCACTCTCCTNGTCACCATCTGCAGTGATTTTGGAGCCCCCCCAAATAGTCTGACACTGTTTCTACTGTTTCCCCATCTATTTCCCATGAAGTGATGGGACCAGATGCCATGATCTTCGTTTTCTGAATGTTGAGCTTTAAGCCAACTTTTTTCACTCTCCTCTTTCACTTTCATCAAGAGGCTTTTTAGCTCCTCTTCACTTTCTGCCATAAGGGTGGTGTCATCTGCATATCTGAGGTTATTGATATTTCTCCTAGCAATCTTGATTCCAGCTTGTGTTTCTTCCAATCCAGCGTTTCTCATGATGTACTCTGCATAGAAGTTAAATAAGCAGGGTGACAATATACAGCCTTGATGTACTCTTATATCAAGTAGCTTAAAATTCATACATTAAAAAGGAGTTGGTGGGTTAGGACTAGGATTGATTTTCATAATAAGCTAGCTTCATGTACTATTTAATTTGTTGCCATTTGTATACATTTCCTTAACATATACTTTTAATTTAGTCTCAAGAGGTGTGCTTCTTAAAATGTGGTTCAAAATTCTGCATTACAATTATTGGAGTGCATGTAAAATTTAGATTCCTAAGTCTCACAAAAATTCTGTTTTTCTAGGTGTGATGCCTGGAAATCTGTATTTTAACTTGAATCTCAGTGGAATATTTTAAATTTTTTAAAATTAAAGTATGTTTGCTTTACAGAATTATGTTAGTTTCAGAAGTACAGCATTGTTATCCACTATTTTTGCAGATTATACTCCATTGTAGGTTATTACAAGATCATGAGTATTTCCTGTGCTGGATTGTATATTCTTGTTGCTTGTCTTTTTGTATATAGTAGTTTGTATCTGTTAATCCCACACCTTTAATTTGTCCCACCCACGTATAGTACAGAAGTACTATGTTGTACTTTTTAAACTCCTATTTGGTAAAGATAACTTTGTTTTTTGTATTTGTGTGTCTCTTTCCATTTTGCATATACATATACATTCATTTGTATTATTTTTTAGTTTCCACAAAGAAGTGATATCATACGTATTTGTCTTTTCCTATGTTATTTCACTAAGTATAATATTCTCCAGTTCAGTCCAGATTAAGGCAAATAGCAGTACTTTTTTCTTTATGGCTAAGTAATAGTCCATGTATGTATATATACCCCCAGCAGAATCTTAAGTATATATAAGTGTGAGAACTCTTTAAGATGTTAAGAGTATATTGGTGCAAATTTTCATGACGTGAATTATCTCAGCAATAACTAAAATGAACGTGTCCTGTAAATTCATTGGTATTGGTATAATATACAATTCTAGCTAGTCCTGAACAGCATAGTATTGAGATTTTCAAAGTGCTTTGTGATAGTGGTGGGTGGGGACTAACAGTTTCTGTATCAGGAGTAAGATGTCAGTGGTCTTATTTCCCAATTCTTGGGGGTAAGCAAGTCTTTTGTTGGTATTTTGCCATTGCAGCACTGTGGGCAGCACATAGGGGATTAACAGTGGGATTAACAGTCAGGGCATACATCAGGGACTTAGTGATGTCATTAAGGAACTGACTAGATAGGCTTCATCCCAAGGCTGGTTCTCCTCCTGTTTCCAAGATGGCTGCCCTTAACAATGAGCACTTTCTTGCTGTTTTGCTCATATTCAACAGGAAGAGCTAGGGTATTACCTTATATCAATGTCATTGTAATGGAATTATCATGTTCCGCTATTTTGTGGTTGTTTCAAGGTAGCATAGGTACTAATTTTGTTGAACATCACTGTATGTCTCTTTATTTACTTGAGCTAGATTCTCTCTTGAGTGTATTTTAAAAGAGGAATAGTTGGAGTAAGATAGGCTCATAGTCAAAAATTGCTTTCTAAATTCATTGTATCAATTTATACAGTCAGGCAGAAATGTTTGAAAGTCATCATTTCTCCCTATTCTTGCCAGTAATTGATGTTACATTTTAAAATTTGTGTCAATATTAGGGTGTTAAATCATGTCCCATCTTTAATTTGCATCTACTGATTATTAGTGAGTTGGGGTATTTTGAGTATTGAAAATTTGGAACTTTGTTCTGTGAAGTTTCATATTCTTTTGCATCTATTTTATTGGGTCTTAAATACTTTTGTTAGTTACTTTTATAAATTCTTTATTCTGAAGAGTTGGCTTATGGGATGCAGAACTTTTAATATCTGGTACCAATTTTCTTTTACCTGAAAAATCATATAATACTCTTCCTGTCCCATTTGACTACATCTGGAGCCTTTTGATTATAAACTTCCTGTGATGGGTAATGTAAGGAACAAGCCTACCTAACAGTAATCTTAGTAGTTAAGATTAGGGTTTTGGATCTAGGAGTTTCAGTTTGAATCCAGGCTCTTCATGATCATGGGTAGTTATTTCATCTCTCTAATTTGTATATAGGAAGAATAACTTACTATAATAAACACACACAAACACAAATACTTAGAGCTTGAAACCATACCCACAATAAATGAAAGTAATAAATCATTTTTATTAGTAATAAGAAAAAGAATAGCACCAACAATGTTCATTTCATCAAATAGCTTTTGGTTTCAGAGTACCTTTACTTAAGTAATACTTGGTTATCTGGGCATTTCCTAATTCCTATTTTAATAGTCCATTGTGATGCTAGAAGCGTAGAGTGATTGATTCTGTAATTTTTATATGCTGTAGACATATATTTTGTTTATGAAATCACTACTCAAGGGCTTCATAATTTACACAAAAATCTGTATAACTACTTTTTTATTGGGTAGTCTTGTCTGAATCTTAGATTTGCATATATTTATGTAGTTCATTAAATCAATATGTTCTTTGTAAACTGATATAAAATCTTTTTATACAGTCATAAGAACATTTATTGATTTAATAAATCAGACACTTGTCAACCATGTATCAGTGTAAATTGTTCTTTATATATAGTGTGAGCATAGTTCTTTAGACAGAGTACATAATTCATCATTCAATTAACATAAATACATGATCAGTTAGTATTTACCTCCTCTTTGATACATAGAAGTTACAATTGTTTCTAATTTGATAATTTTCTTGTGGTGTTTTTGTGTTTTACGATGTTTTAAATTTAGCTTTTTTATAAAACTCATTTCACAGTAAAAATTAAGTAGAATTGACAGGTATAGAATGAATAATCTTTTTTTGTAAAAACAATATGGCAAATTCTAAAGATTTGATTAAAATCCATAAGTCATTAAAACTAACCTCTTAATATTTGAATATAATATTTGATTTTAAGGCTTAATCTTTGGAAAATAGTACAAAGGGATACCCCAGATGGTGTGTGCTTAGTCACTCAGTTGTGTCCTATTCTTTGCGACCTTATGGACTGTATCCCCCCAGGCTGCTTTGTCCATGGGATTCTCCAGGCAAGAATACTGGAGTGGGTTGCCATCCCCTTCTCCAGGGGATCTTCCCAACCCAGGAATCAAACAGTGGTCTCTTGCATTGCAGGCATATACTTAACTGCCCCAGCCACCAGGAAAGACCCTCCAGAGAGAGGGAGAGAGATTCATTCACTCATTCGCTCATTAGGGGACATCTTCTGGTACTTTTTTTTTTTAATTAATTTTTATTTTTTAGTTTGTTTTGCTTTACAATATTGTATTCGTTTTGCTGTTGACATGAATCAGCCACGAGTGTACGTGAACTCCCAATCCCGACCTCTTCTGGCACTTTTCAGAGAACAAGAGTCAAATGTAGAGACCATACTGCTTGCCAAGATTGTAAAGCTGATTATATTGACTGTTTCTTTTGAATTTGAATGCATGCTGATATTGTCCTGCTTCTACTTGCTGTGATCTCTTGTTATTAATAGAAGGTTAATAAAAAGTGTGTATTCATTGACATGTGAAAGTGAAAGCCGCTCATAAGTGTCCAACTCTTTGACACCCCATAGACTATACAATCCATGGTACTCTCCAGGCCAGAATACTGGAGTGGTGGGTAGCCTTTCCCTTCTCCAGGAGATCTGCCCAACACATACCTAAGTACAAAAATATATCAACTGTAGTACTCACCATACTTTCAAATGCTTTAACTGCTCTTTACCAGTTTGCCAATTTTAGACAGTTTCTGCGCATGCCTGTTATATTAGTATTTATCCTCGTTTGCATTGATGCAGTTTTGGCTGCATCACTAAATCAACATTATATTTACATATCACTATATTATAACTATATTTTCTCTTATACAACTTTTCATTTTCCCTAGGGTTAAAAATTACCTGTGAATTTTTTCATTAGCCTTTATTTGACTAGGTATCTATTTTTTCTCAATTATTTCAGAACATTTGTCATGGCCCTCAATAATTTTCCCAAACGGTCAACACATCAAATAAATTATCAATGGCTCATCTCTCTCCACTCCTGGCAACCTTCCCTGCGTTTCTGTGGTTTTTGTTTTCTTGATTCTGACCCATTTTATCTATAGGTCTAATGCACATGTATTATCCTTCAACATAGCATTGGGTCGTGTCCTTGTTTACTGGATGCTATGCTTTTCCTTTTTTGTTGGAAAACATACTCTTTTAGCTGCCAAAGAAAAGTTGAGTTGGAAGCCCTTTTTAAAAAAATTCTGAGAATGTCTGAAATATTTTGATTTGATCATTTTAATTGACAACTTGAGAAAGTATGAAAATCTGGGTTACAACTCACTGTCCCTCATAATTTTGAAGACGTTGCCCTACTGTCTTCTAGTATCCAGTGCTATTGAGTAATCCAGTACCTTGCTGATTTCATTTATACGTAACCTGTCTTTGTATCTCATTGGAAGCCTGATTTTAGAACTTTCAAATTTTGAAATTTCACCATAATGTGGTTTAGAGTAGACTTTCTAAGAAAGTCTGTTTGACTTGGCATTCACAGGAAGGTCTTCTGGTATAGAAACTCCTGTATTCTTGCTTGGAGAATCTCATGGACTGAGGAGCCTGGTGGGCTGCAGTCCATGGGGTCACAAAGAGTCGGACATGACTGAGTGACTTTACTTACTTACTTATATATTTGATAATATTTTTTACCTCTTTTTTTTTTTTGAGTCTACTGTTGAACTTATTAAAATGATCCTCTGTGTTTCTTATTTAATTTTCATATTTCCATGTCTTATCTTTTTATTCTGCTTTCAAGATTTATTCAATTTTATCTTTCAACTTTATTTGTTGAATTTTTAATTGAGTATATATAGTAGTTCAGTTCAGTTCAGTTGCTCAGTCATGTCCGACTCTTTGCGACCCCCATGAATCGCAGCACGCCAGGCCTCCCTGTCCATCACCAACTCCCGGAGTTCACGCAAACTCACGTCCATCGAGTCGGTGATGCCATCCAGCCATCTCATCCTCGGTCGTCCCCTTCTCCTCCTGCCCCCAATCCCTCCCAGCATCAGAGTCTTTTCCAATGAGTCAACTCTTCACATGAGGTGGCCAAAGTACTGGAGTTGCAGCTTTAGCATCATTCCTTCCAAAGAACACCCAGGACTGATCTCCCTTAGGATAGACTGGTTGGATCTCCTTGCAGTCCATGGGTCTCTAAAGAGTCTTCTCCAACACTACAGTTCAAAAGCATCAATACTTCGGCACTCAGCTTTCTTCACAGTCCAACTCTCACTTCCATACATGACCACTGGAAAACCATAACCTTAACTAGATGGACCTTTGTTGGCAAAGTAATGTCTCTGCTTTTGAATATGCTATCTAGGTTGGTCATAACTTTTCTTCCAAGGAGTAAGCACTTTTAATTTCATGGCTGCAGTCACCATCTGCAGTGATTTTGGAGCCCAGAAAAATAAAGTCTGACACTGTTTCCACTGTTTCCCCATCTATTTCCAATGAAGTGATGGGACCAGATGCATGATCTTCATTTTCTGAATGTTGAGCTTTAAGCCAACTTTTTCACTCTCCTCTTTCACTTTCATCAAGAGGCTTTTTAGTTCCTCCTCACTTTCTGCCATAAGGGTGGTGGCTGCATATCTGAGGTTATTGATGTTTCTCCCAGCAATCTTGATTCCAGCTTGTGCTTCTTCCAGCCCGGCGTTTCTCATGATGTATTCTGCATAGAAGTTAAATAAGCAGGGTGACAATATACAGCCTTGATGTACTCCTTTTCCTATTTGGAACCAGTCTGTTGTTCCATGTCCAGTTCTAACTCTTGCTTCCTGACCAGCATACAGATTTCTCAAGAGGCAGGTCAGGTGCTCTGGTATTCCCATCTCTTTCAGAATTTTCCACAGTTTATTGTGATCCACACAGTCAAAGGCTTTGGCAGAGTCAGTGAAGCAGAAATAGATGTTTTTCTGGAACTCTCTTGTTTTTCCCATGATCCAGCGGATGTTGGCAATTTGATCTCTGGTTCCTCTGCCTTTTCTAAAACCAGCTTGAACATATGGAAGTTCACGGTTCACGTATTGCTGAAGCCTGGCTTGGAGAATTTTGAGCATTACTTTACTGGCGTGTGAGATGAGTGCAACTGTTTGGTAGTTTGAGCATTCTTTGGCATTGCCTTTCTTCGGGATTGGAATGAAAACTGACCTTTTCCAGTCCTGTGGCCACTGCTGAGTTTTCCAAATGTACTGGCATATTGAGTGCAGCATTTTAACAGCGTCATCTTTCAAGATTTGAAATAGCTCAACTGGAATTTCATCATTTATTTATTTCCAAGGCTCTTTCTTAACTCTTAATTTTTCCTAATTTTTTCCTTTTGAAAATACTTTCTTCAAATGTTTTATTTTATGTACTTAATATCTTTTGGCTGTGTCTCTGTGTGGCAATTTAATTTTATTCTTCTTCCTTCATCATTTCTGTTTTCTCCTAGGTTCCTTTTCTGTTTGTTTTGGTTGCCTACATTCATGTTGGAGGTTTTCCTCAAGTGTCTAGTGATCGTTCACTGCAAAAGCACTTGGTAAAATATAGTAATGACATATGTAAACATAAGAGACGATAACCAATGAAACTCTGGAGAGTAGTAGCCGCACTGCTACTGCTATTAGAGGACTTTTGATTTTAGGTTTCATCCAGAAATTTGCTTCTCCTTCCCTCAAAAATACCCAGTGTCATTAAAACCTGCTGCTGTTGCAAAACATAAAATGAAGGGAAAAACAAGACAGAGGCAAAGACCTAGAGCCATGTAGAAAGAGAGAGAGTTCAGAGTCTAAGAATCAAAGATGGTTCGATGGATTGGTAAGTATGAATGCAAGAGGAAGGGGAAAGGGAGCAAGAAGAGAGAATAAATGATAATAAGAATATATGTTCAGAGGTGTTTTTGAAGTAAATTTAATGACCCTTCAGGAGAGAGCAGCTTTGTGTTAACTTTGGCCAGAAAATTTTCTCTTTGACAAGAGAAAATTCACATTAATAGTTTTCTGGGGTTAACTACTGTCTTTTAATTTTATTACACTATTACTCCTGAAGTAGTCCTTTCTTGATTATCTAAAGGTGATAAAGTGAATACCTTCCGTCAGCTTATTATACTTATATGCACACTTCAGATTGATTTGCCTGTCTCATTCAACCTGAGATATAAATTGAGTTTTTCTGGTAATTTTGTGGATCTTTGCTTAGATTTTGTCTTCTACTGATTTTTATCTTTATATTGGGCTCATTTATGAGGCAGTGGTTGGTGTTGCCTTAAAACTTTATCAGCAATGTGCTAGTCGCTCAGTCGTGCCCGACTCTTTGTGACCCCATGGACTGCAATCCACCAGCTTCCTCTGTCCATGAGATTTTCCAGGCAAGGATACTGGAGTGGGTTGCCATTTCCTTCTCCAGGGGATCTTCCCAACCCAGGGATTGAACCCGGGTCTCCTGCACTGCAGGCAAATTCTTTACCGACTGAGCTACAAGGGAAGCCCAGCAATAGCAATAGAGAAGTACTCACTTCTTATCTATATCCTTTTATAATCATAAAAGGATCATAGATTAGAATGAATCTAACACTCAAAGGTACCCTGTCTCACTGAGTCCTACTAATTCTCATTTCTGTATTTTTATTCTGATAGCAACCTTTTAGAGAAAGATGAGAACAACTTGTGTGTGTGTGTGTGTGTGTGTGGGTGTGTCTGCTCCTTCATGGTATGGATTTTTTTGAATTCCATTTGCCCTTTTTAAAGTGTCAATATTTAAGTGTAACAGATTTGGAAATGTAACTCTGCTGTTGACTTTTGAAAAAGAACGTGATTTTGTTTCCCTGTCTGCAAGGTCCATATCTGATTAAAAATGATTTCATCTGAAAATTCTGGATCAATGAGGTTGAATGACTTAACCTAGCCTTTGTGTATTTATCTCTATCTCTGTTTCCGTCTGTATGTTGTATATTCACACACACACACACACACACACACAGATGGGCATGTCTAAAATATCTTGATCCTCATTTTAATTGGGAGATTAAGAAAGTATGAAAGGTATGTATGTATACATAAATATTTGTGTGTATGCACACAAGTATATTTGAATGCTTTCTTAGCCTCAGTATATAGTAGTATGTTTACTTTTTAGAGGGACTTCCCTGGTGGCTCAGAGGTTAAAGCATCTGCCTCCAATGCAGGAGACCCGGGTTTGATCCCTGGGTCGGGAAGATCCCCTGGAGAAGGAAATGGCAACCCACTCCAGTATTCTTGCTTGGAGAATCTCATGGACTGAGGAGCCTGGTGGGCTGCAGTCCATGGGGTCACAAAGAGTCGGACACGGCTGAGTGACTTTACTTACTGACTGACTTACTTTTTAGAAAGTGAATGGTTTTAGAAATTGAATGATTTCTTGTTACTGGTCATACAATCAAAATGGTATTTTGATTCCTCTTCTGGTAAACAAAATCTTCTTCCTTCATCCTGCCTCATTAGAGCTTGGCAATCTGGCCTATTGTAGAGTTAACTCTATGACACCGTTCATTTCCCAAGTTTCAAACATTATTATCTATCAGACATCAATTCCTACCTTTTATTAGGCAAAGAGGAAACAAATTTTATTCAAGAAATCACCCTTAGTGAAAATGGGTGATCTTCTCTTCAGCTCAGGTGTAAGAGGGAGTTAGTTTAATCCATCATGAGCCTTACCCCTCTTGCCCACCTCCCTCGCCCCTCTGCAATATGTTTTTCTTACCAATTTAAAGTTTTATTAATCTTCGCTTTATTCAAGATGGTTTGAGATAGATTACAAAGTAGGATGGCTCTTATTATGTCCAAAATAATGAGAACAAACAGAATTTACTGACTTCTGGTCATTGATTACCATTTTGTAGACTTACCCCAGAGCTGTGTATTTATTTACTTATTATTATTTTAAAATTTTTCTAAATTTTAAAATTTTATTTTATACTGGAGTACAGTTGGTTAACAATGTTTTGCTAGTTTCAGGTGTAGAGCAGAGTGATTCAGTTAAACATATATTGATACATGCATCTATTCTTTTTCAAATTATTTTATCATTTAGGTTATTATAGAATATTTAGAAGAGTTCCTGTGCTATAAGTGGGTCCTTGTTGGTTATCTGTTTTAAATGTAGAAGTGTGTACACACCAGTCCCAAACTCACAGAGCTGTATATTTCTAAATAGATATATGGCATTTTATTTAAGGGAAAAAAAAAAGCTTTTGGAAAAGGTTTCCTGTTTCTCCATGGTGAATATATGCTGTTTTTCATAAAGCACCTATAAAGCCGCAGAATGACCGTGTTTCTGATGCTTTAATTACTGTCTTGTTGACTGCAGCAACAAAAGAAACAGTAACATTTTATTAGTCTATTCAACTTTGTATTGATTTTATGTTAATAGAAGTGATATTTTATTCTAAGAAACATACAAAATAGTATCAGTGGGTAACATTTCTTGGCAAAAAAACTGATTCAGGTTTTTAAATTACTGCAGTTTATTCCCACTGCACTCCTTCATTCAGTAAGCACTGAAGACCAGGTTCTACAGGCCACCTTGAGTATAGAAAAATCCCTGTCCTCATGACACTCAAAGGTCGAGGGACAGATAAAGAGTCAGACATTACCATTCACTCTAATATCGTAAGTGACAGTACAGATGAATACAGGGAGCTGTGGGAACATACAAGATGAGAACAAATACAGATCTGTAGGGAGGAGAAGAAAGGTATTTTGGTATCAGTTTAGTTCAGTTCAGTTGCTTAGTCATGTCCGACTCTTTGCGACCCCATGAATCGCAGCACGCCAGGCCTCCCTATCCATCACCAGCTCCCAGAGTTCACTCAGACTCAAGTCCATTGAGCCAGTGGTGCCACCCAGCCATCTCATCCTCGGTAATCCCCTTCTCCTCCTGCCCCCAATCCCTCCCAGCATCAGGGTCTTTTCCAATGAGTTTCAGCTTTAGCATCATTCCTTCTAAAGAAATCCCAGGGCTGATCTCCTTCAGAATAGACTGGTTGGATCTCCTTGCAGTCCAAGGGACTCTCAAGAGTCTTCTCTAACACCACAGTTCAAAAGCATCAATTCTTCGGTGCTCAGCCTTCACAGTCCAACTCTCACATCCATACATGACTATTGGAAAAATCATAGCCTTGACTAGATGGACTTTTGTTGGCAAAATAATGTCTCTGCTTTTCAACATGCTATCTAGATTGGTCATAACTTTTCTTCCAAGGAGTAAGCATCTTTTAATTTCATGGCTGCAGTCACCATCTGCAGTGATTTTGGAGCCCAAAAAGATAAAGTCTGACACTGTTTCCACTGTTTCCCTATCTATTTCCGATGGAGTGATGGGACCAGATGCCATGATCTTCGTTTTCTGAATGTTGAGCTTTAAGCCAACTTTTTCACTCTCCACTTTCACTTTCATCAAGAGGCTTTTGAGTTCCTCTTCACTTTCTGCCATAAGAGTGGTGTTTTGGTATAAGAAATATTTAAAACAGGAAAGTAGGAGACACTTAAAGTGTCTTTAATTTTAAAAAGTTGTAAATGCTAATATTGAACTTGATCATGTTTTTACATTCACAGCATGAGATTTATATACGAAACTTGATGCAGAGATAGAATAATAATAACTAAAATTTACCCAGTGTTTACTGAGTGGTGGTTAAGAAGTGAAGGTGGGATTTTTAATCCCCTTCTGTCAGATACTTGCTGTGAAGTTTGGGCATAGGAACTGTGGTGTATTTTCCTTCTGTAAAGTGGGGATGATAGTCTGTATGTCATAGGGCTGCTATGAGGTTTCAGTGAGTTAAATCTCTAAGGGATTTAGAAGAAGATTTGGCATGTAAAGAGTGATCAGTAAACTGCAGCTATTATTATTATTTACATGATACCACACCATCTTTTTAATAGCATGACAAGCTGATGGGGGAGACAGAATAATGGCACCACAGTGTTCGCATTCTAATCCCAGAACCTGTGAACATGTTCTGTTGCCTGGCACGAAGGAATTTGCTGTTGGGATTGAGTTAAGATTTCACTATGAGGAGATCATCCTGGATTATCATAGCAAGCCCAGTGTAATTACAGGGATCCTTAGAAGCGGGAGAGTCAGAGTGGGAAATGTAACGTGAGCAGCAGAGGGTTGTAGTCATAGTCTGTGCTGTTGGCTGAGAAGATGGAGGAAAGAAAGCAACAGGAGCTGAGGAGTATCGTAGGCAGGTGCTTGAAGCTGGAAATGCCTGAAATGGATTTTCTGCTTATTCCTTGGGGGTTGGACCATAAAGAAGGCTGAGTGTGAAAGAACTGATGCTTTCGAACTGTGATCCTGGAGATCCTTGAGAGTCCCTTGGACAGCATGGAGACCAAACTAGTCAATCCTAAAGGAAATCAACCCTGAATATTCATTGGAAGGACTGATGCTGAAGCTGAGCTCCCAATATTTGGCCACCTGATACAAAGAGCCGAGTCACTGGAAAAGACCCTGATGCTGGGAAAGACTGAGGACAGGAGGAGAAGAGGGTGACAGAGGGTGAGATGGTTGGATGGCACCATTGACTCAATGGACGTGAGATTGAGCAAACTCCCGGAGATGGTGAGGGACTATGAAGCCTGTTGTGCTGCTGTGAGTTTGCAAAGAGCTGGACATGACTTAGCAACTGAACAATGACAACTTGGGGTGTGGGACATGGCTCTGCAACTTGATTTGGGCCAGTCAGACCAATTTTGGAATTGTGACTCCAAGCTGCAAGATAAATTGTACAAATTTAAGCCATGGAGTTTGTGGTAATTGGTTAGAGCAGCAGTAGAAAACAAATAAACATTTCCTGGGAAGTTAAATCACTGGCAAGTTTACCGAAGCTCTGAGGCATGAGTGAGCAGGGCTCGCAGGCAGCTAGCTAGGCCTTGTGAGTGAATAGTAACCAGGTGCCGGAGCCTAAAGCCCTGGGCAGGGCCTGGAGTCAGGCCCTCCTGAAGTCCTGAACTCCCTGGCTCTTAAGGTGGCCAATCGCCTCTCTTCTCCCTGAGATACATTCTTGCAGATAGCCCCACCACTGGCTTTTCTATTCTGTTAAATCAGTGAACAGTTTTCTAGCCCCTTCTCTTTTTCAAAAAGTGTTAGACATCTCTTTTCCACTGGTAGCGCTCTCACTGCTTCCTGTCCTGGCAAATGCATGCCATCTTTTCCCTGTCTTTATGCTCATTTTAGTAAGAGCTCATCAAGGAACAGAAATCTGCAGTCAACCCAGCCATGCTCACCCCAAGCAGCATATTAATTTTTGACCCGTGGCAGTGCCTCCTGTCACTTCAGTACCCTGGAAAGATTGCAAACAATAGCATAAATTCAGCCAGATGACCAGAAGGAAAATGTCTCACGTGGTCATCATGAAAGCACCCACGGGTTTTGCACTCTTAATAATCTTTCCTTACAATCTTAGTGGTGGGGCAGCAGGTAGGAGGCAGGGCATTTTCACAGCCTGCCAAACTATTCGTAATGGATGCATTTCATATTTCAGGACAGATTTATGTGAATTCACCTTTTTTTTTTTTTTTTTTTTTACAAATTTTCTGGAAGTTTACTCAAACTTTCATGAGCTCCTTTCCCATCTTGGGGGAGAAAAGGGAATTACAGTGCATACATTTTTGGGTGTGTATGGGTCAGAGTGTCCTGGTATTCATAAAGACCTTTTATAAAATACTGCCAAAGAGATGACCAGAATTGGTCATTTAGTACGGAAAAGACAATATGATTAATCAAAATTTAAATGTTCATTTTAAAACAATGATTCAGACCACCATATCAAGGACCAGCAGTAGTACAGCCAAGGCACCAGGCATGCCATCCAGCTACGTGTAGCAGCCGAAGGGCATGTCCCTGCTAGTTAGGGCCTGACAAAACATGGTCCACTGCAGGAGGGAATGGCAGACCCTTTATGTATTCCTGCCTTGAGAACCCCATGAACAGTACAAAAAGTAAAAAAGATGGGACACGAAAAGATGAACCTCCCAGGTTGGTAGGTGGCCAATATTCTACTGGGGTAAAGCAAGGAAATAGCTCCAGAAAGAATGAAGAAGCTGAGCCAAAATGGAAATGATGCCAAGTTGTGGTTGTATCTGGTGGAGAAAGACAAGTCCAATGCTGTAAAGAACAGTGTTGCATAGCAACTTGGAGTGTTAAGTCCGTGAATCAAGGTCAATTGGATGTGGTCAAACAGGAGATGGCAAGAGAGAAAATCCACATTTTAGGAATCAGTGAACTGAGATGGACGGGAATGGGCAAATTTAATTCAGATGACCACTATATCTACTACTGTGGGCAAGAATCCCTTAGAAGAAATGTAACCCTCATAGTCAACAGGAGTCTGAAATGCAGTACTTGGTTGCAGTCTCAAAAATGGCAGAATGATGTCTCTTCATTTCCAAGGGAAACCATTCAGTATCACAGTCACCCAAGTCTATGGCCCAACCTCTAATGCCAAAGAAGCTGAAGTTGAACGATTCTGTGAAGACCTACAAGACCATCTAGAACTAACACTCACACAAAAAAGATGTCATTTTCATCACAGGGGACTAGAATGCAAAAGTAGGAAGTCAGGAGGTACCTGGAATAACAGGCAAGTTTGACCTTGCTGTAAAAAATGAAACAGGACATAGGCTAACAGAGTTTTGCCAAGAGAATACACTGGTCATAGCAAATACCCTCTTCCAACAACACAAGAGACACCTCTACACATGGATATCACCAGATGAAAAGTGAAACTGAAAGTCGCTCAGTCGTGTCCACTCTTTGTGACCCCACAGAATAGTCAGTGGAATTCTCCAGGCCAGAATACTGGAATGGTAGCCTTTCCTTTCTCCAGGGGATCTTCCCAACCCAGGGATTGAACCCAGGTCTCTTACATTGCAGGTGGATTCTTTAGCAGCTAAGCCACCAGGGGAGCCCAAGAATACTGGAGTGGGTAGCCTATCCCTTCTCCAGGGGATCTTCCCAACCCAGGAATTGAACCAGGGTCTCCTGCATTGCAGGTGGATTCTTTACCAGCAGAGCTACCAGGGAACCTAAATCAGATTGATTATATTCTTTGTAGCTGTAGACGGAGAAGCTCTACACAGTCAGCAAAAACAAGACTTGGATTATACAGTGGAGATGATGAGTAGACTCAGGGACTAGATCTGGTAGACAGAGTGCTGGAAGAACTATGGACGTATCAGCTACTGTTCCTGCATTGTACAGGAGGTGGTGATCAGAACCATCCCCAAGAGAAAGAAATGCAAGAAGGCAAAGTGGTTGTTTGAGGGGGCCTTACAGATAGCTGAGAAAAGAAGAGAAACCAAAGGCAAAGGAGAAAGAGAAAGATATGCCCAACTTAATGCAGAGTTCCAGAGAATAGCAAGGAGAGATAAGAAAGCCTTATTAAGTGACCAATGCAAAGAAATAGAGGAAAACAATAGAATGGGAAGGACTAGAGATCTCTTTAAGAAAATTAGAGATACCAAAAGAACATTGCATGCAATGATGGGCACAGTAAAGGACAAAAATGGCAAGGACCTAGCAGAAGCTGAAGCTGAAGACATTAAGAAGAGGTGGCAAGAATATAGAAGAACTGTATAAACAAACCTCTTAATGACCCATTTAACCACAATGATGTAGTCACTCACCTAGAGCTAGACATCCTGGAGTATGCAAATGGGCCTTAGGAAGCATCACCATGAACAAAGCTAGTAGAGGTGATGGAATTCCAGCTGAACTATTTCAAATGTTAAAGGATGATGCTGTTAAAGTCCTGCACTCATTATGCCAGCAATTTGGAAAACTCAGCAGAGGCCATGGAGTGGAAAAGGTCAGTTTTCATTCCAATCCCAAAGAAAGGCAATGCCAAAAACTATTCAAATTACCATGAAATTGCACTCATTTCACATGCCAACAAGATATGCTCAAAATCAAGCAAGCTAGGCTTCAGCAGTATGTTAATGGAGAACTTCCAGATGTTCCAGCTGGATTTAGAAAAGGCAAAGGAATCAGATATCAAATTGCCAGCATTCGCTGGATCACAGAAAAAGCAAGGGAATTCCACAAACCTTTGGCCACCTGATGCGAAGAGCTGACTCACTGGAAAAGACCCTGATGCTGGAAAAATTGAGGGCAAGAGGAGAAGGGGGTGACAGAGGATGAGATGACAGAGGATGGCTTCACTGACTCAAAGGACATGAGTTTGAGCAAACTCAGGGGCATAGTGATGGACAGAGAAGCCTGGAGTGCCGCATTTATGGGGTTGCAAAGAGTTGGACATGACTTAGCAACTGAATAACAACAGCGGCAACCTTATCAAGGGTAATATTAATAGGAGGAATAAGTAAATACTAATTAAAAGAATATAAAAACCCTAGTGTTTGCATTGTAATACATATGATGCTGGGAAAGATTGAGGGCAGGAGAAGAAAGGGGTGACAGAAGATGAGATGGTTAGATGGCATCACCAACTCAGTGTACGTAAGTTTGAGCAAACTCGGGGAGATAGTGAAGGACGGGGAAGCCTGGCATGCTGCAGTCCATGGGTTCACAAAGAATGAAACACAACTTAGCAACTGAACAGCAACAACATGGTATGTTTACCTTATAACTTATATATGCTAATGTAAGTGTCTCATGTCTCTTTATAATTGAAAATTGTAACTGTTAGGTCTTTACAGAACAGATATGTAGAGCTGATTTCTCATTCTCTGGAGGTGTGCAAGAATAATTGAGTTTTTCACTTGTTCTTTAAAGATGAACATTGTAATAGATCTTTTTTTTTTTTTTTTTTTTTGAGTGTTGAGTTCCCAGGTTCTAACTCTAATTCTGTTCTTCTTGAATTCTTGGGTGTGAATGGATGAAACTGACGATGTAACAAGAATCTCATACTTATTATGCTTTGTCAAAATGAGTAATTCTTTTTAAAATTTTTCTGTGCTTCAAAATGATCATCTAAAATTCTTGTGCTTTCACGTGGAGGCTGAGAACTGCCAAGTTGGAGCCTTCTGTGAAGAAAGGAAGATTCTGTTACTCCACTAGAATTCTGTTAAATTACAAAGGAAGATGACTAGATGATGTGGCAAAGAACTTTATAAGTGAGAATAATCGTATAATGTAGGATAGTTCTGATTTAATAGTTTTTCAATGTAGTGAATATTCTTGTTTTTACTTGCTCATCAAACGGTTTGATGTTAATGAGCCTAATGCCTGGATAACATTAAGATTCTCAGGGTAAAGAAATGTGGTAAAATTTTCTTGCTACTAGTGAATGTAAATTGTGCTTGAATAAACATACTGTATGTTTTGTTGTTGCTTAGGCGCTGAGTTGGGTTGAACTCTTTTACACGTGGGCTGTAACTCCATGGACTGTGCCCTGCCAAGCTCTGGCTCATCTGTGCATGGGCTTTCCTGGGCAAGAATACTGGGGTGGCTTGCTGTTTCCTTCTCCAAGGGGTCTTCCTGACCCAAGGATAGAACTTGCCTCTCCTGCATGGTTGTAATATTGATTCCATGCATTATTTCATTCAATAAATAGTGATACTGATACTGTGTATCAGCTACTGTTCTTGGTGTTTTGTTAACAATAGTAAACAAAAGCAGAATCGACATGAGAAGACCAGGTGGTGCATTTTTAAAAATTAATTTATTTTAATTGGAGGCTAATTACTTTACAGTATTGCAGTAACCTCTGCCATACATTGACATAAATCAGCCAAAGGTATACATGTATACCCCCCTTCTGAACCCCGCTCCCCAGGTGGGGCATTTTAAAAAATTTGAATTTTATTTTAACTAACTATTGAAGGATTTTAAGTGGGAAAGTTACATAATTTGTAATATGTAAGTTACATAATTTATAAATACATCACTGTGGCTTCTCTGCACATCATGGATTATTTGGAGTAACAAAGAGGAAGCTGAAAGACGGGATTAGAGGCATTAAAGTTATTCATGGGGAGAATGATGGTAGCTTGCTTTGGAGTTAGAGAAGAGAGGATATAGAAAAGTGAACAGCTTCAGAAGGTGGTGTTGGCAAGACTTATGATATGGCAGACAGATGTGAAAAGGTGGTTGAGGAAAGGAAAGGAATTAATCATGATGCCATAGTTTTGGGCCTGAGCAGGTATTTAGATGGTTAAGATATGGAAGTCTGGGGAAGAACAGATTTGGGGGTGAAGTAGGAAATAGTCAAATAGGAGGTTAGATTTCTAGTCTGGAGTTTTTAAGTGGGGGATCAAGGCAGGAAGGATGGATTTGGGGCTCACTGAAATAAAGGTGACATTTAAAGTCCAGGCACAGATGATATGATGTCTCTGCATATAGAGAAGAGAGAAAGAACTGTCGGACTGAGCCCTGGAACATTCCATAATTTAGTGGTCATGCAAGAACATGGGTTCAGCAGTTGAAACTAATGAGGGACATAGACAAGAAACTCAGGGAGAGGATAGTGTCATGGAAGCTAAGAAAAGGAAGTGTTGCAAGAAAGAGAACATGGTTAATTGTCCAGAGCTAATGAGAGTTCAGCTATGATAGGGAGAAAAAACTGATCATCAGATTTGGGAACAAGGAAGTTGTTGATTATATTAATAAGAAACCCAATTTAAATGGGTTAAAGGAAAAACACTAGGAAAATAGAAGAAATAGTGAGTATGGGCAAGTCTTTCAAGAAACGTTCATATGAAGTAGAACAGAGAAATAAGTTGGGAGCCCAGAAAAATTATTCTAGCTATACCAGAGTATATCTATATGTTTGGATGCTGATGAAGAGAGATAAGGAGGATTTGATGATGACAAATAGGCTAATTTTACACTTGAAGTTGTTAAGAAGTTGAGAGTCCAAGCATCAAGGAATTATACGTTGTGATCAATTGGAATTCAAATTAAAATCTGGGAATTTGACCATAGGTAAGAAGTTTGATGAAACATAATGAATCTTTTTACACCAAATTTTGAAAGTGATACATAGATAAATTGATCTTAACAACTGTTTTCTCTTTTGAAGAAATCTTAGGTCTTCCTGATAAAAATTGCAAACATATTATTGAGTAAATAAATAGGAAATGCTTTTAAAACCATGGAGAAAGAATATGTATATCTTACCTCTGAAGGTGTGCCAACAGGAATTTGGCCAAAGAATAGTCAGTATTTTGGTCCTTTGTTGTAGATTTTAAGAAGAATCATATTAAAATTTGTGACCTTCTTCCTTCTCAGAAGTTAAGTAGTTTAAAAGATCAAGAGGGGAATTATTAAAAGAAATATTTTCACAGAGTTCCCAGAGAAAGAGCGCCCCTTGGAAACAAAACATGCAGTACATTTTCAGAAACGATCATCGTGAAAAGTCAAAGTCGACTGTAGTGCAGTTTCATGCCAGTAATTGAACTCTGAGAGACTTAACAGAATCTGCAGTGTCTTGTTAGGTATACTTGTTATAAGCCATATAATCCTTAAGGCAGATTATTTGAGAATAATTGACTTCTGTCCTTGTTATGGATCCCATCAATAGTTGTATATAATCATTAATGGAGAACCTTTCAAAAGCAATGTTTTAGAAATCTTCCTATTATTGCTCCCAACGTGTACTTTCCAATGCTTATATTGTAAGAGATGTTTACTACTACTTCATTGTCAAGGTCTGCCTCAGGCAGCAGTTTGCATTCAGTGGGGATCTACACAAGGGAAGAGGTGTGTATTTCGGGCTCCTCTTCTCCCCTCTTAATTTTCCCCTCTTGTGTATTCTGAGCTCTAGTGTCTTCTCATTAATAATTTGGCTGCAATTAATAAAAAAACACAATAACTTGAGTTTTTTTCCTCTTTACCTTGGTTTTTCAGGGAGGGTCTGGTCTCTTTCCAGCTCATCCCTTCTTGGTGGGCCAGAGTGGATGCATATTCCCCAAAAGAAGGAAGAATGGAAGAGGAAGAAGGCAAACATTTACCAGATGCCTCTTAGAGGAGGAACCCAGAAGCTGCTGCAGAATAGTTCTGTGTGAACCGTGTTACCAGAAGGAGACCATATCATAATTCCTGGGAATAAGGGAGGCCAGGGAATACAGTCTTGATTTGGGGCATCCATGTTCCAAGGTCAGCATTCAGTTTCCATAGAAAAAGGCATGAAATAAATATTGGGTTAAGGAGTTCTGCCATTACATCCAACTCCTGACATCACAGAGGTCTGCATTTCCTTGAAATATACATGCTCTTGATCATCTTTCTTCTTGCCTTTCGCATCTGTTTTACATGGATCTTTGAGAGTAAGAAAATGGCATCCCTTCTTTCTAGCCAAACTGTGCTAGGGTTCAAGTATTCCCAAGCAAAGTGCAGGCTGGATGGCCTTCTCTGGGGCGCTCTTGGCCCAGAGCCCTTGTGCAGTGCACACTCCATGCTGCTGTACATGGCAGCCCCGTTTCCTTGCTCTGAGATCTCTTCTATGTCCTCTGCTACCTGTGGGGAGGAAAGTAATCCAATTATCTAATTAAGGTGACATGAGGTAGAAATATATGTATTTTTTACCTTCCACAGGGGTTATGTATGAAATATTTTTGAGATGGAGTAAAACTCTTCCAGTTCTTTAGTATCTCTATAGATACCTATATTCAAAACTTTCCAACAGCAGTCTGACCCTATTCTGAAGAGAAGTTTATCTCAGTGTAGTTTTGTTTGGAGGTTACAGCTGTGGATGCCTCCTCTGTCTCAGCGTACCACTTAAACTCCAGTGGGTACAGGGAGACTAAATTTCTTGTTTGTTTTCTAGGGGTAGCATTAACGTTTGTGATGGAGTCATACCTTGATATATGATTTATTTGAAAGATGAGAATTGGCCAGATGTTTAAGAAACATGAAGCTAATTTTGCTTGAGGTGTAGTCCACAAATTCGATAATTTATCTCAGGGTATCAAGCTAACTTAGAGAGAATGTTCAGTTCATTGACTCTCTTCTTCCATTTTCTCTGAATTCCAAATCAAGTACTTGAGACCTCTTAAATAACCAGTTGTATTGACCTGTGCTTTCCATTGACTGTAGTTGATTATTTCACATGGGTGGAGTATAGCTGAAATAGTACTAATTTGGGAATGAATTTGAAACTATCTTCTTCTCCTGTAACTGTTTTATGCAATAGGCTTATTTAGCATGAAAGTGTGAGTGAATTCATAGAACTATTTCTCCTTAATGAAAAACAAAAGTTCTTATTGTTTGGTGAGAAATCATGCCTTTGTTTGCAACATGTTATGATTTAAAGAAACTACTAAAGCTGTATTCTGATTTTTTTTTCAGATAGTTTCTGTGATATAGACCTTTATAATGTGTTTTCTGTGAATTTATATCATGCTGTAAAAGTGTAGCTTTGTGTTAAGAATGTGACTGAGTAGATGAATCAGATTTTATTTTTCATGCCCAAGCTGTTTCCTTTTTCAATGTGTCCAATTAAAATATGTTACAGTTTTCATAGTGAATGTTTCAGTGTATTATTTGAAGGATGAGGGACAGCCGGACCAAAATAGTTGTTTTCTGTGAAAGTTTAGGGAATTACTGAAATCTGCTTTAAAATTACCTATATTTGTTTTTCTCTCACCCTTAATTTCTAACTAAGGGCACTGGAAAACTGAAGTTCTATGGTTAACTAAAGAATTTCAAAGTTATGAAATTTGACAGTAAGCCAAATGTATTAATAATGGTAAAAGATGCTGTGGGAAACTTCTGTGTGTTAACAGCTCTCACAGCTGGACTACATTTTCCAGCCTCCCTGCCCGTTCAGCATGGTCATGCCTTTGAGTTCCAGAGAATGGAGTGTGGATGGAAATGACATGTCATTCCAAGACTTTGCCTGTGAAACTCTTCTCCATGGCCTCCGTGTTGTTTCATGAGTGTGTGATTGATGCTGAGGAGGGTGAAGCCTTAGCCAATTGCTGGGCACAACAGACCGGAAGCTGGAGCCCTCAGTGACTCTGTGGAACAGAATTACTGTGATGTGGATGAGAAGTCAGTGCAGGCTTAAACTGCTGAAAACTCATGTAAGAATCATACCAACAAGTGTATGCTTCTCAGCTCTTGGGACCTTAGAATCAAGCTGTGTGCTCTGGAGGAAATAGGATTTAGTGAAGACAAGACACTGTTTCTGCCAGAGTTAACTTGCCCACGTTTTTAGCCATGGATGTTTTGTGTGCTTAAAATGAAAATTCTATGTATCTTACATTATCCCAGATGTCTCCCAACCCTGCAAAGTGATGTGAGTGGTATACTCCCTAGGAATGTTTGGAAAGTCCGGCGGAGATTCATTTCAGTTCACTCTGAACCATGAATATTTCTGCAGCTGATCATTAACGTTGGTAATTGCACTGTTTCATAGCCAGCTTACTGGAATGATCTGTAATGCAGGTTGGCAACTGTCAACGGCTATCAGAAGCCATTTGAAATAATTTTCTGATTAGAGATAAGTTATTAATTTGTGCTCAGCTTTTCTACTCAGTGAATGTTAAAGTGGATTTTTGCCTCTTAAATATGGTAATAGCTTTTCCTTGGCATGCAAATAATTGTTATAAACTAAAAATTCCTTTCTCTCAAGAATCAACTTTCAAATGCCTTCGATGGATGATGCTTTTAAGAAATGTTATCATTTGGTTCTCAGAAGCTTGTTTTAGAGTTAGATTTGTTTTAAAAACTCATTTTGCCTGAAGTGAAGCTCTGTTTTTGCTGTTTTAGGAAGCAATGGAAGGACATTAAATTTCTCCTTCTTACACTCTTGCCCAAGTGTTTAATTAGTACATTTTCTACCAGGAAGAGACTGTTCTTTCTTAGTTCCCAGATCAAACAGTTGCCTTCTTAAGACTTTGGTGGTAATGTTAATGTGATTAAGTGTTTGGATATCAAAGGCCAGGGGCCTGTCTTTTCTAAAAGAACTGGTTGTTTGGCTTTAGCGGGTTTACATGTAATTTCATTTAGGTGGTTTGGGTTGCTTGAATACTGGATTCTGGGCCTAATTCTATCACTTTCTTGCTGAGTAATATTGAATAAATCTCTTAACTGCCCACCTTTCTCATTCATTCATGCCTATAACAGGAAAAGTTAGGAAGCCCTTTACAAAAGCTCTGTGATCCACTGAATTTATAATTTTTTTTTATCTTTTCTCCAATTTAATACATGGACATTCACCCCATTTATTTGAACATGTTCCAATTTCAATCAAAGTATTGAGGAGGAATTCTCTATACACAGTGAAAGAACACCCAACTTGTTGATTGTGAACAATAATAAGCAAATTTGAAATAACCCACCTTCTGCAATTTCTCTCCTGGCATCCTTAGCTCAATACCATATATTATTTCATTCAAAGTACACATTTTGATTTCACCAAACAACAGTACAGGAATGAACCCGAGGCAGGCTTCAAGCCTGGGTCTGCTGAAAGATGCTATACCTAGGAAATGTCTTTCAACTCATCCAGTCCCACAAAGAACACTCAAGAATGTGCTGGGGTTACTTGTTCCAATTATTTGCTCCCACGGAAAGCTGGCAAGCTGATCCAAAGTTCCTGGATCAGAAACAGGAGGGTGTCATCAGCAGACAAGTCCTTGTAAGGATCTAAGAATCCTGATTTCTATTTGCAAGTGTGCTGTGTTGATTGCTGAAATTTCCATGTCCTCTGCTATTACAGAAACTTTACACTCTCAGACTGTCAGGAGACTCTGTCAGTGGCATCACTGTCCTGATATGACGACCAAGCCAACTATCCCCGACATCACTTCATATCACCAGAGCTTTCTCTTACTCATCTAGGTGCTCTCCCTAGAATGAGTGAAATTCAAAAAGATACAGTCTCACTGCCAACAAAATGTCTAGCCTATATGGGCGTGTTTGAAGAGAGGACAGAGACAGCTCACTATGACACCATTATGAAAGCCCCAGGAGCCCACAATGAGAGATGCAAATTCATGTGAAACAAATACATCACCTTTCTAGTACTTTCTCTCTAGGGTCACTTAGAAATGAAATTTAGAAGAGAATTAACACTTCTGGATCATCTATTCTGCATCATGCATTGTGCTAGCTACTTAAATCTCTCATTTAATCCTAATAGCCATTCAAAGTATTTTTGTCATTAGTGCCTTTTCACAAATGATTTTCACAAAGATGTTGAAGTGAAGTGAAGTGACTCAGTCGTGTCCGACCCTTTGCGATCCCATGAACTATAGCCTACTGGGCTCCTCTGTCCATGGGATTTTCCAGGCAAGAGTACTCGAGTGGGTTGCCGTTTCCTTCTCCAGATCACAGAGATGTTAAGTGACTTAATTTCAAAGTCTGAAAGCTACTACGTGAAAGAGGCAAAAGTTAAACCCAAATCAGTACATAAATCTTTATGACTTATTTCTTACAACTCTATTTGCTTTCCAAAGGAGTTATACTGACTTAAAATGATACCAAAACCAAAGATAGTACTCCTTCGTTTTTTTGGTGAGAGAACTGGGTAGTTTTAATATCCAACAGCGACTACCATGCCAGGAACCAAATTCCTATATTAAACCAATACCCTTTTCATATACCCAATCTAACAGTCTATACCAAATCTCTCCTTACCAGGTAGACTTTGTGTAGTCAGTGGAAGAGGAGAAATATTTTATTCAACCTCTACAATATTTTCAAGTATTTGGACTATACAAGTTGCCCTCTATGTTTGAAAATCTATGAATAATAATCTTTCTGCAAAATTTCCCAGATTTATGTTAGTTTACTTGGAAGTACTAAACCTTTGAATTTTACTATAAAATGAAGATTCCAAAACACGTAGTATTCAATTTGCTGAAAGCACTGTAACAAAGGATTAAAGACTAAAAATTAAAAATCAACTTTAAATTCTATGTACTATGTAGCTACATTAATATTAGAATATGAGAACATGGTAAAAGCTATCACTTTAAGAGAACTTACTCCAAAAGTACTGTGCCAAGTACTTTATAAACGCTTCATTTTATATCTTCCAAAGTGTTAACTCTATTTTACAAGCAAAGTGACAATGGTAAGAAAGCTCAAATAACTTGCCCAAAGTAGCACAGATAGAAAGTGGCAGCTGCTGCTGCAGTTTATGCAACTCCAAAGCTTCTACCTCTGATTGTCACAGTTTACTGCCCCCTAATTCCTATCTGGGAAACGTATCTGTGTCCACAATTCTAAAACCATTATTGAAACACATACAAAATTATTTAAACCTATTATTAACTATATCCATTAATTTGTCATAGCTTCTAAAGTAAAATAATGAAAAAGTGCCTAAAGAATTATCATTAGAAAAATTCAAGTAAGGCAACAGATTTTTATGAAGTCCTGAGAGGTCAAGAACAGATAATTCACACAATAAAACCTTTATCACTGCTTGGGAGTTACTGTTCTTAAAATGATGTGAAGATAGACCAGGATACCATCTTTAGTATTTAAGACAATGTAAATACTGTAAACCCACCAGCCTAAAGGCTGAACCAAAGAACCCATTTTCAAAATCATGTTACCTTCAATATTTACTAAGTGAATTATGAATATTATTATTATAGTCTGCTCTTTAAAGCCTTATTATCAAATAACAGAAAAGATGTAATCATAACTTGGATAATTTAAACTTCTGAAAGGCTACTGCCTCCCCAGTTCCAATGTTTCAAACTTCTTCATAAAAGAATAATATCTGAAAACTAAGATAAGTAACATTCCCCAAACATGAAATCTTCAATCTATCAGAGTCTGAACCTAAATACATAATTTTTTAATGTACAAGAGGCAGTTGAAAATAACATTATTTGTTCCTGTTATCAAACACATTCATTAGACTGATTATAAGGGCAATACAAGAATAATTTTCTACGACATGCCAAACAATAGAGGAAGTAGTACCCTCCAGTGCTAAAGCTGCCGTCTGTTGGTCATAATAATTCAGAGGATTGGGCATGAAGGCGGTGTTATAAGGCAATTCTTGGCACATCCTCAAAGTAATAGGCTCAAAGAAAACAAACCGTCCCCACCCATACGGCCCACACACACAGTCAAGGACCACAGACAGAAGACGATCCAACTCACAGCCATGCTTTCTCGACTGAATGGGATTCAGATGATCAGGCCTACTCGATATGTATTTTAGATCTTTGTATACCTGCAGGTCTCAGCTTGAAAGGACTTCCTCTGTCTTACTGTTAAGTTCTTCAAACAGAATTACTCTTGGCACTGTCAGAGGTTTGTTAGCTTGGTCTCACAAAAGGCATTTGGTTTTGGTTTCACAATATGGGAGAATGACATCATCTTGCCTCTTCTTCTCATGGTATTACGTTAGGCACCATTTGGCCAACCTGTCAAGTTGATCAACCACATTCCCCAACAACAGATTCCATCTTCAGTTCAGTTCAGTCGCTCAGTCGTGTCTGACTCTTTGCGACCCCATGAATCGCAGCACGCCAGGCCTCCCTGTCCATCACCAACTCCCAGAGTTCACTCAGACTCACGTCCATCGAGTCCGTGATGCCATCCAGCCATCTCATCCTCTGTCGTCCCCTTCTCCTCCTGCCCCCAGATTCCATCTTAGGAGAAGAGCTATTTCTTCCTTTAACTGAAATATCTCACACCTCCGGGCTGGGCTCTCGGGGGCACTAGCGCCGCGGGGTGAGGCCGCAGGTCCCTCAAGTAAACGGAGCCGGCGAGGACCACCCGCGAGCTCTCGGGATCACCCTGAATTTATATTTTTGCACGAAAGGTAGTACCTTCATCCTTGGTGACTGTAATTCTAGAGGTGGGAATAAGTTCTCTTCTAAAATATAATTTTACTGTAATTGTTTATTTTGGGCTGTGATGGGTCTTCGTTGCCGTGCAGACTTTTCTTTAGTTGCGGCGAATGGGGGCTGCTCTTTTCTTGTGTTGCACAGCCTTCTCGTTGCAGTGGCTTCTTCATTGCAGAGCACAGGCCCGAGGGTATGTGGGTTTCAGTGGTTGTGGCTCTTGCCTGGTCTCTAGAGCACAGGCTCAATAGTTGTGGTACTCGGGCTCAGATGCTCCGTGCCATGGGGGATTTTCCCAGACCAAGGATCGAACCCATGTCTCCTGCATTAGCAGGTGGTTTCTTTACCACTGAGCCACCTGGGAAGCCCCTTCAGGAAATTGGGAGAGTTTAAAATCTCAAAGTATTAAGTTCTAGAAACATCGAAATTTTCTAAGATTTATTTATGAGAAATTTAGATTCATTTTAAAGTTTCAGTAGAGTATTTGAAATCCTCCGGGAGAAATTACTCTCTTTGGGTCCACATACATCTGTGCAGTGACATTCTTATAAATATTCCTCAGGACCAACTGTAGAAATTCTTAAAAATATAATTATCTGTTCAGATTACATGCCTTTCCTTTATGCTTTTGGTTTGGACAGACAAATATATAGCTCAGTGAAATTATATTGTATGTGTGGAAATTGATTATTTACTCTAACCTACCTTATAAAGCATGCAAATTGCTTACTTTTCAGTAGATGCATTTAAAATAAATTTTAGCTAATCAAATGTGTCGCTTTGTTTCCTTTTCAATGACACAGTTGTGTGCCAGCACAGCAAAAGTAGAAATCGGTTTGGTTGTCCTTTATTGAAGACGGAAGTTGATTGGTTCAAAAAATGAATTTGCAGCTACATGAATTGATATTTACAAATTGATGTGTAGATGAGTAGGAATCACAGTTGTGTCCAAAAGAGATGATTGTTCTTGAATATATGGTGACATTTAGATAATTCTGCCCTCTTCTCCCCATCTGTCTACAGTTTATTGGTTGAGAATAATGTAACTATGTTATTTGTTTTTTTATGTGAAAGCAATACATAATGTAATTTTGGCTGCATGTGATATTCTTTTTTTTATTTTTATAATTGGAGTTAAAATGTTGTAACTTTTTTGATTGGTTGTAGTTTAATACTAGTTAAATGAATTTAGTTGTTTTTCATAAAGCATTTTACATAATGTGTCTGTGTATGTGTGTATTAACTGGAAGTGAATGTTGACTAATGTCTAAAGTAAGAAAAGCAATTAGTGAATTATTTAACTATTATACTTTTAATAAAATACTTATATCTAGGTTAAAATAAAATCTTATTTTTGGTTTTACTGCTTATCATCACTGTTAATCTGAGAAAGTAGTCGCTAACTGTTGCTTCCTAACAGAAGCACATGTTCAATCAGAGCATGTCTCAGAAATTCAAACATAATTTCATGAGTTTACTGCTAATAATGGCTCTTAACCAAAGCAAAATGAGTGGGCTAAACAATGTAAATTAAAGGGTAATGCATCAGTTTACTAATTGTTTTTCTCCATGGCACACATTTTAAATTGTTTATACATCATGCCACACTGGTGCTAAAACAAGTATTTACAGTTTAGTTACGTTGCCATAGCAGTAGAAGATCTGTTAGGTTCTCAGCCAGTCTTTCTAAAATATAATCAGTATGTTCTTTTCTGTTGGTGTTTGTATTTCAATATGGCAGTGCTAATGTTGGCCTTATCAGTTTGTAAGCAGTTCTGCTTAGTTTTTCTAATTCTGTGCATATAAGCGAGATTCCCTTTAAATCAGACTGTAGAAGCCTCCCTTAGAGACTGAACTGTTTCTAGCAATGCCACCTACTCCTCTGGTATTTGTTTCCATTCATCTTTTATAGAAAGGAGACAATTTTGTTGCTTTATATGCGGTTATTCCAGGGTTGGGCTTCCCTTGTGGCTCAGTGATAAAGAATCTGCCTCCCAATGCAGAAGAGCTGTTTCAGTCCCTGAGCTGGGAAGATTCCCTGGAGAGTGAAATGACAGCCCACTCCAGTGTTCTTGCCTGGGAAATCACAAGGACAGAGGAGCCTGGTGGGATGCAATCCAGCTCAGAAAGTTCAGTCGTGTCCTGACTCTTTGTGACCCTGTGGACTGCAGCTCACCAGGCTTCCCTGTCCTTCATCATCTCCTGGAGCTTGCTCAAACTCATATCCATTGAGCCGGTGATACCATCCAACCATCTCATCCTCTGTCATCCCCTTCTCCTGCCTTCAATCTCTCCCAGCATCAGGGTCTTTTCTAATGAGTTGGCTCTTCACATCAGGTGGCCAGAGTGTTGCAGCTTCAGCTTCAGCATCAGTCCTTCCAATAAATATTCAGGGCTGATTTCCTTCATGATTGACTGCTTTGATCTCCTTTGTGTCCAAGGGACTCTCAAGAGTCTTCTCCAAAACCACAGTCCAGAAGCATCAATTCTTTGGTGTTCAGTCTTCTTTATGGTTCAACTCTCACATGCACATGTGACTACTGGAAAAACCATAGCTTTGACTAGATGGACCTTTGTTGGCAAAGTAGTGTCTGCTTTTTAATACGCTGTCTAGGTTTGTTATAGCTTTTCTTTGAAGAAGCAAGCATCTTTAATTTCATAGCTGCAGTCGCAATCTGCAGTGATTTTGGAGCCCAAGAAAATAAAGTCTATCGCTGTTTCCATTGTTTCCCCATCTGTTTGCCATGAAGTGATGGAACCAGATGCCATGATCTTAGTTTTTTGAATGTTGAGTTTTAAGCCAGCTTTTTCACTCTCCTCTTTCACCTTCATCAAGAAGCTCTTCATTAAAAGTTCCCCTTTGCTTTCTGCCTTAAGGGTGGTGTCATCTGCATATCTGAGGTCATTTATATTTCTCCTGGCAATCTTGATTCCAGCTTGTGTTTCATCTAGCCTGACATTTTGCATGATGTACTTTGCATATAAGTTAAATAAGCAGGGTGACAGTATACAGCCTTGACGTACTCCTTCCCAATTTGGAACCAGTCCGTTATTCCATGTCCTAACTGTTCTAACTGTCCAGGTTCTAACTGTCACTTCTTAATCTGCATACAAGTTTCACAGGAGGCAGGTAAGGTGGTCTGGTATTCTCATCTCNCAGAAGATGATCCAACTCACAGCCATGCTTTCTCGACTGAATGGGATTCAGATGATCAGGCCTACTCGATATGTATTTTAGATCTTTGTATACCTGCAGGTCTCAGCTTGAAAGGACTTCTTCTGTCTTACTGTTAAGTTCTTCAAACAGAATTACTCTTGGCACTGTCAGAGGTTTGTTAGCTTGGTCTCACAAAAGGCATTTGGTTTTGGCTTCACAATATGGGAGAATGACATCATCTTGCCTCTTCTTTTCATGTTATTATGTTAGGCACCATTTGGCCAACACGTCAAGTTGGTCAACCACATTCCCAAACAACAGATTCCATCTTCAGTTCAGTCGCTCAGTCTCCAGCCATCTCATCCTCTGTCGACCCCTTCTCCTCCTGCCCACGGATTCCATCTTAAGAGAAGAGCTATTTCTTCCTTTGATTGAAATATCTCCAATGCTAAAGCTGCCGTCTATTGGTCATAGTGATTCAGAAGATTGGGCGTGAAGGTAGTGTTATAAGGTAAATCCTGGCACATCCTCAAGGTAACAGGCTCAAAGAAAACAAACTGTCCCCAGTCATATGGCCCACAAACACAGTCAAGGGGCACAGATAGAAGATGATCCAACTCACAGCCATGCTTTCTCGACTGAATGAGATTCAGATGATCAGGCCTACTCAATATGTATTTTAGATCTTTGTATACCTGCAGGTCTCAGCTTGAAAGGACTTCTATCTTACTGTTAAGTTCTTCAAACAGAATTACTCTTGCACCATCAGAGGTTTGTTAGCTTGGTCTCACAAAAGGCATTTGTTTTTGGTTTCACAATATGGGAGAATGACATCATCTTGCCTCTTCTTTTCATGTTATTACGTTGGGCACCATTTGGCCAACACGTCAAGTTGATCAACCACATGCCCAAACAACAGATTCCATCTTCAGTTCAGTTCAGTCGCTCAGTCGTGTT
>SJXQ01004417.1:218466-302696 GCA_006408695.1 Aepyceros melampus | reverse complement strand
AGTAAGACCAGGATACCATCTTTAGTATTTAAGACAATGTAAATACTGTAAACCCACCAGCCTAAAGGCTGAACCAAAGAACCCATTTTCAAAATCATGTTACCTTCAATATTTACTAAGTGAATTATGAATATTATTATTATAGTCTGCTCTTTAAAGTCTTATTATCAAATAACAGAAAAGATGGAATCATAACTTGGACAATTTAAACTTCTGAAAGGCTATTACTTCCCCAGTTCCAATGTTTCAAAGTTCTTCATAAAAGAATAATATCTGAAAACTAAGATGAGTAACATCCCCCAAACATGAAATCTTCAATCTATCAGAGTCTGAACCTAAATACATAACTTTTTAATGTACAACATGCAGTTAAAAATAACATGTTAGTTGTTCCTGTTGTTTATCAAACACAATTCATTAGACTGATTAAAAGGGCAATATGAGAATCATTTTCTATGACATGCCAAATAATAGATGAAGTCTTAGCTCCATTGCTAAAACTACCATCTACTGGTCATAATGATTCAGAAGATTGGGCATGAAGGCAGTGTTATAAGGCAAATCCTGGCACATCCTCAAGGTAACAGGCTCAAAGGAAAAAAAAAACTGTTCTCACCCATACGGCCCACAAATACAGTCAAGGGCCACAGATAGAAGACGATCCAACTCATAGCCATGCTTTCTCGACTGAATGGGATTCAGATGATCAGGCCTACTTGATGTGTATTTTACATCTTTGTACACTTGCAGGTCTCAGCTTGAAAGGACTTCTTCTATCTTACTGTTAAGTTCTTCAAAATAGAATTACTCTTTGCACCGTCAGAGTTTTGTTACCTTGGTCTCACAAAAGGCATTTGTTTTTGGTTTTTCAGTATGGGAAAATGACATCATCTTGCCTCTTTTCATTTTATTACATCAGGTACCATGTGGCCAACATGTCAAGTTGATCAACCACATTCCCAAACAACAGATTCCATCTTAGGAGAAGAGCTATTTCTATGATCAACCACATGCCCAAACAACAGATTCCATCTTCAGTTCAGTTCAGTCGCTCAGTCGTGTTCGACTCTTTGCAACCTCATGAACCACAGCACACCAGGCCTCCCTGTCCATCACCATCTCCCGGAGTTCACTCAGACTCACATTCATCGAGGCTGTGATGCCATCCAGCCATCTCATCCTCTGTCACCCCCTTCGCCTCCTGCCCCCAGATTCCATCTTAGGAGAAGAGCTATTTATTCCTTTGACTGAAATATCTGAAAAATAATTTTTTTAAAAAATGGGAGAAATGAGCAATTTCCTCTTAAAACATTACAGGCTTGATATTAAAACTTTGATTAGTTCAGTAAAGTTGCAGGATACAAAATCAGTATACAAAAATCAGTTGCATTTCTACACACTAACAATCAGCTAGTAGAAAGAGAACTTTTAAAATACTGCCTTTGAGACTTTCTGGTGGTCCAGTGATTAAAACTGCACACATCCACTGCTGGACCTCCAGTGCACTCCCTGGTGGAGAACTAAAATTCCAAATGCCAGGCGTGTGGCTAACAACAACAACAGTCACAAACTTTGACAAGAGATACAATACTGCCTTACAGATAAAATATGTGGGTATTTCAGAAAAAAAATTGACAGTTTTTCTACCTTATCATTCCTACTATAGCTATACCAGAGAATCCATAAATAGCATTTAAAGGCACTATTTCCTCCCTCAGTTGTTTATATAACATATAGTTTAATTTCCCATCTATAATGGTAGTTTTTCATTTGTCACAAGACGTAATTGATACATTTTGAAAAACTTGCATGCTGTTGTCCTAAATTTTATTTAAATATCTGCCACACTGAATAACGTTATTTAAATTTTATTGTATATGTTTTAATAATTAAATGATTCAGAAGATGGTACCTGTGAAAGGTATAAAATATAAAGAAATCAAAAGATATGGATTCAAGCCTCTTCCCAACTATGTGAATCACTTAACTTCTCTGAGCTCAGAATTTTCCTATCTTAAAATGTACCTTCCTATCAAAGATGGTATATGAGTGAATTATAAAATAATGTACTCTATAAAAGGTAAAGCAACATCAAACTTTAGGTAGTTTTATTACTGAATGACAGCAGATACAAAGACTTACTTCTATCAACCAAACAACTATGTGAATCACTGAACTTCTCTGAGCTCAGAATTTTCCTATCTAAAAATTGTACCTTCCTATCAAAGATGGTATATGAGTGAATTATAAAATAATGTACTCTATAAAGGTAAAGCAACATCAAACTTTAGGTAGTTTTATTACTGAATTACAGCAGATACAAAGACCTACTTCTATCAACCAATACTGAACTGGCAAACAGAAGATTCTAAAAGTAGTATCAGGACATTTTCCCAACAATGCTTCATCCTTTTAGATAGCACAAAAATTTAGTACATAGATAGAGAAAATGTTTGACCAACAAATGCTTCATTACACACAGTCAGGCTTCAGTGAAAAGTTAACCCTACAAAGTTACAGCATGGGATATGAAGGATTTTCAGTTAAGAGCTTCTACCAAGTTTCAGAGTCTGATTTGACACTGCCTTTCCTGGGGGCTTCCCTGGTGGCTCAGACAGTAAAGAACCTGCCTGAAATGCTAGAGACATGGGTTCGATCCCAGGGCTGGGAAGATTCCCTGGGGAGGAAACGGCAACCCACTCCAGTATTCTTGCCTGGAGAATTCCATAGACAGAGGAGCCTGGCAGGCTACAGTCCAGGGTGTTGCAAGAGAGTTGGATGCATCTTTCACTTTTTTTCTAGGGACAAATGTATGCCTCTCTTNGCATATCATTAAATGTGTCAAATGAGCCCTGAAAGCTTTATTTGGCTACAGTATCAAACATCCATATAAGTTCCATTTTTGTAGTTTGCTGCTTATGCAGACTGTTCATCTGCTTGCAACTTTAAAAAAATTAAAGGGAACACTGCTCCCTACTGAATATGTATATAACAATGAGAATTTTAAATTTTTCATTTAGACTATTTTTCAAGCAGTATGGATTCCAAATTTATGGTTCAAAGAAGATTACCACTCAAAACTTGAGGAAGAAACAAAGTAATACTGAGTTTTTTAAACTAGATGAGAAACCCCCTTATACTTCTGTCTACTCTATTTTACTTGTTTTTCCCTCAGTTATTCCTTTTGTCTCATTTACAAACAATGCTTCTCACAGACTTACAAAAGTGCTTTCCTTTATGTACTTTAACAATTCAAATTTCCATATATCAAAACATTTTTGTAAAATTATTGTTAAGCTGGGATAGGATAAAACCTTAATACATTGACTGTAGTTTATGTTTATTAAGATAAATAAGAAAAAACAGTAGAATGCCATGAGACAAGAAGAAAAACAGGAACAGTAAAAATATTAAGGAATTCCTATTTCTTCCAAATGAGAGTTTCCCTAATTTTAATGTGCAGCAGATTCACAGAAACCCCACGGGTCTAAGAAATCCAAACCTCTGGAAAATGAAAGATCTACACGCATTCTAATGATTATTTCAGTACTGTTACAAGTGATCTATAAGTCATATTTTGAGAAATGCTATGCTGAAATAGAATAACTTAAAACAGTACAGGATATTTGCACATAATTATGTGCTTAGCAAAAGTAATAGATAAAACGAATTTTTTAAAAAGCAGATAAAGAATACTACCTTAATAGAAAAATAGAAAAAGGACATAAATTTACAAATAGCCAACAAACAAATGAAAAGATATTCAACTTTACTAATAAAAACATACAAACATGATATATAACATTTTTGCCAATCAGATGAGCAAAATAAGAATAACAGAACAAAGATAGGAGAGGGTGCAGAAAGAAGAACATATTCAACATTCCAACACTTGGAAATACTTTTTTCTTTTACTGTCCCACACAGCTTGCAGAATCTTAGTTGCTCAAAAAACGACTGAACCCAGGCCAGGGCAGTGAAGTGTCTAACCACTAGACCACCAGGAAATTCTCCATTTTCAAATACTACTGGAGGAAAAGCAAACTAGTTGGTATTTCAAAAAAAAATAGCTATGGACATCAAAAGCCCTTAAAGTGTATATAATTTGATTCAGCAGACCTATTCTACAATTTACGCTAAGAAAGTAAACACAAGTACACATGATGTATAACTGAAATGTTAGTACAAAAACCCAGAGACAATCTGAAAGTCTACCAATAAGGAACTGGTTAAACTACGGTACAGCCAACACATAGCACACTCACTAAAAATGAAGAGCAAGATCTGTACATACTGACTTGAAAAGACAGTAACAATACAAAGTGAAAAATAAAATTTTAAATGGTTTACAAAACAGCATATAGTCTCCCACTTCTGTCAAAAATATACATACATGGAACAGAATAAAACTACCTGAATTGTTTAAAAATACAATATTATAGGGACTTCCCTGGCAATCCAGTGATTAGGACTCCACACTTCTACATCAGGGAGCTCAAGTTTGATCGCTGGTCAGGGAATTAAGGTCTCACAAGCTGCACAGCGTGGTCAAAAAATAAAAACAAAACAAAAATGTAGTAAAGTATTATAAATGCTGCAANTCTTTCCCATTCTGTTGTTTTCCTCTATTTCTTTGCATTGATCACTGAGGAAGGCTTTCTTATCTCTCCTTGCTATTCTTTGGAACTCTGCATTCAGATGCTTATATCTTTCCTTTTCTCCTTGGCTTTTCGCTTCTGTTTTCACAGCTATTTTTAACATATATGTGTTACTATATGACATTTATTTTTCTAATAAAGAAAATGTGGTACATATACTCAATGGAATATTATTCAGCCACTAAAAGAAATGAAATAGGGTCATCTGTAGAGAAGTGGATATACCTAGAGTCTGTTGTAAAGTCAAGACTAATATTTCTTAAGGTATGATATCAGTCTATACAGGGTCCTTGTCTTGCCATTTAGAATATGCTCTAGATTCCTGTCCATGGCATACTCAATCCTACACAATCTGGCTTTGCCTCCTTGACTGTCCTCGTCTCCAGCCACTCTCTGCTCCTTCATTGCCACATTAGCCTCCTTGTTATTTCTCAGCCTGATTTGCTCTTTCCTGCTTCAGATTCTTTGCATTTGCTGTTTGCTCTCCCTGTATGTCTTCAGATCTGACAGTTGGTGGCTCCTCTTGTCACTCAGGCTTCAGTGCATGAGTTACCTGCTCACGGAGGCCTTTCTCAGTGAGCCCATGAGGTTTTCCCATCTCCTGGTCTTTGTGTTTTATTTTCTTTGTAGCATTTATTGCTACATGGGATTGTGTTCTTTGACTTCATGTTTATTGTCAATTTCCCCCACTAGAATAGAAGCTCCAGGACATAACCCCTTGCAACTGTCTGGCTCATTACTGAATCACAGCAACTAGAGCAGGACTTGGGTAATAGTAGAATAAACATTTATTGAATGGATAGATGGATGGAATGAGATGGTGAAGAGATCTCGATTCTGGCTTTTGGGATTGTCCTGATCACCGGGAGTGGAATTCCCTGCATGGTGTGGAACTGCCCGCAGATTACATGGTAATAGCTCATAGAATGAGTTACATCTTTAAGTGGAAAGAATCCTAATGGACTATCCTCCTGCATAGCATCTCTCTCTAGAAGGTGCCCTGGACACCTAAGAATATGCTTCTGTTAGGCAGCCACCTGTGTGCATCAGTCAGGTAGATCTATTTGCATCGCCCAGATAATTCCATATGTTGTCTGCCTCACTTTGCATGTCGATACAGATTTGGTGTGTTTATGTTCTGGTAAACAGGCTCTGGGAGGCATTGGAAGTATTAGACACCTGGCATGGTAACTAATAATACACTGGAGTTAGGGAGACAGTTTGCATGCAAACCTATGGGTACAGATGGTGAGTCTGTTGGCATAAATTAGCAAAGTCCACAGAAGAGCCTGGACTTGACAATTTTATTGTACGTGGGAGGTTACTAAGAAAATAGTTGAGGGTCTCTGGAAAAATAAGCAATAGCCCTCTGCTGCTTTTGCAGAATTAACAAAGGCAGAATGTCCTTGACAGAGACATTTTGTTTGGATTTCTTTCTGTGTGTGTGAAGATATTAACAGTTAAGCAGGAAAGGATCTCAAAATAAACCAGGACATAGTGATTCTTGATGATCGGATTTACCCAAGTCTGTCTCTAACCAAGTAGAGAGATGAAAATTCTCCCTGGGTCTCAGGCATCACTTGGTCAAGAATTTTCATGTCTTGAGCTTTTTGCAGTTCTCGAAAAGCCCTTCAAAATTAGTACAATGAGAAACTAGAAGAAAGAAGTGCTGAGACTCAGGGTGGAGCTGATCTGGTTGTGGTGGCAGCTCTAAATGCTGCCCCCTGGGTGTGAGAGATCCTGATTCATAGATGAATTTCTAATAAGCTCCTCACATGTTTCTGATGCACATGTTTGAATTGTACTCTGAAAAACACTGATTTGTGTCTTTCACCTACTGAAGTTTTAAAAATTTTGAGTGTAACCCAAGCCGCATATGTCTCACGAGGCCCCGTCTTCATCTCCTGCCTTCCAACAGCAGAAGATCCATTCGGTTCAGTTCAGTCGCTCAGTCGTGTCCGACTCTTTGCGACCCCATGGACTGCAGCATGCCAGGCCTCCCTGTCCATCACCAACTCCCGGAGTTCACTCAGACTCACGTCCACGAGTTGGTGATGCCATCCAGCCATCTCATCCTCTGTCATCCCCTTCTCCTCCCGCCTTCAATCCCTCCCAGCATCAGGGTCTTTTCAAATAAGTCAGTTCTTCGCATCAGGTGGCCAAAGTATTGGAGTTTCAACTTCAGCATCAGTCCTTCCCATGAATATTCAGGACTGATCTGCTTCAGAATGGACTGGTTGGATCTCCTTGCAGTCCAAGGGACTCTCAAGAGTCTTCTCCAACACCACAGTTCAAAAGCATTAATTCTTCAGTGCTCAGCTTTCTTTATAGTCCAGCTCTCATATCCATCCCCAACTACTGGAAAAACCATAGCTTTGACTAGACCTTTTTTGGCAAAGTAATGTCTCTGCTTTTTAATATGCTATCTAGGTTGGTCATAACTTTTCTTCTAAGGAGCAAGCATCTGTTAATTTCATGGCTGCAATCACCATTTGCAGTGATTTTGGAGCCCCCCAAAATAAAGTCTGTCACTGTTTCCACTGCTTCATCATCTATTTCCCATGAAGTGATGGGACCAGATGCAATGATCTTAGTTTTCTGAATGTTGAGTTTTAAGCCAACTTTTTCACTCTCCTCCTTCACTTTCATCAAGAAGTTCTTTAGTTCTTCTTTGCTTTCTGCCATAAGGGTGGTGTCATCTTCATATCTGAGATTAATATTTATCCTGGCAATCTTGATTCCAGCTTGTGCTTCATCCAGCCCAACATTTCTCATGATGTACTCTGCATATAAGTTAAATAAGTAGGGTGACAATATACAGCCTTGACCTACTCCTTTCCCAATTTGGAACCAGTCTGTTGTCCCATGTCCAGTTCTAACTGGTGCTTCCTGACCTGCATACAGATTTCTGAAGAGGCAGGTCAGGTGGTCTGGTATTCCCATCTCTTTCAGAATTTTCCACAGTTTATTGTGATCCACACAGTCAAAGGCTTTGGTGTAGTCAATAAAGCAGTAGATGTTTTTCTGGAATTCTCTTGCTTTTTTAATGATCCAATGGATGTTGGCATTTGATCTCTGCTTCCTTTGCCCTTTCTAAATCCAGCTTGAACATCTGGAAGTTCACGGTTCACATGCTATTGAAGCCTGGCTTGGAGAATTTTGAGCATTATTTTGCTGGTGTGTGAGATGAGTGCAATTGTGTGGTAGTTTGAGCACTCTTTGGCATTTCTTTTCTTAGGGATTGGAATGAAAACTGACCTTTTCCAGTCCTGTAGCTATTATTTGCCACTAGACAAGAGAAGAGCTCTTATTTGGTATTACCTCCCTTTCTTACTGCATGTGTGCTTCTGTCTATTTGGCAGCCTTTGATCTCCTTTGGATTCATATTTTCCCATCTTCAAGCAGATGCTAAAATTCCTTCCCATTTATAGTTAGCTCAGTTCAGTTCAGTTGCATGACTCTTTGTGACCCCATGAATCAAAGCACGCCAGGCCTCCCTATCCATCACCAACTCCTGGAGTTCACTCAAACTCACGTCCATGAGTCAGTGATGCCATCCAGCCGTCTCATCCTCTTCATCCTCGTCCCCTTCTCCTCCTGCCCCCAATCCCTCCCAGCATCAGGCTCCTCTGTCCTCCACTATCTCCCAGTTTGCTCAGATTCCCGTCCATTGAGTTGGTGATGCTATCTAACCATCTCATCCTCTGTCGTCCCCTTCTCCTGCCCTCAATCTTTCCTAGCATCAGGGTCTTTTCCTGTGATTCAGTTCTTTGCACCAGGTGACCAAAGTATTGGAGCTTCAGCATCAGTTCTTCCAATGAATAGTCAGGACTGATTTCCTTTAGGATTGATTGGTCTGATCTCTTTGCAGTCCAGAGGACTCTCAGGAGTCTTTTCCAACACACAATTTAAAAGCATCAATTCTTTGGTGCTCATCCTTGTTTATGGTCCAACTCTCACATCTGTACATGACTACTGGAAAAAATCATAGCTTTGAATATATGGACCTTCATCAGCAATGTGATATCTCTGCTTTTTAGTATGCTGTCTAGGATTGTCATAGCTTTTCTTCCAAGGAGCAAGCTATGAAATCCTAGACACCATATTAAAAAGCAGAAACATGGCTAAAGGAGGGTTGCAGAGAGGGAGCTACACTTGAGGGGAGCTAAGACACACAGGCAGGACATCTACAGATAAAGTTGGAGGGAGAGTGCTGTCTAGAAAAAGGTGACAATGTGAACATACTCACGCAGTAAGTGAAACATCTTCCAACTCAGCAGGTATATATCAGAACCACATGGCATCAGATGGAGCAGAGGTGGGTTTAAAATGCAGATTCCAGGCCCATACCCTCAGTTTTTGCTTTTGTAGGTCCTGCAAGGGACTTGTGGATCTTAATTTCAACAAGCTCCCACCTGAGTGGTTTTGATAAAGGTGTTTCATGCTACACAGTTTGAGCAACAGTGGCCTAGTCTAATGATAGTTTGTAGAGATGTGGAGACTGAGACTCAGGAAGATGAATGATCTCTTGGTTACAGGTACACATTATGAGGATGCCGTGAAAGATTGTTTCCAGCTCGGGCGGGTTCTGAGCCAGTCTCCTTAAAGTCTTTTCTAATTTGTACTTGGCTGTAAATTTAATACCCATTTTATGATACTTGAAAGAGCTGCACAATTTCATGGTCTGGCCATTACTGCTAGCATTAAAGAAATGACTATTACTGGTACTTAATATATATCTTCCTCCAGTTCCCTAATGACTTTAAGGCACATAGCCAAAGAGGCACCCTGTATACCTGTAGCACGCATGTGATGATAGCCCACACCTGTTTTCTCAGGGTGGGCTGGACAGGCAGCAGCTTGTTTCTTCCTTCAGGCATTCTAGCTGCCCTCCTACATATTGTCCCAGCTGTTGTGACCCTATTAAGAAAGGTAACGGCCTTTACCCCAAGGCACTCCCTCTGTTCCTTAGCTCCCCATGGATCTCCAGTTTACCCTTGAGTGCTAAATTTCAAGTTCACAGATTCTGAGGTGGCAGGAATGGCCCATCTGTGAGGACTCTAAAGAATTACTTTAGGAACTGAACCAAGGCAAAATGATGAATGTGTGTATAATATGAACTTCTCTCTCCACCCTCAAGTTTCTTGGGGAAATGCGCGGGAGGGGGTGATGGTGTGGGAGCCCTTGTGTCTTCACCAGCCTTAGTAAACTGCCTGAATTCCTGCGCATCACCCCTACCTGTCATGTTGGATCATGACCTGGCAATCGGGGGTAAATGGATCATCATTTAGACTCATCAGAGTGTGTCATGTCAGAATTCTTTTGAGTTGAGAATGCCTGAAGAGAATATGAGACAGAAGCTGATTTGTGTAGGGATGAAATGTCCAGTTTCCATCTTACAATTTTCTTTCCCCATCGATATTTGGGACTGAAGCACCATTAGTCCCGAGTAAGAAAGAGCAGCTAAAATACCCTTGAACCCATTTCTTCCCACAAGCCTGGATGGCATTGGGCATTGAAAACCTGAGTGTGGCGGAGAGACTAAGATGGGAATAAACAGGATGGAACAAGTCAGCTGATCAGGAGGAAATGGGAAGGATGAACTATTTTTCTCCCCATGCTTCCATGAGTGGCAGCAGTAGCAGTTTCTTTAGTGCCCTCCTATCCTGGCCAGTACGAAGTATGTTCTGTTTAAATATCTCTTGGGAGATTGGGTTTGAGAGAGGGGTGACTACTTGAATAGATTTAGTGATTTTTGATATGTGAAGCATTTTGCCAATCATCTTGCATGGGATGTGCTGTGTTAAGTCATTTCAGTTGTGTTCATCTCTTTGTGACCCTATGGACCATAGCCCGCCAGGTTCCTCTGTCCATGGGGTTCTCCAGGCAAGAATAGTGGAGTGGGTAACCATGCCCTCATCCAGGGCATCTTCCCAAGCCAGGGATCAAACCTGCATCTCTCATGTCTCCTGCATTGGCAGGTGGGTTCTTTAGAACTAGCTCCACCTGGGAAGCCCAATTATCTAGCATAAGGAAGGGCAAAATTCCCAGACTTGGTTCTTCACTCTCATTATTCATAGATTTCCTACACACTGGCTTGCTGTAGCCTCCAAGGAAGCTACTTCCATATACAATGCTGGACACCAGCAGGAGGGTGCAATGGGGGGAGAAATTTTCAGCATATAAATTGATTTAGGGACACTCATTTAGATTTAATAGAATAATTATTAAGATAATTATTGAGATAAATGGCATGCCATGTTAGTAATTGAATATTGCATAAATAAGATATAGTGGCTATAATTATAGTTCTCTGGATACCTTAATAAGTATATTAAGAGAAGTCAGTGAACCACAAAGATTTCACTAAAAGTCAATATTTCAAGAAATCTATCAGCTGTCTCAGACTATAAATACCCCTTTGGTCTCTAGAAAATATACAGTTAGTAGAAATATGGTCTTCATGGTGCCACCTTTTTCTCAGTGCATCTAAACTTGGTATTTTATGGTACTGAAAATGAATTATAGCGAACATTGACTAAATGTCTAAACATACGAGTTACTGTCTCTAGATATTAAATGGTATAGAACTGCCTTCACCTTGCTTAGGTTGCTGGGATATTAAATAATATACTGCAATAGTCACTGTTATGAGACTTTATATTATATGGTATACGAAAGTCTTTATAAGCTCTAAATATGCCTCAGATGACTGGCTACGTTACAGGGTAAAGCATCCAGACTTGGAATTAAAACCAAGCTCTGCCCTTGGATAGCTCTGTGACCCTGAACAAGGTGCGTCATCTCTCTGGGTTTCAATTTTCTCACCTGCAAAACGGGGATAGTGATGATGCTTCACTCTCACAGCTGATGTTGGGGTTGGAAACAAATCAAAGAGCTTGAGAACCTTATTTGAGGCATAGTAGTAGTGCAGTCTGGAGAAGGCAATGGCACCCCACTCCAGTGCTCTTGCCTGGAAAATCCCATGGATGGAGGAGCCTGGTGGGCTGCAGTCCATGGGGTCGCCAAGAGTTGGACACGGCTGAGTGACTTCACTTTCACTTTTCACTTTCATGCACTGGAGAAGGAAATGGCAACCCACTCCAGTGATCTTGCCTGGAGAATCCCAGGGACAGGGGAGCCTGGTGAGCTGTCTCTGTGGGGTCGCACAGAGTCGGACACAACTGAAGCAACTTAGCAGCAGCAGTAGTGCAGTCAATGTTTGCTTTCCCTCTATAAATGCCAAGCAATTTGCCAACAAGTATTTGAATTCAGTAAATTGATTGACTTAGAACCAGATAGTAACTGTATTCAAATTTTCCTCTTTGAAGCCATCATTATCTTTTCCATGTGGTCAGAATGCAATTAAGAGCGTAGGCTTTGATATCATGCTTCCTGGTGTAATTCACTGTGGCTTGTAGGTCAGGTTATATAACCTCTCAGTTTCCTCATCTGTAATTTGCAAGAATCCTATACCTGCCCCATGGAACTGCCATGAAGGTTAAATCATGCAAGCAACATGGGCTTAGCACAACACCTACTCAAATCAAGCATTCAGTCAATGTTAGCAATCAATCTTGCTTTGAAATAAGGGGTGCACAGCATGTTAATGAGGACGGTATGCAACCGATATGACAATCTTTGGGGAGCTAATGGTGTGGGCTGTGGAACTTCTGATGTGTATGTCTTCTTCCTTATTTCTTCTCCCAGATCTCAAATAATATTTTATACCTGGAAACAGCAATCAGCATTATACTACAATTATAGAGCCCATTCATTTCTTCAACAACAAACGGTTATTGGGTGCCTATTAAGTACTACAGAATTCTCTGGAATCTAGATACAGTAACAAACAGAACAGTCATGTGCTTATTCTCGTGGAGGTTGAAATTTAGGTCATTTGTGGGGTACTACTCTTGGTGCTAGAGAAACATACTCTGAAGCCATGGGATATTTAGCATCTAGTTGGACCACCTTAAATCCTTACTGGGGCAAGACAGATTTTAACTAGAAGAATAATAAAGGGGTCTAGCTGAATCTATGAGCAGGTGTAGGCACATAAAAATAAATGATGCAATATGAAGTGGCTGAGTACCATGTGAGGGACACATTACACTCAGTTCATTTCAGTCACTCAGTCGTGTCCGACTCTTGGCGACCCCATGAATCGCAGCACACAGGCCTCCCTGTCCATCACCATCTCCTGGAGTTCACTCAAACTCACGTCCATCAAGTTGGTGATGCCATCCAGCCATCTCATCCTTTGTCATCCCCTTCTCATCCTGCCCCCAGTCCCTCCCAGCATCAGAGTCTTTTCCAATGAGTCAGCTCTTTGCATGAGTTAGCCAAAGTACTGGAGTTTCAGCTTTAGCATCATTCCTTCCAAAGAAATCCCAGGGCTGATCAGAATGGACTGGTTGGACCTCCTTGCAGTCCAAGCGACTCTTAAGAGTCTTCTCCAACACCACAGTTCAAAAGCATCAATTCTTCGGTGCTCAGCTTTCTTTATAGTCCAACTCTGGCATCCATCCATGACTAATGGAAAAACCATAGCTTTGACTAGACTGACCTTTGTTGGCAAATAATGTCTCTGCTTTTTAATATGCTGTCTAGATTGGTCATAACTTTTTCCAAGGAGTAAGCATCTTTTAATTTCATAGCTGCAATCTGCAGTGATTTTGGAGCCCCCGTAAAAATTATGTCACTGTTTCCACTGTTTCCCCCATCTTTTTGCCATGAAGTGATGGGACCAGATGCCATGATCTTAGTTTTCTGAATGTTGAGCTTTAAGCCAACTTTTTCACTCTCCTTCACTTTCATCAAGAGGTTCTTTAGTTCTTCTTCACTTTATGCCATAAGGGTGGTATGTTCTGCATATCTGAGGTTATTGATATTTATCCCGGCAATCTTGATTCCAGCTTGTGCTTCATCCAGCCCAGCATTTCTCATGGTGTGCTCTGCACATAAGTTAAATAAGCAGGGTGATAATATACTCCTTTTCCAATTTGGAACCAGTCTGTTGTTCCATGTCCAGTTCTAACTGTTGTTTCCTGACCTGCATACAGATTTCTCAGGACGCAGGTCAGGTGGTCTAGTATTCCTACCTCTTGAAGAATTTTCCACAGTTTGTTGTGACTTTAAAACCAAAGGAGAGATTTTTATTTAGGACAGTATGTGCAGCTGGAGCTGTATAGTTGAGAAGTACATAGGAATGTTATCTTGTAGGAACTCGAGTATCAGGTGGTGACTTTGAAGTACCATTGAAATTGCCCAAATAGGGAGGCAATGTGTACAGAGCAACATTTTTGGAAGCTGGAGATTTCAGTGTGTGATGAATTACTTCACTATGTATTGGAGTAGAGTTATCAGGAATGAGCAATTGCAATACTCCTCATCCTAGGGGATGAGGACTAGGGTGGTGACAGTTTTAAGTCAAAGAAGTAGTTCATTTCCACTTCTCCAATTTTATTCTGAGGAATCAGACAATGAGGTCAAGATGTGTGCAGAGATGTTTATCCTACCTTCTTAAAGTGAAAGAAAGTGAAAGTCCCTCAGTCCTGGTCTGACTCTTTGTGACCCCATGGACTATGGCCCACCAGGCTCCTCTGTCCGTTGGAATTTTTAGGCAAGAATACTGGAGTGGGTTGCCATTCCCTTCTCCAGGGGATCTTCCCAACCCAGGGGTCAAACCTGGGTCTTTTGGACTGCAGGCAGATTCTTTACTATTTGAGCCCCCAGGGAAGCCTAGCATCTTAAATATTCTTTAAATAAATGAAACATCACAAATGTGTGAGCTTTCTAGTTTTAAGCCCTCCTTTCCCATATCTCATTTCCCTCCTTTCCTGTTCTGTGTTGCCATGAATTCAGCGCCAGCCATTTCCATGCACATTTTTATATTTTTATGGCCATAACACTTTCACAAGCAGTATAATGTTATTTGCCAGTTTTTAAACTTGAGATGAATGTCATCATACTGTACATATCCTTTAAACCACAAGTTAGTTGCCCTTGGTTTCCCAAAGTTTCAGCTGCATTGTGTTTGGATTGAGACCAGGAATTCACATCGCTGACACATTTCAGGGACCATATTTTGAGAATGACTGCCTTAGTCCCTAAAGAATAATATTCCATTGTCTGACTATGCCTCAGTATATTTAACTGTTCTTTTATTGATGGGTGTTGTTTCATTTTTCAGAATTCTAAACAATGTTGAAGTGAACATCTCTTCTTGCACTCATATGTGAGTTTCTATTGTATATATACTCAATACGTTGGAGATATTGCTGGATGGTAGGGAATACTCATCTTCAACTTTATGAGATTTTACCATATCATTTTTCAAAGTGGTTACACTAAGTTTTACTCCCCCAAACCCGATACATACACATGCCTATGTGTCAGATTACTGGTTGTTATACATCCTCACAAAAATTCAGTAAGGTCTGATTTTTAAACTGGCAATCTTCAGTTGTTGCATATTCAATTGTTGTTTGCATTTATGTTTCTCTGTTCATTAGGAGGTTAAGTATCTTTTCAGATGTTTTGTTGGCCATTTGAGTTTATATATATTTTGCATTGTTTTAGATCCATGTTGTCAATAGAAATATAACATGCCCCCTATCATGTAATTTAAAATTATCTGGTAGCCACATTAAAGAAAGTAAAAAGCAGCAGGTGAAATTAATGTCAACATTTAATTCAATATATTCCAAATATTATTTAAAACAAGTAAAAAAATAAATAAAAGCACATTTAGTCCTTAGACACATTGTAAATGAGATAATTAAAATTATTTTTTGCTTCTATTAAGTATTTCACACAACAACTTGGACCAGCCACACTTCAAATGCGCAATAGTTACATGTGGTTAGTAGCTGGTGGTAATAGTTTAGTCGCTAAATTGTGTCCAACTCTCGTGACCCTCCATGGACTGTAGCCAACCAGACTCCTCTGTCCATGAGATTCTCCAGGCAAGAATACTGGAGTGGATTGTCATTTCCTTCTCCAAGGGGACCTTCCCAATATAGGGACTGAACCCGGGTCTCCTTCACTGCAGGCTGATACTTTACCCATTGAGCTACCAGGGTTAGTGGCTACCCTATTGTAAAGTTCTGGTGCTCAGTGCTTCTTAGGATATATAATACAAGTTGCAAAGTAATTTCACCATTCTGTAACTTGTGTTTTCAGTTTGTATATGTTGCTTCATATGGTACTGAACTTTTTTTTAAATATAAATTTATTTATTTAATTGGAGGTTAATTACTTTACAATATTGTATTGGTTCTGCCATACATCAACATGTATCCGTCACAGGTATACACGTGTTCCCCATCCTGAACCGCCCTCCCTCTTCCCTCCCCGTACTTTTTAAAAGTAGTTACATTTACAGTCATTTCCTTATGATTTGTGCCTTGTGTCCTGTTTAAAGGTAAGGCCTTCTTTACCTGTGATCATAAAAATGTTCTACAGAATATTCCTTGCTGAGTTTTTAGTTTTTCTTTTAACTTTGAATATTGTAATCTAATGAGAGTTAATTTTAATGAATGTTGTCAGGAGGGGATCTTATTGAAAAAAATTGTTTTCCATATAGTGAACCAGTTCTCCCAAAACCAGTTACTGAGTAGTCCACTATATTCCATTTATTTAAAGTAGTTACATTTACAGTCATTTCCTTATGATTTGTGCCTTGTGTCCTGTTTAAAGGTAAGGCCTTCTTTACCTGTGATCATAAAAATGTTCTACAGAATATTCCTTGCTGAGTTTTTAGTTTTTCTTTTAACTTTGAATATTGTAATCTAATGAGAGTTAATTTTAATGAATGTTGTCAGGAGGGGATCTTATTGAAAAAAATTGTTTTCCATATAGTGAACCAGTTCTCCCAAAACCAGTTACTGAGTAGTCCACTATATTCCATTTATTTGTAGTGGTACTTTTCTTATGCATCAAGTGGATTTTTTTTTTTTTTTGTACTTCGTCAATCCCTTGGTCTGCCACTGTGCCAATACCACAGTGTTTTAATTACTAAATCTTTTAAAACAAGTTTTGTATTTGTTAAGGTAAGTCTCTCCAGTTGTTTTCCTTTAAAACTTTATTGGCCATAATATGAATATTAGAATCAGCTTAGAAAGGTTCATGAAAACTCATTTTTGGATTTTGATCAGGCTTGCATTTAATTTAAGTTCATGTTTTATGAAAGCATTATATATTGTCTATTAAATTTTATAATTTCCTCCAGAAAGATATGATGTATATTTTATGTGTGTGCTGTGCTGTGCTTAGTTGCTCAGTTGTGTCCGACTCTTTGTGACCCCATGGACTGTAGCTCGCCAGGCTCCTCTGTCCATGGGGATTCTCCAGGCAAGAATACTGGAATGAGTTGCCATGTACTCCTCCAGGGGATCTTCCCAATCCAGGGATTGAACCCAGGTCTCCTGCCTTGCAGACGGATTCTTTACTTAGTCTGAGCCACCAGGGAAGCCAATTTTATGTCTAAGTACCTTATAGTTTTTTATTACTATTGCAAATAATCTTTAAAAATTTATGATTTTTACTTGGTAATGTTTGAGAATGTGATTGATATTATTTGTCTTTTGTATCTTTGTAACTCTTACCTTGCAATCTTAGTGAATCCTATTTAAAAATCTATGTAGAAATAATTGGCTTTTTTTTTTTTTTGCCTTGTGGGCATGCAGGATGGACTAGATTGAACCTGTGACCCCTACTATGGAGACACAGAGTTCTAACCAGGTAATCGCTAGGGAATTGCCTAATTCACTTTCATTTGGTATAGAGTTCTGTGAAGTGATAGAAATGAATATAGTTGTGGGACCACCACTGCATCCAGGATATCGATCAGTTTTATTATGCCCCCAAATTTCATCATGTTGCCCCTTTCTTTAACACTTCTTCCTGTCCATTCTCTGGAAATCACTCACCTGTTTTGTCTCTGTAGTATAGCCATTCACAAAATATCTGTAACTGGAATTGCACTGTATTTATCCTTTGGAAATCTGAGTTCTTTCACTTTCAATATATATCTGAGATTTACATATGTTGTTGCATATATTAATAGTTCATTACTTTTTATTGCTGAGTAGGATTCCATTGTATAGATGGACTATAATTAATTCATTCACCAGATAAAAAGCATTTGAATTGTTTCCAGGCTTTGGTGATGATGAAGAAAGTTGCTGTAAATATTCACATGCAGTATTTTCAGGAATTTGTTGTCATTTCTCTTGGATAAATATCTATGACTCAGGATAAATGTGTTTAACGTCATAAGAAATTGTTAAACTGTTTACTAAAGTGACTATACTTTGCATTCCACTATTTGCATTCAAAAGTGGAAAGTGTTAGTTGCCCAGTCATGTCAAACACTTTGAGACCCCATGGACTGTAGCCTACTGGGCTCTTCTGTCCATGGGATTTTCCAGGCAAGAACACTGGACTGGGTTGCCATTTCCTTCTCCAGGGGATCTTCCTGACCCAGGGATCAAACCTGGGTCTCCTGTACTGCAGGCAGATTCTTCACTGTCTGAGCCACCAGGGAAGCTCCATTTGCATCAGTGATGTATAATATGTAATAATTCCAGTTGCTCCATGTCCTTGTAAGCATTTGGTATTATTCTAGTTCTTATTTTTGTTTTGTTCTTTGGTCCTTCTAATAGATATCTAGAAATATGTCATGTGTTTTAAATTTGCATTTCTGTAATGACCAGTGGTGACAAACATCTTTTTATATAGTTATTTGCCATTTGTATATCAACTTTCATAAAGTATCTGTTAAAATATTGTGCCTATTTAAAACAAACTAAAAAAATAAAAATTAATGAAAAAAAATAAAATATTGTGCCTATTTTAGAAAAATGAAGTTATTTTCTTATTGAGTTTTGAGAATTCTTTGGGTGTTCTGGATACAAATCCTTGTCAGATATGTGGTTTGCAAATATTTTATTCTAGTCTGCAGCTTTTCTTATTGTTCTTTGATTATTATTTACACAGAGGAAAAATTGCAAATTTGATGGAGTTCAGTTTAGCAATTTTTTCTTCTATGGATTATCCTCTTGATATCATGTCCTTGGGCTCTTTGCTCAACACCAGATATTGAAGCTTTTTTCTATGTTTTCTTCTTCTTCTTTTTTTTTTTAGGTAAGAAGTAGATTTATTCAGAGAGAAACACACTCCACAGGCAGAGTGTGGGCCATTGCAGAGGGCAAGTATAAGGCCATGAAATGTGACATGGTTAGTTTTTATGGGCTGGGTAATTTCATAGGCAAAGAGTGGGAGGATTATTCCAATTATTTTGGGGAAGGGGTGGAGATGTCCAGGAATTGGGCTACTGCCCACCTTTTGGTCCTTTGATGGTGTCTTGGAACTGTCATGGCACCTCTGGGTATATCATTTAGCTTTGCTTATTGAGGATCAAGGTCTGGTCGACATTGACTTGTCTGCCATCTTGGACTCATGTGATTCTAATTGTTTTATGTTGTGTTCTTGGGCTGTGCCATTCTTTCAAAAGTTGTGCCCTGCCCTCTTCCCTCCTGTTTCAAGAGGTTTTGCTGAGACGTGACCCTGCAGGGGGTCAGCTGCCCCTGCAGTCTGAAGTCACGAAGGACAGAGAACAAAGCAACTCAAGGTTGAAAGTCCATTTGGGGCTCTTCTCGTGAGTCCTGAAGTGGAGCCAGAAGCTGAATTGGGCAGCCCAGGAGGAGACAGGCCTGGGGTCTTTGGAACACAGAAACTCTTATTCCAGTGGCGATGGTGCGATGCAGTGCTCAGCTTCTACACTGCTGAGGTGATTCTCTGAAAGAGGAGGCCTTGGAGTGTTTGAATTTATGGTCTCTCATGTGTGCTATCGCAGCCAAGTCCTTTGATGCTGTTGGAGGTCTCGGCATGTTGTTGCTCCTGTTGACAAGTTAGAACTCCACCTTCTATTGTCATGAAATGCTCTGCAGAGCTCTGTCTTGGTCATGGGCATTCCATTTGTTAAGTGGTGCAAGAGAGAGTCCTGCAACTACTTATTCCAGCTGCTGGCAGCGGTAATTCTGAAGAAGCCTTTGGTGGTATGTGTAAGTTGGTTGGGGGAAACAGTGAGGAAGGGGACAGAAAGTCTCATTCTGTATAAGATCTCTTGTGCATGCTAAGTCACTTCAGTCATGTCCAGCTCTTGATGACCCTAAGGACTGTGGCCTGCCAGGCTCCTCTGTCAATGGAATTCTCTAGGCAAGACTATTAGAGTGGGTTGCCATGCCCTCCTCTAGGGAATCTTCCTGTTGCTGGGATCAAACTGGCATCTCTTATGTCTCCTGCGTTGGCAGGTGTGTTCTTTACCACTAGTGCCACCTGGGAAGCCCATAAGAGCTCTTATGGCTCCCAATGACTTGGCTTAGGTAATGAGTTGTCAGTCTGGCAGCATGTTGTTCCTTCTCCAATGCTAAAGCTGCCAGCTATTGGCCATAATGAATCAGAAGATTGGGCATGAAGGCAGTGTTATAAGGCAATTCTTGGCACATCCTCAAGGTAATAGGCTCAAAGAAAACAAACCGTCCCCACCCATATGGCCCACAAACACAGTCAAGGGCCATAGACAGAAGATGATCCAACTCACAGCCATGCTTTCTCGACTGAATGGGATTCAGATGATCAGGCCTACTCGATATGTATTTTAGATCTTTGTATACCTGCAGGTCTCAGCTTGAAAGGACTTCTTCTGTCTTACTGTTAAGTTCTTCAAACAGAATTACTCTTGGCACTGTCAGAGGTTTGTTAGCTTGGTCTCACAAAAGGCATTTGGTTTTGGCTTCACAATATGGGAGAATGACATCATCTTGCCTCTTCTTTTCATGTTATTATGATCAGGCCTACTCGATATGTATTTTAGATCTTTGTATACCTGCAGGTCTCAGCTTGAAAGGACTTCCTCTGTCTTACTGTTAAGTTCTTCAAACAGAATTACTCTTGGCACTGTCAGAGGTTTGTTAGCTTGGTCTCACAAAAGGCATTTGGTTTTGGTTTCACAATATGGGAGAATGACATCATCTTGCCTCTTCTTCTCATGGTATTACGTTAGGCACCATTTGGCCAACCTGTCAAGTTGATCAACCACATTCCCCAACAACAGATTCCATCTTCAGTTCAGTTCAGTCGCTCAGTCGTGTCTGACTCTTTGCGACCCCATGAATCGCAGCACGCCAGGCCTCCCTGTCCATCACCATCTCCCGGAGCTCACTCAGACTCACGTCCATCGAGTCCGTGATGCCATCCAGCCATCTCATCCTCTGTCGTCCCCTTCTCCTCCTGCCCCCAGATTCCATCTTAGGAGAAGAGCTATTTCTTCCTTTAACTGAAATATCTCACACCTCCGGGCTGGGCTCTCGGGGGCACTAGCGCCGCGGGGTGAGGCCGCAGGTCCCTCAAGTAAACGGAGCCGGCGAGGACCACCCGCGAGCTCTCGGGATCACCCTGAATTTATAATTTTTGCACGAAAGGTAGTACCTTCATCCTTGGTGACTGTAATTCTAGAGGTGGGAATAAGTTCTCTTCTAAAATATAATTTTACTGTAATTGTTTATTTTGGGCTGTGATGGGTCTTCGTTGCCGTGCAGACTTTTCTTTAGTTGCGGCGAATGGGGGCTGCTCTTTTCTTGTGTTGCACAGCCTTCTCGTTGCAGTGGCTTCTTCATTGCAGAGCACAGGCCCGAGGGTATGTGGGTTTCAGTGGTTGTGGCTCTTGCCTGGTCTCTAGAGCACAGGCTCAATAGTTGTGGTACTCGGGCTCAGATGCTCTGTGCCATGGGGGATTTTCCCAGACCAAGGATCGAACCCATGTCTCCTGCATTAGCAGGTGGTTTCTTTACCACTGAGCCACCTGGGAACCCCTTCAGGAAATTGGGAGAGTTTAAAATCTCAAAGTATTAAGTTCTAGAAACATCGAAATTTTCTAAGATTTATTTATGAGAAATTTAGATTCATTTTAAAGTTTCAGTAGAGTATTTGAAATCCTCCGGGAGAAATTACTCTCTTTGGGTCCACATACATCTGTGCAGTGACATTCTTATAAATATTCCTCAGGACCAACTGTAGAAATTCTTAAAAATATAATTATCTGTTCAGATTACATGCCTTTCCTTTATGCTTTTGGTTTGGACAGACAAATATATAGCTCAGTGAAATTATATTGTATGTGTGGAAATTGATTATTTACTCTAACCTACCTTATAAAGCATGCAAATTGCTTACTTTTCAGTAGATGCATTTAAAATAAATTTTAGCTAATCAAATGTGTCGCTTTGTTTCCTTTTCAATGACACAGTTGTGTGCCAGCACAGCAAAAGTAGAAATCGGTTTGGTTGTCCTTTATTGAAGACGGAAGTTGATTGGTTCAAAAAATGAATTTGCAGCTACATGAATTGATATTTACAAATTAATGTGTAGATGAGTAGGAATCACAGTTGTGTCCAAAAGAGATGATTGTTCTTGAATATATGGTGACATATTAGATAATTCTGCCCTCTTCTCCCCATCTGTCTACAGTTTATTGGTTGAGAATAATGTAACTATGTTATTTGTTTTTTTATGTGAAAGCAATACATAATGTAATTTTGGCTGCATGTGATATTCTTTTTTTTATTTTTATAATTGGAGTTAAAATGTTGTAACTTTTTTGATTGGTTGTAGTTTAATACTAGTTAAATGAATTTAGTTGTTTTTCATAAAGCATTTTACATAATGTGTCTGTGTATGTGTGTATTAACTGGAAGTGAATGTTGACTAATGTCTAAAGTAAGAAAAGCAATTAGTGAATTATTTAACTATTATACTTTTAATAAAATACTTATATCTAGGTTAAAATAAAATCTTATTTTTGGTTTTACTGCTTATCATCACTGTTAATCTGGAAAGTAGTCGCTAACTGTTGCTTCCTAACAGAAGCACATGTTCAATCAGAGCATGTCTCAGAAATTCAAACATAATTTCATGAGTTTACTGCTAATAATGGCTCTTAACCAAAGCAAAATGAGTGGGCTAAACAATGTAAATTAAAGGGTAATGCATCAGTTTACTAATTGTTTTTCTCCATGGCACACATTTTAAATTGTTTATACATCATGCCACACTGGTGCTAAAACAAGTATTTACAGTTTAGTTACGTTGCCATAGCAGTAGAAGATCTGTTAGGTTCTCAGCCAGTCTTTCTAAAATATAATCAGTATGTTCTTTTCTGTTGGTGTTTGTATTTCAATATGGCAGTGCTAATGTTGGCCTTATCAGTTTGTAAGCAGTTCTGCTTAGTTTTTCTAATTCTGTGCATATAAGCGAGATTCCCTTTAAATCAGACTGTAGAAGCCTCCCTTAGAGACTGAACTGTTTCTAGCAATGCCACCTACTCTTCTGGTATTTGTTTCCATTCATCTTTTATAGAAAGGAGACAATTTTGTTGCTTTATATGCGGTTATTCCAGGGTTGGGCTTCCCTTGTGGCTCAGTGATAAAGAATCTGCCTCCCAATGCAGAAGATGCTGTTTCAGTCCCTGAGCTGGGAAGATTCCCTGGAGAGTGAAATGACAGCCCACTCCAGTGTTCTTGCCTGGGAAATCACAAGGACAGAGGAGCCTGGTGGGATGCAATCCAGCTCAGAAAGTTCAGTCGTGTCCTGACTCTTTGTGACCCTGTGGACTGCAGCTCACCAGGCTTCCCTGTCCTTCATCATCTCCTGGAGCTTGCTCAAACTCATATCCATTGAGCCGGTGATACCATCCAACCATCTCATCCTCTGTCATCCCCTTCTCCTGCCTTCAATCTCTCCCAGCATCAGGGTCTTTTCTAATGAGTTGGCTCTTCACATCAGGTGGCCAGAGTGTTGCAGCTTCAGCTTCAGCATCAGTCCTTCCAATAAATATTCAGGGCTGATTTCCTTCATATTGACTGCTTTGATCTCCTTTGTGTCCAAGGGACTCTCAAGAGTCTTCTCCAAAACCACAGTCCAGAAGCATCAATTCTTTGGTGTTCAGTCTTCTTTATGGTTCAACTCTCACATGCATATGTGACTACTGGAAAAACCATAGCTTTGACTAGATGGACCTTTGTTGGCAAAGTAGTGTCTGCTTTTTAATACGCTGTCTAGGTTTGTTATAGCTTTTCTTTGAAGAAGCAAGCATCTTTAATTTCATAGCTGCAGTCGCAATCTGCAGTGATTTTGGAGCCCAAGAAAATAAAGTCTATCGCTGTTTCCATTGTTTCCCCATCTGTTTGCCATGAAGTGATGGAACCAGATGCCATGATCTTAGTTTTTTGAATGTTGAGTTTTAAGCCAGCTTTTTCACTCTCCTCTTTCACCTTCATCAAGAAGCTCTTCATTAAAAGTTCCCCTTTGCTTTCTGCCTTAAGGGTGGTGTCATCTGCATATCTGAGGTCATTTATATTTCTCCTGGCAATCTTGATTCCAGCTTGTGTTTCATCTAGCCTGACATTTTGCATGATGTACTTTGCATATAAGTTAAATAAGCAGGGTGACAGTATACAGCCTTGACGTACTCCTTTCCCAATTTGGAACCAGTCCGTTATTCCATGTCCTAACTGTTCTAACTGTCCAGGTTCTAACTGTCACTTCTTAATCTGCATACAAGTTTCACAGGAGGCAGGTAAGGTGGTCTGGTATTCTCATCTCTTAAAAAATTTTCCACAGTGTGTTGTGATCCACACAGTCAAAAGATTTAGCATAGTCAGTGAAGCAGATGTTATTCTGGAATTCTCTTGGTTTTTCTTTGGTTCAGTGGATGTTGGTAATTTGATCTCTGGTTCCTCTGCCTTTTCTAAATCCAGCTCATATCTGGAAGTTCTCAGTTCACATACTGTTGAAGCTTGGCTTGGATTACTGTTGAAGCTTGGCTAGCATTACTTTGCTAGCATGTGAAATGAGTACAATTGTGCAGTAGTTTGAACCTCTTTGGCATTGCCTTTCTTTGGGATTGGAATGAAAAGTGACCTTTTCCAGTCCTGTGGCCACTGCTGTGTTTTTCAAATTTGCTGGCATATTGAGTGCAGTACTTTGACAGCATCATCTTTTAGGATTTGAAATAGCTCATCTGGAGTTCCAGTATCTCCACTAGCTTTGTTCGTAATGATGCTTCCTAAGGCCCACTTGACTTTGCATTCTAGGATGTCTGGCTCTAGGTGAGTGATCACACCATCATGGTTATCTGAGTCATTAAAATCTTTTTCATATAGTTCTCCCGTGTATTCTTGCCACCTCTTCTTAATATCTTCTGCTTCTGTTAGGTCTATACAGTTTCTGTCCTTTATTGTGCCCATCTTTGCATGAAATGTTTCCTTGATATATCTAATTTTCTTGAAGAGATCTTTGCTGCTACTGCTAAGTCACTTCAGTCATGTCCGACTCTGTGTGACCCCATAGACAGCAGCCCACCAGGCTCCGCCATCCCTAGGATTCTCCAGGCAAGAACACCTGAGTGGGTTGCCATTTCCTTCTCCAATGCATGAAAGTGAAAAGTGAAAGTGAAGTCGCTCAGTCGTGTCTGACTCTTAACAACCCCATGGACTGCAGTCTACCAGGCTCCTCCGTCCATGGGATTTTCCAGGCAAGGGTACTGGAGTGGGTTGCCATTGCCTTCTCCAGAAGAGATCTCTAGTCCTTTCCATTCTAATGTTCCCCGTATTTCTTTGCACGGATCACTGAGGAAGGCTTTCTTATCTCTCTCTGCTATTTTTTGGAACTCTGCTTTCAGGTGGGTATATCTTTCCTTTTCTCCTTTGCCTTTAACTTCTCTTCTTTCCTCAGTATTTGTAAGTCCTCCTCAGACAACCATTTTGCCTTTTTGCATTTCTTTTTCTTGTGGATGGTCTTGATCACTGCCACCTATACAATATCACGAACCTCCATCCGTAGTTCTTCAGGCACTCTATCAGATCTAATCCCTTGAATCTATTTGTCACTTCTACTGTATATCGTAGGGGATTTGATTTAGGTCACACCTGAATGGCCTAGTGGTTTTCCCTCAATTTAAGTCTGAATTTTGCAATAAGGAGTTCATGATCTGAGCCACAGTCAGCTCCTGGTTTGTTTTTGCTCACTGTATAGAGCTTCTCCATCTTCGGCTGCAAAGAGCATAATCAGTGTGATTTTGGTATTAACCATGTGGTGAGATCCACGTGTAGAGGTGTCTCTTGTGTTGTTGGAAGCGTGTGTTTACAATGACCAGTGAGTTCTCTTGGCAAAACTCTGTTAGCCTTTGTCGTGATTCATTTTTTACTCCAAGACCAAACCTGTTACTCCAGGTATCTCTTGACTTCCTACTTTTGCATTCCAGTCCCCTATGATGAAAAGGAAACATTTTTTTGGTGTTCTTTTTTTGATGAAGATAGGTCTTCATAGAATCACTCAATTTCAGCTTCTTCGGCATTAGTGGTTGGGGCATAGACTTGGATTTCTGTGATATTGAATGGTTTGCCTTGGAACCAAACAGAGATTATCCTGTCGTTTTTTGGGACTGCACCCAAGTATTGCATTTCGGACTCTTTTGTTGACTATGAGGGCTGCTCCATTTCTTCTAAGGGATTCTTTCCCACAGTAGTAGATATAATGGTCATCTGAATTAAATTTGCCCAAAAGAGTTGGATATGACTTAGCTGCTAAGCAACAGCAACAATTCCAGAGCTATGCCATTTTGTTTCCAGTTGTTTACCTCTTAGCATAAAAAATTTTCTTGCTTAGCTGTGTGTCAGAAAGATCTGAGTTTGAAGGTTCACTTTTTCCCTTATTAGGATGTGACTTTGGGAGTGTTTTTAAACTTTGGAATCTAAACTGTACAGTAATAGTGAATTTAGAGTATTTTATTAAATGACCTAGTGAAGTGCTTGGTACATAAAAGAAGTTCAGTGAAACATATTGAATGAAAGAAGTATGCATAAACTTTAATTAGTTGCCTTTCTTTTCCCCTTTCCAAGCTTTATTTCTTTTCCTCTTTTAAAATAGGTGTTTCCTGATATGAGTACCTCAGATTTGATTTCAGTATTGGAGAGGGGAGGCTCACCCAAAGGGCAGAAGCCAGGATACTCTGAATGCAAAAGGCAAGATTCCTTTTTTTGGAGGTAAAGGGTTGAGGTGCCTCTTGAGGAAATTGACATCTTAGAATAATACTTCCCAGCTTCCTTTATTTCTTTTTGTGGAAAGAACCACAGAGGAGTGTGCCATGGAAACTACTTCCCCTTTGGTAGTTTAAGGACAAGGTAATACCCAAAGGGGAAAAGTGGGGGTGTGGGGAGGATCAATTAAGAGTTTGGGATTAACATATATACACTACTGTGTGTGAAGTTGGTAATCAACAAGGACCCTTTTATAGCACAGGGAACTCTATTCAATAGTCTATAATAACCTATATTTGAAAAGAATCCTAAAAAAGAATGGACATATGTATATATAGGGGAAAAAATTGTTTGCCACTCAGTCTTGTCCAAATCTTTGTGATCCCATGGACTGTAGGCCTGCCAGGTTCCTCTGGCCATGGGATTCTCCAGTCAAGAATACTGGAGTGGGTTGCCATGCCCTCCTCCAGGAGATCTTCCCGGGAGACCTGGGTTACAGGTCTCCTGCTTTGCAGGCAGATTCTTGACCATTTGAGTTACTGGGAAGCCACAAAAAAGTACAAGGTAATCCCATGCTATGGTGACATTTATAATCATAAATAAAAACCATCTCAGGTTTCTCAGGGACTTTGAAGTTTGTAGGAGAAATAGGTACTTACTACGTAGGAGTAATTTTGTGAATGACAGAGCACTGCCTTGTTAGTGGTTTTTGGTAATCATGTCATCCTCAGCTCCCTATCAGCAGGGCTCTAGAATTACTGTGACCACTTACCCCTTTCGTGAAGAGCATTTGGGCTGCTTCCTTGTACAAAGAGCTGTAGACCCATTTGGAAGCAAGGTGAATCAGCCCTGGCTGTCATGTGCCACATGCTCCCTTCTGTTTGCCCAGTCCCTGCACCCACTTCTCTACTTCCCATTGGCCTTGGCTTCCTCTGGAAAAGATGGACACTGATCCTCTTGAGAAACCTATATGCAGGTCAGGAAGCAACAGTTAGAACTGGACATGGAACAACAGACTGGTTCCAAATAGGAAAAGGAGTACGTCAAGGCTGCATATTGTCACCCCGTTTATTTAACTTAATATGCAGAACACATCATGAGAAACGCTGTGGAAGAAGCACAACTTGGAATCAAGATTGCCAGGAGAAATATCAATAACCTCAGATATGCAGATGACATCACCCTTATGGCAGAAAGTGAAGAGGAACTAAAAAGCCTCCTGATGCAAGTGAAAGAGGAGAGTGAAAAAGTTGGCTTACAGCTCAACATTTAGAAAATTAAGATCATGGCATCTGGTCTCATCACTTCATCGGAAATAGATGGGGAAACAGTGAAAACAGTGGCTGACTTTATTTTGGGGGGCTCCAAAATCATTGCAAATGCTGACTTGCAGCCATGAAATTAAAAGACGCTTACTCCTTGGAAGAAAAGTTATGACCAATCTAGATAGCATATTAAAAAGCAAAGACATTACTTTGCTAACAAAGGTCCGTCTATTCAAGGCTATGATTTTTCCAGTGGTCATGTATGGATGTGAGAGTTGGACTGTGAAGAAAGCTGAGTGCTGAAGAATTGATGCTTTTGAACTGTGGTGTTAGAGAAGACTCTTGAGAGTCCCTTGGACTGTAAGGAGATCCAGCCAGTCCATCCTAAAGGAAATCAGTCTTGAATGTTCATTGGAAGGACTGATGCTGAAGCTGAAACTCCAATACTTTGGCCACCTCATGGGAAGAGTTGACTCATTGGAGAGATGAGTCTCTCATGCTGGGAGAGATTGGGGGCAGGAAGAAAAGGGGACGAAAGAGGATGATTTGGCTGGATGGCATCACCGACTCGATGGACATGAGTTTGGGTAAACTCTGGGGAGTTGGTGATGGACAGGGAGGCCTGGTGTGCTGTGATTCATGGGCTCGCAAAGAGTCGGACACACTGAGCGACTGAACTGAACTGATCCACTCAAGCTGTATCCCTCTTTTCATGTGGCTTGTGTTTGTGTGTGTGTGTGTGTGTGCTTGTGTGTGTGTAGATACTATGTCAAGTGCTTTGATCAAACTTATTGCAATGGCAGATGTGGACAATATTTCTAAAAAGTAAAACACATGAGGCAATCTACATTACTTGTAGCTTATATTCAGTTCTTTTCAATAAAATGTTTTAAGGTATATTATGATTTGGACCTGCTGTGCCATGGGCTACAGGTACTGCAGATACATCGATGAAGAAATTGCAGTTTCTGCCCAAGAAGAGGTCTGGGTTCTACACTTAGTTTTGAAGCTAAAGGCTAGAAAATGAAAATCTTGAAGAAGAGAGTAGTGCATTGAAGCTCCAATCCTTTACCTTTGTTCACCTACAAATTTCTGCCCAATTATCACATTGTCTGGGAAACTTGCCTTCCCTCACACCATGGGGCAAGTCACATGCCCTTGTTTTATGCTCCAGTTTATGGTGAATCTTTCCTTCAGAGCGTTTTTAATAACTAATTTTTTTATTTGGGTGATATTTTCTTTGTGTTTTCCTTCAATGAACTAGAAAGTTCCTGAATTCAGGGTTCTTATCTATTTTAATTCAGCTGTGTTGGCACAGAGTAGGTGCTCAATAATCATTTAGTCCATATTAAATGAATACTGAATTCTATGAATGAGTGGTGAGAACTAATTATTGAATTCAGTTTCTTGTTCTTTCTTTTCACTCTGAATGTGAATGTCGTTTCTCTCAAGGGCTTATTAATATTTGCTGTGTTTACACAGCCTTTCTTCCCTGCTTTTAAACGTTTTCCTTTGTTTTGTAGTATTTTTAAGTTTTCATGGGATAATCACTTTGAATTGCTTTCTCAGAGTCCTGTTTGTGATTGATAGAGTGGTTTAAAATACTTGATTGCTTTGTTTAAGTGGGTGCATATTTGAGAAATTATGCTTGGATTAGACAGGACCAACTCCTGCATTCATTAGTTTCTGCCATTTTTCTAGGTGGAAGTACGTTAAGGCTTAACTATTTTCCTTTAAATTTTAATGAATATTTCTAAGCCAATATCTTGTTTCCTTTGTTAAATCACAATGTCCAGTGAAGACACTTCATTGATGTTTGCAATTTTAGAAAACCGAGTGGGTGTGAGTGACGAATGGATACATTGCATTAGGCTGAGGCACAAGAATGATGTGAATTTTAAAGTGTCTAGGAACCAAGTCATTTAAAAGGGTAAAAGTGATTCTGTTGATCTTAACATTTTGAGTTCTGATCAACTTTTGTCCTTTTGATATTCCCGTACAGTCTTTTAAAATTGACCCCATTCTTCACTCTTTTTTCTCTCTGCCATTCTAAGTGCAATTTCATTGGTGATCATCTCTGCTTCACTTTTTTGCTGTTTTGTCACACTGTCTTATTTTTATGTCAGGCCCTTGTTTTCTTAGGAATCACACTTTCAGAGGTAAGGTACTATGGTTTTCTCAGTTCTTCAAGAACTACACAGATTTGTTTTTTCTTTTTCTTTTGGACACCCGTATGGGACTTTTGGTTACAACCTTCTGTTAATTAGTTGCCTTTTCTTTCCCAAGAATGCCTGATAGAGAAATAGTCGTAAAAGAGAAGTAAAACTAGTATTTTAATATTTTTAATAATTTAATATCAAGGAGTGCAATATTTTCGAATTGATAGCTTCTCCAGCAAAGTTTAAAACATCATGGAAATTTATAAGATACGATTTTGATAGCACTCAAGATGAAATTTTATATGAAATATTTTAGAGTTTTTCCATATCCTATCAGGGACACCTAGATGTTACTTTGAAAACTATTTACTGGGATGAGACAAAAGTTCTTCATTGATGTAGAGAAAAGTAACCAATAGCTCATTTTCTATTCAAAGTGACTGAAGATTTAAACTTTTTTCTCATATGTGTACTTAGCTATATGATATTAATAATTTTTTTGCTTCTATCTTGTGGTGTACATATAAATATGCAGTTGTTGAAAATTACCCTCTTCTAAAGTGAAAATCTCATTCATTTAAAAAAATTGACAAATTTTTGCTTTCACTGCTTTCACAACTCTGAACTAAGTAAAAGTTTTCCATAGTCACCTCTCCATTATAGGATCTTTGCTTTGATAACTAATATAGATTTGCAAAATTGATGCCAAATAGAATTGTACATTATCTCCATTCACAAAGGTTGCTTTGCTAAGGAAACAATGTACAAAGGAACAATAATTTTTTTTTCACATTGGCTGTTAAATACATTTTATAATTTGTTTAAATTGAATGACGTCTGACTTGGAGCAAGAGCTGATGTTGTGCTACATATAAATGTTAATAAATATGCAGTACAGATTCAACTCAATAATTGTGAAAAATGATAAAGTGTAATGAAAGACATCAGGACCAAAGAAGACCAAAGTTCTGGACTAAGTGCTGTGTAGCTAAGGGCTCACTGATAGGCCTCTCTGGATCTTAATTCCCTCATTTATTAAATGAGAGGCCTGGAAAGATGGTCCATTTTTATGCCTATAATTCTGAGTGTTATGAGAGTAAATTTTATCTCTCTTTGCAGTTCAGAAAGTTAACTCTTTTTGAATTATTTCTTTTTGGTTAGGTATGAATATCTCCTGCAGGCATTTTCCATCTATCTTTCCAGATTAGCTGTCTTGAATGTTTTTCCTTCCTTTTCTTACCGGTAAATTTGGACTCTGTCTTGACACTGAGGACAACTTCAGTATCCTTCTTGTCACCTTGCAGACTTTAAACATAAAAATCCTCATTGGTTTTAAAAGGGAAGAAAAAAGTATGCATTAGTACTATGAAGCTTAGCCTTGAAATATTTCTTTGCTTTTAAAAAATATTTGTTACTTGAACAGAATTTATTTCAGAATGTAAAATGGAAGAAGAAAGGAGCTAGATTTACTTGAGAATCCATTTATAGACAAATAAACATTTCAGATACTTTCTTGAAGTGAACACATGTGGAAATACATTAACTGAGGTATTGATGGAGTGTTTTAGCTGTCTCTTATTGATTAGGGCAAGCGCCTGGCTATATTTCCTCTTTTAAGATTAAAAAAAAAACTTCAAGTCATCAGCATGGATTGTAGAAGGATTGTAACTGGATTTTGTCTTAGTTTTATCAATTTTTTTCTTTGTTAGTTTCTGTAATTCTGTAAATCTCAAACCTACTTCTATGTCATATCAAAAACACGGATATGACAGAACTGAGTTATATTTGGTTTATTAAACAGTACTTTAGCAGATGAAATATTTATTCATTGACAAAAATTGTTGAGTTGTTTTTGTTATATTTCAAATAATTTCCTTTGAAAATAATTTATGCTTTTAGAATATGAAAACGTTCTTTTGTTATGATGATCAAAGGTGAAATACAACAGATGAAGAAGCAACCGCATAAACTTAGAAGCCAAGATGTAACCTGTGAGGGAAAGGGGTACCTGGGGAAGGTGGGCAAACTTTGGGACTATGACTTTATTCTGTTGTCTCTATATTCAGGAATACTTTAAGGAAGAAGTTTGGATCTTGTTGCAAAATAATTAGAAGTTTCTTGCCATAATGAAGCTCAGTGTGCAAAATCATAAAATTCCAAAAGACTTAAAGGAGAATGTCAGAAATCCTAGCTATGCTTCTGGTTCCACCTGGAATTAAATCTCTGTATATTTGTGTTTCTTCGTCTGTAGAAGGGAATGGCAACCCACTCCAGTATTCTTGCCTGGAGAATCTCATGGACAGAGGAGCCTGGCAGGCTGCAGTCTATGGGGTCACAAAGAGTCAGTCAGACACGACTGAGCGACTTCACTTTTTTTTTTTTTTTTGGTAAAATAAGGGTGTACATGAGGTGATTACTGATTTCTGTTCCATTTGAACACTCTGTGAAGTACAGATCATATTATGAATGCTTTTTTTTTTCCCCCAATTTCCAAAGCTTTTTTAAAAAAATCCTTTGGTAGGCCTTCAGAGAGTGAAATCAAAATAGACTCTCTCCATTTTGAATTTCTTTGTTTAATTTCTTTTGCTCTTTTCCAAAAGAATGAGCACCTTCATCTCTTGGATTTGAGTCAAATGAACATGGAAAGTAGAAAACTGATAGCATTGTGCATTTGTCTGTACAGGTCTGGCCCATGTAAATGGTAGACATCTCAGGTTTATCTGTATCTAAAGAAGAAAGATGTGCTTGTTGAACCTTGAATAAAGGACCACCAGGCAGCTTTTTGTCCTTTCCATTGTGAAGACGTATTCATCTTATGATGGTGGGAAATGTCCATTATCTCCTTTAGATTTTTTCTCTTTTTTTGGATATAGTTGTTGGGAAAGCATAAAGTATAGGACTCATTGCTTAGGTATTTGTGTGTAGATTTCTTATTATAATTAGTTATGTGACTGCTTAACTACAGAATGTGGCCTCATGAGTCATGCTTTTAAAATATTAAAAGTTGATACATTTCAGTTATACAAATTCAATACTCAGAGTTGCTAAATCTAAAATACTCTGAAAATTGAAGCAGAATTACTTTGCAAATTTGGCCCATGTTTAGTGACAAACAGATCTGAACTGACATGAAGTTATTTATAGTGGGAACATTTATGTATCTTCCTCTGTATATATTAACTGGTTTTGATGGTAAGGTGTAAAATATGCACTGTTACTGTTCTATAATGTAAAAAACTCTGAATTTCAAAATACATCTGGCTACTGGGGATTCAGATAAGAGACAGAGATCTTTATTATTATTAATTTTCCTGAAGGATTAACATGTGAACAAAAGAGTTTTGGTTTCTTACTCATTTTTGCTGGTAATGGAAATACAATGCAATAATTTAGTGCTTGCCCCTAAGAAACATTGGAATTCAAATCTGGAAAGGTAAAATACACACAATATGGGGGAGGATCTTAACAAACACAAAGCATATGATAGTACTTATTTATCGGAATTAGTGCACAGTGCCTGAGATTTTTAAATCCAGTGTTGTTTGCTCTAAATGTAAATAGTGTTTTGTTGTTGTTGTTCAGTCACACGGTCATGTCCGACTCTGTGACCTCATGACTGCAGCACACCAGGCCTCCTTGTCCCTCACCATTTCCCGAAGTTTGCCCAAGTTCGTGTCCACTGCATTGATGATGCTGTCCAGCCATCTCATCCTCTGACGCCCTCTCCTTCTGTCCTCAGTCCCTCCCACCGGCAAGGACTTTTCCAGTGAGTTGGCTGTTCTCATCAGGTAACCAAATACTGGAGCTTCAGCATTAGCATCAGTCCTTCCAATGAGTATTCAGGGTTGATTTCCCTTAAGATTGACTGGTTTGATCTTGCTGTCCAAGGCACTCTGAGAGTGTTTTGTACAGACTTGCTAAATATGATTAAAAGAAATTTGGAATAGAAATAGTTGATAGGCAGACTGATATTTGCATAAATGCTAATTAATGGACTATTCTGGAAACATTCAATATTTTGTTGAGTAATTTGGCTTTGAAAATAAAGTGGTAAAAATTGTGTTTTAATGACAAATGCAAATCATATACAATAGTTTTGATTCAGCAGATTTTTTATATATATATATATATATATATATAGTAACTATATGAATGAACATGAGTTTGAGTAGGCTCCAGGAGTTGGTGATGGACAGGGAAGCCTGGTGTGCTGAAATCCATAGGCTCGCAAAGAGTTGGACATGACTGAGAGACCGAACTGAACTGATAGGAATGAAATTGTGACTAATTCTCAAATAAAAGTGCTTTTAAATTTCTGATCTATGCTCATAGATGACATTCAAAATTGATGAAAAGCTTGCTCCTGACATAACAGATGGTGTGTATTGGGCTGTCTGCTGGGCAACTTGACTTTTAAAATAAACTAAAAATTCAGTTGCTAGTACCATCACTGTTTTTAAAATTATAGTTGATGTACAATATTATATAACTTGCAGGTATACAGTACAGTGATTCACAATTTTAAAGGTTATATTCCATTTATAGATATTATAGAATATTTGCGGTATTTCCCATGTTGTACAGTGTATCCTTATAATTTATTTTATACCTAATAGCATACCTTTGAATCCCCTACTCTGTGCCGCCCCTCCCCGCTCCTGTCTCCCTACTGGTAACCACTAGTTTGTTCTCTGTATTTGTGTCTGCTTCTTTTTTGTTATGTTCACTGGTTTGTTGTGATACCAATACTTTTTGAAAATTTTACATTGCTTAGAAAGCTTTATATTTTAAAATTCTTTTTGAAATAATTTTCCGAAGAACTTTAAAATGTTTTCTTTACTGACTTTAACTTAATATTCTGTAAGACATTTTTTGAATAATTATATTAAGCTGTAACAGCTGTTATGGGCTTCCCTGGTGGTTCAGATGGTAAAGAATCTGATCACAATGCAGGAGAGCTGGATTCGATCCCTGGGTCTGTAAGGAAACCCTGGAGAAGGGAATGGCAAGCCACTCCAGTATTCTTTATGTAGCATGAGTGAAACCTATGACCCTTCAATTGTGTCCGACTCTTTGCGACCCCAGGGACTAGTCCGCCAAGCTCCTATGTCCATGGATTTTTCCAGGCAAGAACACTGGAGTGGATTGCCATTTCCTCTTCCAGGGGATCTTGTGGACCCAGGGATTGAACCCGTGTCTCTTGCATTGGCAGGTGGATTCTTTACTACTGAGCCACCTGGAAAGCCTGTATAAATGTTGGCTCAGATTTCGATTTAACTGTACTCAGGGTCAGAAAAGGTAGTTGTTAAATAATTTAGGAAATAATAATATAATAATTTAATAATAATAATAATAATTTGATGTATCAATTATACGCCTCACAATTTGTTATACATGAAAAAGGGCTTTTGTCAGTGTATATGGTAGAATCTATGGTTTTATTATCTGTTTCAATCTCCTGTGAGGTTTCATTTTCATATTCAACATGATTGCTTATTTTCTTACTAAGTCAGATTCTCTACAATCCGATACATATCTGGTTCTCACACTTGTTCATCTTTTCCTTAAATCTGTAGTATTCATCAGTTTCTGGTATATTCTCAAGTGTGATCTCTACCTCCAAAAGCCTTCCTTAAGTTGCCTTGTGCCATGCAGAGCTTTCCTTACTTCACTCACACTCTGTGCAGTAACTGAGAACCTCACTAATGAAAATGAACTCAAGTGACAAAATTTGTTATGGAAAATAATGTTGGAAAATCTTGTGGCAGCTTATGAACTAACGATGTTAAGTACAAAAATATAGAAAGAGTTGTACAAAAATTTTTACCTTTGAACTTTATCTGTCTTTTTTATGGATATTTTATTTCAGATCCCATATGGACATTTACCTTCCTTTCAGTTGATATATGTGAACTTGGTAATAGTTTATGAAGGATCTCTTGAGTAGAGTTGGGGGTTGGGAAATTTCATAAAGGAAATTTCATTTTCCTTTTCACTGGCCTTCTTAAGAAAAGGAAAGGGAAGAAAGAAAAGAAAAGACCCTTGTGATGGTGTAGAAGCAGAGAATCTAATTCTTCATTTGCCTTAGGCTGTCCCTGGATGAGTAAATTAATCATAATAATCATAATTATACATAGTTCTACGTGGTAACAGAAGGAAGCATGTGCAGAAATAATCACAGTCATTTCAAATAAGTCAATATGTCACTAACGTATTTACCTTTGTATAAAATTGATTCTCCTTTCTTATTTCTGTCCTTAGAACTGTGTAATTCCCAGCCAAATTGCGATGTTCCCAGGACAGTTAGTGTACACTTGCTATAATATCACAGATCGACTGAACAAAGACAGCTAATGCTCTTTCTCATTTTCTTTCTCTCCCTCTGTGCTTTGCTTTTCTCTGCATTCTTTGACCTGAGAAACTTTTTCATTGACTTAGCTGGGATGAAGAGTTTTCTCACATTTTAGAAATAGAGAACTGAATTTCCACTGGTGCTGGAGTTTTCCCATTTTCTTCAGTGAATTCACAGCACCCAAATCGAGGATGCCCAAACACAGATTCATTCTTTAGCCAGGCATTGCCTAGAAAGGGAAGCTAAGAGAGTGAGATCTTTCTGCCCATCCTAAACTGAAATCCTCAAAAGATTATCTATGCAGACTCACGTGTTAGACAAACTGCATCTAGAGTCTCAATATCATTAGTATCACTGTAATGTATTACTACAACAGAAATTCATAATCAAGGATTTGTAGTGATTAGAAGAATATTTTTGTAAGTCAAATTGATGGTCGCTCCTCTCGCTTGGTAGCGCTATAAGATTCCAGTGTACATTTTTGTGGCTCATGGGAAGCTAGCTAAACAGAATAGTTTCTGTAATTTATTTAAACATATTTGCATGGCTTGTAAATGTTGAAATTTCAAGATCTTCAAGTGCCTTTTGTTGTTTGTTCAGATATTATAATCAACATTGCAAATATCAAGTGTAATATTTTCATGATTTTGAGCATGTTGAATTATAGATGAAGGTACTTGAACCCTTTGCCTGTATATATAATAAACACAGGCACTGTGACTCCTGTGTTCTTTCATTTAGGACATTATATAGTACAATATATTAAGAAATCTATATGCAGGTCAGGAAGCAACAGTTAGAACTGGACATGGAACAACAGACTGGTTCCATATAGGAAAAGGAGTACATCAAGGCTGTATATTGTCACCTTGCTTATTTAACTTATATGCAGAATACATCATGAGAAACGCTGGACTGGAAGAAACACAAGCTGGAATCAAGATTGCCGGGAGAAATATCAATAACCTCAGATATGCAGATGACACCACCCTTATGGCAGAAAGTGAGGTGGAACTAAAAAGCCTCTTGATTAAAGTGAAAGAGGAGAGTGAAAAAGTTGGCTTGAAGCTCAACATTCAGAAAATGAAGATCATGGCATCCGGTCCTGTCACTTCATGGGAAATAGATGGGGAAACAGTGGAAACAGTGTCAGACTTTATTTTGGGGGGCTCCAAAATCACTGCAGATGGTGACTGCAGCCATGAAATTAAAAGACGCTTACTCCTTGGAAGAAAAGTTATGACCAACCTAGACAGCATATTCAAAAGCAGAGATATTACTTTGCCGACTAAGGTCCGTCTAGTCAAGGCTATGGTTTTTCCTGTGGTCATGTATGGATGTGAGAGTTGGACTGTGAAGAAGGCTGAGCGCCGAAGAATTGATGCTTTTGAACTGTGGTGTTGGAGAAGACTCTTGAGAGTCCCTTGGACTGCAAGGAGATCCAACCAGTCCATTCCGAAGATCAACCCTGGGATTTCTTTGGAAGGAATGATGCTAAAGCTGAAACTCCAGTACTATGGCCACCTCATGCGAAGAGTTGACTCATTAGAAAAGACTTTGATGCTGGGACGGATTGGGGGCAGGAGGAGAAGGGGACGACAGAAGATGAGATGGCTGGATGGCATCATGGACTCAATGGACGTGAGTCTGAGTGAACTCCGGGAGTTGGTGATGGACAGGGAGGCCTGGCGTGCTGCGATTCATGGGGTCGCAAAGAGTCGGACACGACTGAGCGACTGAACTGAACTGAACCGATAGTACAATAAAATTCCACAACAATGATTAGTTTCATGCAGACACGTTATAGGCCAAGTTATTTCTCTTAATCTATTTCATATATTTTAAAAACAAAAGTCTGTTCCATGAGTGAAAGACACTGTTATTCATGTCACCTGAAATCAGACTTATCAACAGACTTAAGTTAATTGGATTTAGATGGTTTATCTTTGATAAGACATAAAATACTTATTCTGTCATTTTAAGAGTGATTCAGTGTGTATCCATGGCAGGGAAGCTATACATATATTTTGAGCATATCTCAGGATGCATGCATGTGTTCTATGTTGCTTCAGGCGGGTCTGACTCTTTGCGACCCTATGGACCACACCCTGCCAGGCTCCTCTGTCCATGGGATTCACCAGGCAAGAGGACTGGAGTGGATTGCCGTTTCCTTCTCCAGGGCATCTTCCTGACCCAGGGATGGAACCCGTCTCTTATGTCTCCTGCACTGGCGAGTAGGTTCTTTACCACTAGAGCCATGTGAGGAGCCCACCTCTTAAGATACAATATGCACAATCTGAGCTTCTGGGACCTTGGCTTCCCAGGTGGCAACAGTGGTAAAGAGCCCTCCTGCCAATGAAGGAGACTTAAAGACAGGGATTTTATCCCTGGGCCAGGAAGATCCCCTGGAGGAGAAAATGGCAACCCACTCCAGTATTCTTGCCTGGAAAAGTCCATGGACAGAGAAGCCTGGTGGGCTATAGTCCTTGGGGTCACAAAGAGTCAGACATGACTGAAGCAACTTAGCTTGCATACATGGGACACAACAGTGAGTGAGATACACCATTATTTATTTAACCATTCCCTGTTCGTGAACTTTTTAGTTCCTTCCAACTTTTCAATGACCCAAAAGTACTTTAGATAAAGTGTACAATATTTATGAAGTTGACTTTATAATTTTAACACCTAAATATAAAATAAAGAGACCTTCATTTATAAATGCCAAAGCTTCTTTGTTTATGTTCACATGATTCAAATGAGAATTGGAGGTACAGATATTTGATTTACTGATATACATGTTCTTTATCAGAAAAAACTCATTTGTAATGCCACAGACAAATTATTTGCATTATGTTAATTAAAAAAAAAAAAAACAGCTTAACTTTTATCCCTGTAGAGTAGAAAAACAGCTGAGGTGATCAGAAATCCCTTGGAAATCAGACACTCATTTGCAGGGCCCACTGAACAATGCCCATCGTTCCAGTGGAAAACACTCAGAATTCTTTTGGCCCATTTTCATGTTTTTGACACCTTTTCCTATAGTATTCCTCCTCTGATCATAAGTAATTTCCAAAGGTAATTCTTCATCACAAAAAGCATCAACAAGAGCATTAATTGGCCACAGAGGCCGCCTCGAGCGTGTAGATCTAGAATCACGTTTTATTAAGGTAATAGAATTTAACTTCCTTCCAGAATTTTTCATAAGAAATCCTAGATTGGAGTTGTAAAGCCTCTATTATTTGCTTTTCTGAGGCTGGAAAAACAAAACCAAGACACACGTTACAACAGATTTCATTTTCAGTACCTATGTAATTGATGAATAGCTGTTTAGTTGGGTCCTGCCAGAAAATGACCTTTCTCACCTGCTGTAACTCTGGGAATCTATCTACCAGCAAGCAATTTTCCTGGCAGAAATTTGTAAGCATTAGTTCCGTATAAAAGTCAATTCTTATCCCTCAGTAGTTGCTTGTCATTTCTGATTAAATGAAAATCATTTTGAAATATGATATTCTCAGGATAGCTTTGGTTACACAATGGCTTTGTCCAGTAATATCCTGGTAAAAAAGAGAGGCAGATTCTTAAGGAAGCTTTGAAAATAACTGTGGTCATGAAACATAAGGGGACTCATTAGGAGTTTCTGAATTCTGGAAGGATCAGTGAGAGCTGGATGCTTTTTCTAAATGTTTCGTTTTAGTTTCTAAAAACAGTGTCTAAAAAACTGAAAGTTAGAGACAGCTCAAAAAGAAAGAAGAAAGATGAAACTCTTCCTTATCTATTTGATAGAAAATAGGATATTAAGATAGGAACAACAGTATCTCAACAGATAGCTATGATTAAATATTCCTGATCAGTTGACTCAGTTGTATGTCATCCTTGTTTCATTGGATCTGTGGTCAGTAGAGTCTGCCTTGGCCTTCTGCTTACAAGAAAAATCCACATACTGTGTTTAGACATATATTCAAAACAGGTATTTCTGATTGTAACTGGTTTGTTAAAGTCACCACTTTTCCTTGGTTAAACCATCCACATGGTGCTCTTTGTGTTAAATATTTGTTACTTTGAGGCTGTCTTTTAGTTACATATTCACTGGCTTAAGAATGAATTGCATTTGCTAATTGAATATCTAGTAATCAGTTAACTTTGTGGTCAAAATATGTCAGATTTAAGTACATTACCCTTGTTTTCAAATAATTATACTTTCCACATTAATCTTGTGAGAACAAATCATTTTTCAAAAGCTTAATGAAGAGTGAAAGGCTAATTGATTTTAGCAAGCATTAAGAAATACTGTTCTACAGTCTGAAAGTCTCCTGTTTCATTGCAGACTTCCCAAAGGCTGTAGTCCAGAAAGAAACAAGAAAAGCAATGGATAGGACTGCAGCTTTCCAAATCCAATTTTACATACATGTTGTACCTTGCCTGGAAAATCTCATGGACAGAGGAGCCTGGTAGACTGCAGTCCATGGGGTCGCTAAGAGTCAGAAATGACTGAGCAACTTCACTTTCACTTTTCACTTTCATGCATTGGAGAAGGAAATGGCAACCTACTCCAGTGTTCTTGCCTGGAGAATCCCAAGGATGGCGGAGCCTGGTGGGCTGCCATCTATGGGGTCACACAGAGTCGGACACGACTAAAGTAACTTAACAGCAGCAGGAGCAGTATTCAAATCAAATGCCCATGAAAGACTAAAAAAAATCATTTTACCACAAAGAAAAAAATGTTATACCTGAAAGAAATATTTGACAAACAGAAAAAAATAAATTGTTTGCAGCTTTCAGTGTACAGTATCCAATGTAGTACAGTTGCTTTTAGGTCATATATTCTATTAAAATTATAAATATAACTTAAAACTCTAAATAAATCACTTGTACATTCGCTCTGTGTGTGTTAGTCACTCAGTAGTGTCTGACTGTTTATGACTCCATGGACTGTAGCCCACCAGGCCCCTCTGTCCATGGAATTCTCCAGGCAAGAATACTGGAGTGGATTGCCATGTTCTTCTCCAGAAGATCTTCCCTACCCATGGATTAAGCCTAGGTCTCCTGCATTGTAGGCAAATTCTTTACCGTTTGTGCTACCTGGAAAAACCCAAATGTCTATTAGTTTTTAATTTAAATAGCTTGTACATGTTTACATTAAAATAACTCAAGCAGTTTAATAGATCCATGTTCAAATTAAGATGATTTTGGTCAAAAGAAACAAAACTATTTTATGCTAACTTTAACTGTAAAAGTTTGTTCCTGCCATGAAGTTTAATGATAATGAGATTTAAGTTTGTTTTGATCAGAGTCCTGCCTCTGTCTCTGTCTCTGAAATTTTCTAAGCCTTTCTCTGTTCACCATGGGTTTTAGGAGTCTACCATCAGAAACTATGGCTATATGCTTCCTTATCCACAAATAGGAGGAGCAAGTGTCACTTCCCAAACCATTAAATAAAGTTCCAGGCTTTACTCTGAACGAATCACTCAGAACCAACCACTGATGCCAAGGTATAGACTAGTGACTTCTCTTTTCTACTTTGAAAGAGGGATCGGCAATTCTGATCAGCCTGAAAGAAGGGATTCTCCTTCTACAAGTTCAAGGACTTCTTGCAATGACCTAGGAGGCCTTGTGGATGTCCATTACAGACTTATTAAATGTTTTCTCATGCTTGAATTTTGGAGGAGGGGAGGAAGTTGAAAAATCATTTTATTTGATCATCTCCTCCCATGCCACAAGCTTCTTTTTTCCACATCACATCTTCCATGTAACTGTCATTGACAAGACTGACTAGAAAATAGATATTACCTCGCCTAACAAAGAAGCAGGAGAAAGTTAGCCAATTTAATTTTCTCAGGTTCGTGTGGCTTGGTAAAGGCATATTCTAAAGTCCATGCTCTTTCTCCTGCGCTCTTCAGGTTGTAAACCGAGTCATATTTGCTAAGTAATGTGAGGAAGTTTATTCTGAGTTGGAAGATAAAAAGATGCATTCATTTGAAGTAAACATTCATTCCACAGATAATGACAGTGTTCCTGCTAGGTGCTAGGTGTATGGTAGGTGCTGAGAAATTATGATGAGGAAGGCAGATGCCTTCTAATCTCACAGATTTCGTGGGGGAAGCAAATGTTCACATCATGTAAATAAGGGCATAAGTTCAAACTGGGCAGCTGCTCTGTTCTGAATGATCTGTCCAGGTCTGGAAAGGTTGATCAGAAAGCTTATTCCTAGGAGGTGACATCTGAGTTAAGATCTGAAGAATGAGGATGAGTTGGGCAAAAAGGAACAGGAGGAGGAAGACAATTCCAGACAGAGGGAACAAGGCATGGGGAAGAACTGAGAGAGGGTTTGGGGATTTTTTTCCTTTTTTGGTCAGAACACAGAGAGAGAGAGAGTGAAGAAGCAAAAGGACGAGAGGAGGAGATAGGCTGGATCCTGAAGGGTCTTCAGATGGTATTAAGAATTGTGCTTGATATTCCACAGCAGGTATCTTGGAGAGAACTGATTTTGTGTACCTTAACTATTGGAGAAAGTTGGTGAGGCAATATTTAATATTTATTACAAGTATTTCTCTGAGTATTCTTAATGTTTTCTTAAAACATATTTTCCTATCTCTCCAGAGCCTTGCTTCAGTTACAGAATTATTTTATCATACTCAACTTTTCAGCCTTGTCATGCTATGCAAATCATTTGTAGCACCTTTAAACTTCAAAACTATTTATAACTTGAGCTTAGATCTAAAATGGTGAAGATAAAGGTTTTTATATGTGTCCTCGGTCGTGTCTGACTCTGTGACCTCATGGACTGTAGCCCACCAGGCTCCTCTGTCCATGAGATTTCCCAGGCAAGAACGCTGGAGTGGATTGCCATTTCCTACTCCAGGGGATCTTCCTGACCCAAGGATTGCATCCCTGTGTCTTGTGTCTCCTGCATTGGCAGGTGGATTCTCTACCACTGGTGTCACCTTGGAAGCCCATCTCCTTTTTAGTGAATATTTATCAAAACAGTATTGAGTTAGTTATAGTTGGAAACTTTGCAGAAGAGAAAACTGGAAACATTAGACTTTGAGGGAAGAAATATGGAAATTATATATATAAAATCTAGTGAAGGTGTCAGGTAGTAGTTATATATAATTAACCTGATGTGAAGAGCCAACTCATTGGAGAAGATCCTGATCCTGGAAAAGATTGAAGGCAAAAAAATGGAGAAGGGAGTGGCAGAGGATGAGATCATTAGATAGCATCACTGACTCAATGGACGTGAATCTGAGGGCACTTTGGGAGATAGTGGAGGAAAGAGGAGCCTGGCTGCAATCCACAGAGTTGCAGAGTCGAACATGACTATAGAGACTGGACAACAAAAACTTAATGGTGATGACCTGGCATTCTCTGTCCAGTATTCGTGTCTTGTTGGGATTGTAATCGCCTCTTATTTTTGGCTATGATTAAAGAGAGAAGTAGAACTTTATTTAAATAAGCTATTGACTTTTTTTTTTTTTAAACTAGGCAGTGTAAAAAAATGATTTTGCTCTTACTGTATAGTTTATTAATAGTATAAATAAAGGATGCATCTAGGTTACTAATCAAAATTGGATTTAAGTCTTTCAAGTTCATCCTTGTTGAAAAGATGGTTTACGTACAAGTCTAAACATTCAGCCTATCAGTTCAGTTCGGTCTCTCAGTTGTGTCTGACTCTTTGCGACCCATGGAACAAACAGGTGCCCTGTCCATCACCAACTCCTGGAGCTTGCTCAAACTCATGCCCATTGAGTCAGTGATGCCTTCTCTTTTGTCCCCTTCTCCTCCTGCCTTTAACCGATAGTGTACTATTTAAGCATAGAAAATTGCTGACTCAGCCACTTCCCTAAAGTCAAGCAAAAAGCATCATCACTTTTGATCTTGCTAAAAGTATAACTTTAAAGATTATCAAAATAAGCTTTGAAAATGGAAACATGCATATTATTGAGAAAAGTGAAAGTGAAGTCGCTCAGTCGTGACTGACACTTTGCGACCCCATAGACTGTAGCCTACCAGGCTCCTTCCTCCATGGGATTCTCCAGGCAAGAGTACTGGAATGGGTTGCCATTTCCTTCTCCAGGGGATCTTCCCAACTCAGGGACTGAACCCAGGACTCCCGCATTCCAAGCAGACGCTTTAACCTCTGACCCACCAGGGAAGCCCTATTATTAAGAAACTCAGTGTTTATGGGGCAAGCATCTTCACCCTTTAACCTTTGTAAAGGGGGCTTCCCAAGTGGTGCTAGTGGTAGAGAACCCGCCTGCCAATGTAGGAAACTTAAGAGATGGGGTTCCATCCCTGGGTTGAGAAGATCCTCTGGAGAAGAAAACGCAACCCACTCCAGTATTCTGGAGAATCCCATGGACAGAGGAGCCTGGTGGGCTACAGTATATAGCATCGTAAAGAGTCAGACATTACTGAATTGACTTCACACAAACACACACAAACAAAGTGTGGTATAAATTGCCTCACATCAACAATATATTTCCTTGGTGGGAAAGATGAGCCTCTGTTCTGGAGTGAGAGCAACCTGTTTGTGTCTTCATGTTGATAGCTAGTGAAGACTGGTTAGATTACTCTTTATAAAAATTTAACTTTGAGAAGAAAAGTAGAGTGATGAAAAAAGGCTATAAGGTAAAAGGAGAGCTTAAACATTACTAGGTTTTTCCTTTTTACACAGTATACATTTATTGTAAGGATCAAAGCAATATAAACAGTAAGAGTTTCCTTTCATCCAATTACCAAGAGATAACAACTATTCAAGTTTGTCATTATTTTTCAAGCCATGTTTGTATCTCTGTAGACATGCATTTATACATTTTTAACGAAAATATGTTTATAGCAGTCTGATTTTTTGTATGTACCTTAATGTATCAGAAACACTTATCTCATTCATTACATATTATTTTACACCATTATTTTTTCATAGTTGCCAGGCATCACATTGTGTGTATGTAATAGTTGGTAAAATCCTATTATTGGCACTTATGGTTTGGGGGCACTTTTTCTTTTTAAATGGTACTACCATTAATATCTTTGTGGGCAGAGCTCTTCTCACTTGCACAATTGCAAATTTTGATTAATTTAAAATGATGTCATTGTTAGATTAAACTAATCGAGAAAGGTACCAAAAGGACTGTGAGCGTATGAGATCTGTAAATCATGTAGATGTGTTAGTCTTAGATAAAAGGAAGGAGATTTCCTTCTTTCTGGATGCCAGAAGAGAAGTATGAGCCTGTAGGTGTTTGGTGGAGAAACAATGGAGAGAATGCCTTGAGGGAGTAACCATATGATTGTCTATTGTATCTTAATGTGCATTGTGAAAGGGCAGGTATTAATAGTTAGAAGATGTTGGAAAGATGTGGGGGGTTGAAAAGACTACTGAGAAGAAGAAGCAAAGGAGCGTGTGAGCGGTGGGCTCTGGGGGCCACCGAGCTAAGCTGTGCGTACCTGGCGTCACATTCCACCTGGCGTGCCGCTAGATTTAGTTCCTCTGTCCTTTCAGCAGCACTCAGAGCCCAGGGCTGGGATGGAGAATGGCCGGCATGCGTTAACCTGGCAGTGGGAGGCAGGCAGGTGACCTGCATGGGAGAGCTGGAAGCGCATGGCAGAGGAGGGAAAGGTGGTATTAGAGAGCAATTCAGTTCAGTCCCTTCGCTCAGTTGTGTCTGACTCTGCGACCCCATGGACTGCAGCACACCAGGCCTCCCTGTCCATCACCAAATCCTGGAATTTACCCAAACTCACGTCCATCGAGTCAATGATGCCATCCAACCATCTCATCCTCTGTCATCCCCTTCTCCTCCCACCTTCAATCTTTCCCAGCAGCAGGGTCTTTTCGAATGAATCAGCTCTTTGCATCAGGTGGCCAAAGTATTGGAGTTTAAGCTTCAGTATCAGTCCTTCCAGTGAACACTCAGGACTGATCTCCTTTAGGATGGACTGGTTGGATCTCCTTGCAGTCCAAGGGACTCTCAAGAGTCTTCTCCAACACCACAGTTCAAAAGCATCAATTCTTCAGCTCTCAGCTTTCTTTATGGTCCAACTCTCACATCCATACATGACCACTGGAAAAACCATAGCCTTGACTAGACGGACCTTTGTTGACAAAGTGATGTCTCTGCTGTTTAATATACTGTCTATATTAGTCATAACTTTCCTTCCAAGGAATGTCTTAATTTCATGGCTGTGATCACCATCTGCAGTGATTTTGGAGTCCCCCAAAATAAAGTCTGACACTGCTTCCACTGTTTTCCCATCTATTTGCCATGAAGTGATGGGACCAGATGCCATCATCTTCGTTTTCTGAATGTTGAGCTCTAAGCCAACTTTTTCACTCTCACTTTCATCAAGAGGCCCTTTAGTTCCTCTTCACTTTCTACCATAAGGGTGGTGTCATCTGCATATATGAGGTTATTGATATTTCTCCTGGCAATCTTGATTCCAGCTTGTGCTTCCTTCAGCCCGGCGTTTCTCATGATGAAGTCCGCATATAAGTTAAATAAGCAGGGTGACAATGTACAGCCTTGACGTACTCCTTTTTCTATTTGGACCAATCTGGTGTTCTATGTCCAGTTCCAACTGTTGCTTCCTGACCTGCATATAGGTTTCTCAAGAGGCAGGTCAGGTGGTCTGATATTCCCGTCTCTTGAGGAATTTTCCACAGTTTATTGTGATCCACACAGTCAAAGGCTTTGGCATAGTCAGTAAAGCAGAAATAGATGTTTTTCTGGAACTCTCTTGCTTTTTCCTTGATCCAGGGGATGTTGGCAATTTAATTATAGGAGGAAACAAATACATAAACAAAGTACAAGATTAGGTAGAAACTCAACATCCAAGAGGGCTCTTCCAGGAACTGCTCCAGAGACTCTTGGCTATTGGAAAGTATCTTTGGGATAGATGCTGTCAGAGCAATAATAGGCAGAAGCAACCATTTTATAAAAAAAATATTGAGATAATACAAATAACTTATAGATTGTAGTTTTTAACTTGTGGTATTAAGAACCTAGTACCATGTGTTAAGTATATGCCAAATACCTATTGGTGGACTTGAATTTCTGTCAAAGCACCTCAGTGTATTTGTAATTTAGCAAATTCCAAAAATCTGAAGGCATTTTTAAAAATAAGATTTCAGAGCTTGCTCCAAGTTTTTCTTCCTTATCATGCTCACCGTCTTTCACTTTCACTTCTCTCTCTCTTTTTTTTTTGCGTGCTTTAACATTTATTATGTACTGCATGTGATACACTTACTCTCATTTCTATTTAAGCTTGGTTCTTTGTTCTTTTTTTAGCCCTACCTATTAGGTCCTTTAGCTTTAATCATCCATGTCTGTTTCTATTAGATTGTTTCCCTAAGGACTCTGTAAGTGAAACTGATTCAGATTTTACAGCCCTAGTGATTTTCCTTCTGGTGTACAACCCTGAAGATGCTATACATCACAGGAGCTGATGAATCATTTTGTAGGGCTTTTGTTTTCTATTTTGTATTTGAAAAATTAGGCATGATCATGAACATGGGAATGTCTCCCAATATCATGAGGATAATACAACCATCAAATAAAATCACCCATGTTACTTTGGTCTCTGAAAAAAGAAATGCATTACATTGTGACTTTGAACAAACTGAGTTCCCCAGAGAACATTCATTCATGTAAAATTTCACTTCTGTAAATTTTCATTGCTTGTACTGGAAGCTAAAATTACTCTGCACCTGCTGCTAGTGTCTGGCATTGTCCTAGGGGCTTTACACCTGTTAAGCCATTAAATCATCACAGCGGGCTGGTAAGGTAGATCTGGATTCCCCCATTTTACTGAAAAGAGATGGGAGCTGAGTGTATAGAAATTACTTTTCTTATGCCACCAAGCTCAAAATTGGAATTTGATCCAGTTTGCTTGGCATAACCATAGCAGTCTCCCTAATTGAAGATCAACATGGGACTGTACTAAGACTTCCTTTTTGTTCTAAACATTGATTCGGATGAAAAAATGAATCCAAGTGCCGTAGGTTGAGATGGTAAGCTGTTGGGAATCAATTCAGCTCAGTGCTGAGCATAATCTTTGGCAAATTCCCAGGCTTCTGTCACATAGTACTGCCAGATAAAGGTTTGCCCTGATCATCCATAATTTCCTTTCTACATAGTATCATTCCATTGTAAGGAAATGAATTGTGGGAAGATGAATTCACATGGGGTCATAGTATATATTTCCTCCAGCTTGTTTGAGGCATGGTTATTTTATCTTCTAATTTTTGGCATTTGATTCAGGGCCCAAAGCTGGGCTCTTGGCTGGGGTCCAGCATCTGCCATTTGTTCCTGCTTCTCCTTCCCATTACATACCTCCCCACTGATGTTTGCTAACATTTTATTACTTAATTCTATCCCTCTCCTCTTCAGTCTATCCTAAATGTTTCCAATCATTGTAATTTTTTCAAAATACTAATTTTTACCTAAAATACTGCTACGCTTCATACTCTGATTGCCCTTACATAATAATAATCTTGAACTGACAAAATTACAGAGATGGAGAACTGATTAGTGGCTGCCTGGGTTTAGGGAGGTAGGTATAAAAGCAGATAAGTATGACTCTACAGAGGGAGGTTGAGTGATCAAATCGTTCTGTGTCTTGATTTGTGATAGTGGGTACATGATGCAAATGTGAACAAATGACGTAACACTAGTGTCGATTTCCTTCTTTTGATGTTGTACTATCGGCACATAAGATGTAATCAGTGGAAAAACATGAGACTTCTCTGCACTATCTGTGTAGCTTCACGTGACTCTATAATTATTTAAAAATAAAAAGCAAAAAAAAAAGGAATCTGATGTGCTTTAAAATATTCAGATTTCTTGGTCTGTCATATTCACTATATTTCATATTCTTTGTTTCCCTCTGAATTAATAACTTAGTCATGTTTTTTTCTACCTGAATCTTATTTGGGATTAACACAGTGTTTGACTTTTAGCAGTTACCAAGAAATGCTTCTTGAATTAATTGAACAATTAAATATGCTTTATAAAAGAACCAGCATATCAGTGCTTGGTCTCATATTAACCATCTTTCTTTCCTACTGTCCTCTTTGTTTAGTCTTTCTTGTCCCTGACTAATTACTTTCCAAGGACTAGAAAAACATGCCAGGGATTTGACTGGTGGAGTCCTGGAGACTTGGGCTTGACTGGGAGAGTTGCATTGGCCTGTGGCGAAGGTAACAGAGTCCAGTCACAAATTCTAAAAGGCAGTGGCTTTTTGAGGACTTAAGATTTAGTGTTTTAAGGACAAGATGAGCCAGGAAGACCAGGATATAAACTAGTGAACCCTGAAGATCTATGTGGTCACATTTATTAGGACTAGTTTTACAGCCCACTATGTGACTTACCTTGGTGGACATTTTACCCATGTGTATCTAAAGAGAAAAAGATAGTCTTTTGAATATCTTTTGTGGTAGTAATTTTCTATGAAAATGTATTTCAAATCATCTGTGTCTTTAATGATCTTTTTTTTGGAGAGGAGTGGTTCTGTCAGTTTCTCATACTATATTGAATTGTCTGTTTTTCCTTTTAATACTGTCAGGTTTTGTCTCACATGTTTTGAAGCTCGGTTATTAGGTACATACACATTGTGATATTGTGCCTTCATCCTGATGGATTAGTCCTTTGGATTAGTTCATTAATCCTTTTGGGTTAATGAATGATATCATTATGAATGATATCATCTTGTCTGTCTTGATGTTTTGTTATTAAACACTTCAGTCTTCTTATGCTTACCGTTTGTGTGGTATATCTTTTCCGGTAAAAATTTTTCAATCTACCTGTGTTTTTATTTAATGTGGATCTCTTAAAGACAGCATGGAATTGGATCTGGCTTTTTAAAATCTATCTGTCCGTCTTTGCCCTTTATTCAGCATGTTTACTCCATCGGCGTTTAAGGCCATTCTTGCTATGGTAGGATTCATACTATTTAATATTTGTTTTCTATTTGTTCCTTGTGTTTTGTTCTTCTGTTCCTGCTTTCTTCGGGATTAAGGGTTCCAGAATGATTTTAGAACTCCATGTAATTTACTATTGTCTTTAATCTTGTTTTAGGCTTGCTCTAGGAATTACAGTGTATATTCTTACAATTTCTTAGAGGTATTATTTAGGGTTAACATTATACCATTTCCCATAAGATTAAGGACCTTGAAGCTATATATATGACCATTTAACCCTTCCCGCATATTATTCTGTAACTGCCATGGGTACTACATTTACATGTTATAAATCACACAGTGCAGAATTTTTACTTTAAACACCCATGTGTATTTTTAAAACATTATGAGAAATACAGTCTTTTATATTTGGTCAAACAAAGCATGACAGTTTCTGGTGCTCTTCATTCCTTCTGGGTATTTGAAATTCTAATTCTCAGTCAGCCTGGAGAACTTTGTTTGGGATTACTTATACTTTTAAGTCTGCTGAGACATATTTCCGCAATTTTCCTTTATCTGAAAAATTCTTTATTGGCCTTCACTTTGGACAGATTTATGGCCTGGGTAAAGAATTCTTGGTTCATAGCTGTTGCTTCCCGTCCCCTTCTACTGCCGCCGCCCCTACTCTACTTTTCTCCTGTCCTGAGTCCTCTGTGGTTTCTTACAAAAACTTAACATTATTCTTATTTCCCTGTATGTAATGTGTCTTTTGTTTCTCTTCTCTGAAATTTTTCTCTTTGTATTTGTTTCTCAGCAGTTTGATTATGTGTGCCTGGAGGTGGATGTCTTTGCCCTTATCCTGTTTGGAGTTTTCTGAGCTTCTTCGATTTACACATCTATGTCTTTCACCCAAATTTGGAGATTTTCAGCTTCATTTTTCTGCTTTATTCTCTCTTTTCATCTTCTAAAGCTCCGATTATATAAAATATTTGCTGTTTAGCCAGTGTCCCTGATTATCTCTTTATATATGTTTCTTCTTGAGATTAGATTTTCCTTCACATCCTTAACCATACTTATTTACTGTTTTAACATTGTTGAGAGCTAATCTCATACACGAGTCAAATTTTTTCTTGAAGTAGGTTCAAGTTTTTTTTATTTGTTAATATGTCAAGTAATTTGGACTGTATTGACTTTGTGAATGATACTTTATATAGACTCTGTATTCTGTAAGTTTCTTCAAAGACAATTGATAATTTTTGGTGTGAACAGGTAGTTATTTTGGCTGAACTTGAACTCAGTTTTGACTTTTCTGTGACAAGTGGCAGCCCCACTGATCCATCCAAAAAGCTAATAACTGAATATGTGCTGAATATCATGCATATGTGTCTAGCATAGATAACTGTGCTGAAAATACAAATATCAATGGACCTTAATTTTGAGTGACTTGCAATCTAGTTGATAAAGGACAATAAACGAAGTATGACAAATCCCCATGTGTCATGAGATAAGTACATAGAAACAGTGAGGTTACCGAGAATGGAGTTGTTAAAAGTGATTTTTAAAACAACCCAATCCTTCTGAGTACAGGAGGTAGTTTATTCACTACATACGGTGATGATGAGAGATAGGTTTATGAATACCTGGTAGTTACACTGTCACCATTTTGTTAATTCTTTAAAGGACCTGTTCCAAAAAGCACAACATATTATGAAAAAGCAATATCAAAAATAAATGTTTAAATTTATAAATGTTTAGCTTCTTAGTGCCATACTACATGGGAGAATACTTCATTTTTGGTAAGAAAAGATGATTTGATAAAACCTACACAAACAATGCACACGGTTATAAGAACTGAATGTTAGACACTGCTGAGATACAAAGACCTAGCCATGCTAAAACCAGTATCACAGAAGATTTCTATTACTGTGTCATGTATTTAAAAAATCTGGAAGATTCCTGTGTCAAAAATCAAAGACGTTTTCTAATCCATCTTTATTTCTGTTTATACTTGTATCTGTATAAATTAATGAGTAACCTGAGGTTGGTTTTTACTGTGTAAAAAGCATGTCTACCTTAGTAGTAACTTGAGCCTGTCTTTTCTCTCTCCCCACCCCTTGTTTTAACAGTGTATCCTATTCAGTACATGTATCTGAAGATTACCCAGGTATGTTTTTCTTCTTTTTATTACAAATATTTATGCCATGATTCCTTTGAATATTTTTTCTTCTGGAGATGTGAAATGTATTTAAATATATCCAGGGGTGAATCACTGGCAGGGGAAGACTTAAAGGTATGATTCTGTTGATTGCCTGCTAGGTACATGTCTTACTTGAGATGCAGTCCAGAATCAAAATAGTTTCCCTGTGAAAGGTATTCTTTCTTTAAGCCCATACGATAGTGTCAGCCTATGTACTTAGCTCATTATGGTTAAAATAAAGGTTCTCTAAACTGATTTAGTTGTTGGTTTGGGGAAATCATTTGGTTTCTCATCACCTAAAAATAATAGGCAGGAGCAACAGCTAAAATAATGGCTAAAAGTAATAGTAATAGTTGAAAATAACAGGCCATTCTCAGTTTCTCTTCAGTCTATGTGTATGTGATAACACGCTCAGTTGTGTCCTAGTCTTTGCAACCCCACAGACTGTGGCCCTCCAGGCTCCTCCATCCATGGAATTCTCCAGGCAGAAATACCGGAAGGGATAGTCATTCCCTTTCCTAGGGGATCTTCCTGACCCAGGGATCGATCCTGAGTCTCCCACATTGCAGGCAGAGTCTTTACTATCTAGCGCCCAGGGAAGCGCTTCTCTAAGTGTATATATAATTAAACAATTCTTGCAACCACCCTATGAGATTGTTACCATAATATCTCCATTTTACAGATGAATGACGACAGTGCTGTTAAGGGGAAGAGCTGTAATTTGAACCCGATAGTCCAGAGCTCGTGGACCGTACCGCTAGGCTGCACTAGGCTTCTTATATATGCACAGCTGTCCTCCCTGTGTGTCCTAAAATTGATTACTAGGTCCACAAACACTTGTGCATAAAAAGCAGAATGTAAGATCACTATAGATTCATTTTTTTATACATCAAACCAGCGTCTTTCTTCAAGGCCATGTTCAGTCTTAACTTTCTGGACTCACTGTAATCTCACTAGAGCCCAGGGTGTGTTTTGCCAACATTTGTCATAATCATTTGAAGATATGAACAAAATTTGTTTATCTTTAGTTCTTTTCTCACAAATGATATGTATAATTTTATCTTGAGTAAGAGCATGAGCACTGTAGACTTAGTGAAGATTGAAACTGTCTTGATTAGGGCTTTCCAGGTAGCTCGGCTAGTAGAGACTCCTCCTGCAATGCAGGAGACCCTGGTTTGATTCCTGGGTCAGGAAGATACCCTGAAGAAGGGATAGGCTACCCACTCCAGTATTCTTGGGCTTCCTTGGTGGCTCAGATGGTAAAGAATCCTTCTTCAATGAGGAAAACATGGGTTCGGTTCCTGGGTTGGGAATGTCTCCTGGAGAGGGGCATGGCAACCCACTCCAGTATTCTTGCCTGGAGAATCCCCATGGACAGAGGAGCCTGGCGGACCACAGTGCATAGGGTCACAAAGAATCAGACACAACTAAGCACACAGTTTACCCCAAAAAGTGTAATGCAGGAATCTATTGTTTATTATACACTGTAGAAAAGATTAGCACATTTTATCTGCTTATATTTCATATATATACTTTTTACTCCAGTATTCATTCCTAATAAAATCTGATGGTTACCAAACTGACCTATGTGTGTTATAAGTTAAAGTCAAATTCTAATTCCTATTTAAATCTATTTTGTTCATTTACTATGTATATTGAGATCATAATTTCTGTATAAAATGAGTAGATCGCTATAATTTTGATTATATGTATTTTAAATATTTAAAAAAATAATTAGTTAATAATATGGTGTCAGAATATTGTAAAATTTCTTTAGCTTTTAACCTAAGTATTTTCTGTAGCAATTTACATTCTGCATTTAACCTTTTTGTAAAATCAAATTTAATATTTTAAAATAATTTTCATAAGTCACAAATTCCCTTACAGTTATTTTGCTATGATCTCCATATATTTTAAGTGTACCGTTCTATAAAATTATTGTACAATTTTATAAGGAGAGTTATTCACTATTAAATATATACCTATTTTTAATAGCAATATCAAAAGTATTCTAGGCAGATATTATTGGAAGAATCAAGACATGAACTATATAAAGAAAAAAAGTTTTTGGATGATTTTGCAATCAGCCCTCTCCCTTATGATATAGTATGCTTTTGATGCTGAATGTTTGCTTAACTGTTAGGAAAATAAAAGCTCTACTTTTTTATTGTTCAGTTCAGTTGCTCAGTCGTGTCCAACTCTGCGACCCCATGGACTGTAGCACGCCAGGCTTCCCTGTCCATTACCAACTCCCATAGCTTACTCAAACTCATGTCCATCGAGTTAGTGATTCCATCCAACCATCTCATCCTCTATTGTCCCCTTCTCCTCCTGCCTTCAACCTTTTATTGTAAATATAATTATTGTGTGTTTCATCTGAGGTAGCTTATAGAGATGTCAGCCATGAATGATGCAGGAGTTTTAAGTCAAGGTGATAGAAATAATGCCACAAATCAAAGCCCAATTGAAGACAGTAAGTGAATTATTCTGTAGGGTAGGAAATATGATGGTGCCTTTAATTAAGTGAACCAAATATTTAGCTCCCTCTTGTGGCCACGGGGTATTATTCTGGTTTTTCTCACCATACAAGAGCCCCACTTGGAACTACGGTATACAGAAATTGAAATTGAAATAAAGTATTGGTTATCATTGGTGCTTTTTTAAAATTGAATTTATTGATAAGCAAGTTAGTAGTGAATTTCCAATATAATTAAATTTATTTTAAAATATATAAATAAAACATGAAGATGGAGAGAAAGGATCGGCGAATTTGGGGGTAAAACCAAGTATTTTCATATACATGATTGAATTTATTCTAAATATAGTCTATGTTTAGACAGAACAAGTGTTATCATGCCATTTTATACGTGAAGAAGTGTGCTGAGAGGCCCCAAGGCCGTGTAGTTTTGCTGGTAACCAAAACTCTAATTCAGTTCTGATTCCTGTCACTTCTGAAGATACTTCTGGAGAAGAAGTAGTAGCAGCATTTTTATGGAGCTTTCTTCAAAGTGAATATTACTATGATAATATGTCCCCCATTATTAAGTTTAATTCTAGTTATTTGTACTAGGAGTTCAGTTAATGTGCTTGGTTTTTCATACAAAAAAATATATATATAATATTATATAAAAATTATATGCTTTCTTTTCCTTCCCAGTATTCATACCTGTATTTTTTCTCCTCTTGCACTAGCCAGAACTTCCAGAATGATTTTTAATAATAGATATGAAAGTTGGCAGCTTCCTTCCTTTTCTCAAAATTAGTGAGCTTGCTTCTAGTCGCTTTCAGAAAAGCAGGTATCATTCCTTTTCTCATTTACCAAGCTTTTTCTTTTTAAAGAATGAATATTTACAATTTATCCAATTCTTGTTTGGCATCAAATGAGGTATCAGATACGGTTTCTCCTCTGAACAGAAGGTGACAAGTTATATTAGCAGATATTTTAATGTTGCTCTATAAGAGTTATGTGTATTTTGTCATATATTCTGTTATTAAAGACTTCAGATTGCTGAAGAGATTAGACTGTTCTTTGGTATTTGATAGAACTTGCTAGCAAATCTGTCTGAGCCTGGTATGTTTTTAGAGATTGTTCTAGGGCAGTTACATTTTTCTGCCATGATTAGTGATCTGTTCTTTTTTTTTTTTCTATTTCTTAGCCATTTTTTAACATGTGTTCTTCCTGAAGGTTCACTATGTTGGAGAAATGTCCAAATTTCTTTTAACAATACGTTTTTTTTAATAGTATTCAATCTTAAATCTAAAAATCTGCATCTCTGTGATTATTCTACTTCCTTATTTATATTATTTTATATTTGCTTTTATCTTTCCCATTTGTTTTTCTTCTAAAATGTTTGTCTATTTTTAAAATTATTTCAAACAAATAGCTCTTTTATGTTGCTTCTAATTTCTAAATTCAGTAATCTTGATAGTACTTTTCTTAATTCCTTCTGATAATGTTCCTCAGGCTTTTTCCCCCCGCTTTTTCTGAATTTATGGCTTAATGATTATCTTATCATTTAAGTTTGAAAATATAGTACAGAATTTTTTTTTTATCTTATGAGCATGTATCAGCATAATGTTCCCAATTCAAGATTATGCCATCTTATTTATTTCCTTAGGAGCAGACTTGCTATTTTATAATTTAACCTATTAAGTTACCTGTGCCATCTATTGAAATTCATTTCATAGTTTATTTTTATGAAAATGAAAATTTAGAGAGTCTTTAAGGTTTAGGTATACAAAATGACATGTATATAAATGCAATGTATATATTGGCTTTTCAAAATAGTGAAGAAATAGAGCAGCCTTCTGGCTATCTGTACTTCTTCATGGAGTTTATACTGTACACAATTTTCTGCTTTTTAAAGTTAATTATATTACAAATCAGGCTTCCCGGGTGGCACTAGTGGTAAAGAAACCGCCTGTCAAGCAAGGTACCTGGGTTCGATCCCTGGACCGGAAAGATCCCTTGGAGAGGGCATGGCAACCCACTCCAGTATTCTTGCCTGGAGAATTGCATGGACAGAGGAGCTTGGTGGGCCACAGTCCACGGGTCGCAAAGAATCAGACACAACTGAAGCAACTTAGCACACATGCATGTATATTACAAATCATAGGTTGTGACTGTTGTGACAGACCAGCAGAATTCTTTCTCATGGGTTACCACCTTTAATTAGACGCTTGCCTACTGGAGGGTATTAATTCTCTCATTTCTCTAGTTTTTGATATTAAAAAAATAGCAAAGCATTGATGTTTGGATTCAGACAGTTTCACCACTTACTACACTGTGTGTAAACTTTAATTACTTAAATAACTTGGGTGAATTAATTTCTCTGAGTCTTGATTTCCTCATCTTTAAAATAAGGATGATATTGATAATTGACTGGGTTGGATGGTTTATATGAATATCATATATGGGGGAAATATACAAATTATGTTATAAAACCACTACAGTTATTATCTGTAATTATTTCTATGATGTTACATAGTAATGAATAATAGAATGATGGCTTAAATTAGAAATAGAATGAAATAGGATAAAAGCAGTGGTTTAAAACACGTGTTTTCATAGCTCTCTACTCATCTGTCCTCTGTCCACAGAATTTCCAGTAATGCTTGCATAGTCTGGCAGGGAAGGGAAGAGAAAATATTCATATTGGTAACAGCCTTTAACAAGGATCTATATAGGTTCTCTACAAAATGTACACATTGAAGAAGCTTTTAGAAAAGAAAGTGGAGTCACTCAGTCATCTCTTGACTCTGCGACCCCATGGACTGTAGCCTACCAGGCTCCTCTGTCCATGGGATTTTCCAGGCAAGACTACTGGAGTGGACTGCCATTTCCTTCTCCAGGGGATCTTCCCAACCCAGGGATCAAACCCAGCTCTCCTGCATTGCAGACAGGCGCTTTACCATCTGAGCCATAAACTTTTAGAAAGAAAAGAAATTGTCAGCCCTAAACTCAAGTAGGAGAATTGCAGAGAAGGAATTTGAGCTTGAAAGCATTCTGTCTGTCACTGACTCACTGTGTTACCTTAAATGCATTGTTTACCCTTTTTGTGTACTATTTTCCTACGTCTAAACAAAGATGAGTATTATTACAGATGTCAAAATAGTTTGAGGAAGATTTAAAAATAGTTAGTTAAACAACAACAACAAAAGAAAACACAGAATCCATTCAGACAGCTGGGATGCTCCCAAAGCTCCCCCATCAGCAAACCTCTTCATTTTATAACTAAGCAGAACGTGGCTTAGATTTAAAGAGATCAACAGCTAATTGGTAGCAAAGTCTAGATTTGAAATGCTTTGTCTGCTCTTACATTTCTCTTCTTGACCTGCATATTCCTCTGTGATCTGGCCTGCTGTATTGTAATGGTGATTTAATGGATACTGTTATCCATTGAAACTGAAAACATTTTGGTTTGGGTAAATTAAGCCAAAAGCAGAAATGGGAAGTGTTCTGATGCTTAAATACTAATCAAAATACAAAGCAGTGGAAAATCTCTTTAAAAATGTTTTGTTGAATGCATAATCCTGTCATTTAGTATTATGCAACATTTATTCACCAAATTATATTATCTTGATTCACACCTCACTTCCAGTAAGCCATTTGATCCTCTAAATTGAATTATGTACTTCCTTGTTTTCTTAAACAGAAAATTCTAATTTATTTGCTTCTTAATGCTTTCTTCAGCAGAAACCTCCTCATTCCATGGCAACAAGATATTTCATGATACTGTGGACACAGTATCACTTTACAAAGTTTTCTGTATCTTCCCTTCTAGTTGGTGGTTAGCTGTTGCTTCTGTTGTTTTAATGCTCTTTTTCTTCACAAGTTTGCTTCAAGGAATCCATTGTGCGTGGGGAAAGCCTAACTACATTGATTCCATACAAATAACTTTGAATCCATGAGGCTCTGAATGAGGGTTAAGAAATTTAAAAACTGGGTTTAAGAGCAGCTTTTGATCCTCACTTGAACGTGTGAGGTTACTAACAGAAGAGACTTCAGATAAGCAGTCAAAGTTTCACCTAATATGACAAGACAGTAATTAAAAGTTATATAAAATCTATTTCTTAATCTGGGGTCTCACTAGATAAATACAGAAACCTCACACCCTCCTAGATGCTAGTTGAAAAAGAAATAAGGAAAAATTTGTAATTAGAACAAAGTAATGAGGCAAACCTACTTGATTTCAATTCCAACACACCCCCATCACCTGCACCTTCCTAAATAACTTAAAGCTTTATAACTCTGAGAGTATTTTGTGGCTATTCTGTGAATACATATCACTTTCACTTACTCACGCCTCAAGGCCTAAAAACAGTACAGATGTATCTTTGGAAACAATGACTTAGCTTGATAGCTCTCACTGCACTGACACAATATTATGAAAACTTGGCTCAAGATCTTTATCATGTATTCATAAGTCATCTGAACACTCATTTCTCCTAGCAGAAATTGATGCCGGCTTCTATTATTTGCTGGATGTATTTTATACTTTCATTATATATATATATATATATATATATGTTTACCTTTTTATACATCATTGATGAGCATATTTTAGGACCATTATTTAATGGTCTGTTTAACTCTTTGTTAAATAGTTGTGTCACAGATGCCCTGTAATCATCAGTGAGCAAAAAACATAGCAACTGTGTATTATGTTACAATATGTGTGTGCCGTGTGCTGTGCTCAGTCCTGTCTGACTCTTTGTGACCCCTTTTACTGTAGCCTGCCAGATTCCTCCTGGAATTTTCCAGGCAAGAATACTGGAGTGGTTTGCCATTTCTTCCTCTAGGGGATCTTCCCGACCCAGAGACTGAACCTACGACTCTGATGTCTCCTACCTGGCAGGCAGATTCTTTACCACTGTGCCACCCGGGAAGCCCCAGATATTATCACGTGCTGTGCTGTGCTTAGTCACTCAGTCATGTCCGACTCTTTGTGACCCCATAGACTATAGCCTGCCAGGCTCCACTCTCCATGGGGATTCTCCAGGCAAGAATACAGGAGTGGGTTGCCATGCCCTCCTCCAGGAGATCTCCCCAACCTCAGGATAGAACCCAGATCTCCCACATTCCAGGCAGATTCTTTACCATCTGAGCCACCAGAGAATTCCAAGAATACTGGAGTGGGTATCCTATCTCTTCTCCAGGGGATCTTCCTCACCCAGAAATTGAACCGGGGTCTCCTGCATTGCAGGCAGATTCTTTACCAGCTGAACTACCAGGAACGCCAGATATTACCATAGATTTATACCAGTATTGCAAAGGATGTTCTTCCATGAGTTGAGGCAACCAGTCACTTCCAAATGATCCATTACTGCATGAAATATTAGAGATGTGTTTGATTAGTCTCTATCCAAAGTCTGTACTTCTCTAGGAGATGTAAGCATCTTTAAAGAAAACATGTATAATTAATTTGCACATTATTAATGTGCAAGGAAACCTGTCATTTCCTTCATTTTTTTTTCCAGATTAAATCAGAATAATAGTATGTACCTCATGAGTGTTGGAAGTGATGTAGCTATTCCTTACTATGCCATTAGTTGTCTATATTTCTTTGCAGATAATACATACGTGTCAAGTTCAGAAAATGATGAAGATGTATTAGTTACTACAGAGCCAATTCCAGTAATTTTTCATCAACTAGCAACAGGTAATGGGAATACACTATTTTCTTAAGTTCCTGGTTAATATTTTGTTGATTGTAGGTAGCTTTGTTTTTTGGTTTCTTTTAACCCATATAATAGATATTTATCTTTGGAATCTATAAGCCTGGTTCTCTGGGCAAATTTTCTATTTAACATCACTAGTTTGTTTTTCAACAGTTTTTTAAATGCATAAATTAGTACTTTAAAAAAGTCCTCTTTAAACACATTATGTTGATACTGGCTTGTGAAAATATTGTCATGCATAACAATACTGCTAGACAAACTGAATGTTTAAAAAACATAACACAACATAGATTCCATGAAATGTATAGTGAGAGCTGAAGGAATTTGTACTGTGGCCACTTTAGTTTGACCACATTTTTATGGGCAATGAAAAATCAGATTAGTTTATATATAATTCTCTAACAAAATAATTTCAAAATATTTCTTAATTCTCTTGAAAAAAAGAATCATCTTTGGATGTTTTTATACGGAAACTTAATGTTTGGTAAATAATATACTGAAAACTAAAATGATCCTTTAATTATATATTTCAGAATTAAGAAAGACAAATGACATTAACTGTTGCTTATCCATAAAATCGAATTACAGAAGGAAAATGGCGAGGTATGTAAATTACATTTTATGTTTTATTATATTTCTTCAAAACAGTATAGATGTTTTTGAAATTTACCATGTATTTGTGGTTAATACCATCATTGTTTAGATTAAGATTGCATGTAGTGAATGAAGTTCATGCTGCTGGCTTAGGGATTTATGTATGGGAAAGATAGCATCCTAAAATTAACTTCCTTTAAAGTAATAGAACATCTGATTTAAATCTAAATAAAGTGTATACCAAACCTAACTTATTTTCTGTATTTTCATCTAATAACGTAGTTGACTGAAGAGCACTTAAGTAGCATAGTTAGAATAACTGTATGTGGTATACATAATTTTGATGAGACCTTTAAAATTTTATCTGTAAAAGATGGTCTTTCTAGTTAAAGGAGCACAGAGCTTGGGTATAATCTTACCATTTTTGGCCAGTGTTAAAAGAACAATAGCACCTTTAGGAAATTTACTTCAATCTGTAAATAAATACTGGGACATTAAACAAACAAAATGATGGTGGGACCAACAATTCTTTGATTTTAAAACTATATACTGGGACTTCCCTGGTGGTCCATTGGTTAAGACTTTGCCTCCAAATGTTGGGGACATGCCTTGTAGCCATTAAAAACAACAGTAACAACATAAAAACAGCAGAAGCAATATTGTAACAAATTTAATAAGGATTTTTAAAATGGTCCACATCAAAAAAGAAAAAAAAAAGATCAAGTAATCTTACAATAAAACAAAAAACTATGCAATGAATGCCGCCCTGCTTTCCTTTTGGTGTTATACCATTCATTCTGCACTTCACTAGCCAAAGTGAGCACCACTAATTTAGCATTATCATTGCTAAAACCAAAAACTATGTTTTATAAAACCTACATTCCCTTTTCGGAGAAGGCAATGGCACCCCACTCCAGTACTCTTGCCTGGAGAATCCCATGGACACAGGAGCCTGGTAGGCTGCAGTCCATGGGGTCGCTAAGAGTCAGACATGAATGAGCGACTTCACTTCACTTTTCATTTTCACGCATTGGAGAAGGAAATGGCAACCCACTCCAGTGTTCTTGCCTGGAGAATCCCAGGGACGGGGGAGCCTGGTGGGCTGCTATCTATGAGGTCGCACAGAGTCGGACACGACTGAAGCGACGCAGCAGCAGCAGCAGCAGCAGCAGCACATTCCCTTTTCTAGGTTTTTGTTTTGTTTTCTTTAATAATTTGAAATTTGGTCTAGAAATTTAGGGATGATCACAAAACATCAAGTTAATAGATTCCTGTGTCTAAATGCAGCTACCTTTCTCTTAATTATTTTAACAGGGCCCCAGGACAGGAATAGTTACTTTAGATGAATTTTTGTCATTTGTACTTTAGACACATAACAGATATGGTTCAGTTAGTTAGAAACTCATACTTCAAGTATATTTAAGTAAACATCCTTTTGAAAATTGAAATTTAAAGCAAATAATTCCTACACACTGAAAGTTATCTTTGTAATGTATTTGTATGTATATGCATAATTTGATTTTTGTATTATTAGATTCAAAGTGCCCTTTCTTTCATACCATTATGTGGAGTTGGCAGTGAAAGTGAGAACAGTCTGGAATAAATAATGCTGAGGAATTTTTTAACAAAAAATTGAATCAATGTGAGCTTGTCAGATGTTTTATCAGAACAAAACAAAAGTTGTAATTGATGAATGTAGTTTTTTATATACATCAAATATTAAATCATAAAACTCAAGACCAGGTACATAGAGCTTCATGCACCCACCACAAAACTTATCTGTTACTATCTTTCATTTTTGGTTTGCATTGCAACAAGAATGCTTTTATTTAAAATTCATGTGGTATACACAAGACCTACCTTTTATGTCCATTCGTTATCTTTTTTTCAGAAGGAGGAAAAACTAGTTTGACCATTAAAATTGTCTTCTTACTCTATTATTTTAAGGAGTCAAGACAGAACAGCACAGTGGAGGAAGACTCTGAAGGAGATAATGATTCGGAAGAATTTTATTACGGAGGACAGGTGAGCAAAGAGGCTCTCTAGACACCTACTCAAAGGCAGAGACAGCCGCACATGCTCTAGCAGAAATCTGTGCTTGTCATCCGAAAGGCCTATGTGTTCTGCAGCGCTCTGTAACTAACAAGGAAATTCATATAATTTATCTGTCGCTCATTCTCTATATAGTTTTGGAAATTAAGGTTGCTTTTGCAGTTCTTTGACTGTAATCATTTATTTACACTGAAGTCATCTGCCTTCATTACAGACATTTTGCAGACAGCATCTTATTACGCTTTTAACTTTTACATCTATCAAGCGTGTTGTGAAATGGTGACACTAATAAAAGCATGGATTGTTTTCAATGGAAGGTGATTAACCTTTATAAAAATTGATGGGCCCTTATTATCAAGCATCTTCATTATTTGTATTTACTGTCTTCCTTTTCCTTCTATACGAACGTAAAGTGTTGATCGGTTGTGACAAAGAAACATCATAAATTATATACATGGAAATGGCACCGCTGCACATGCATGTATTATATGAAATAATTCATTATATTTTTCTAGGATGATGTTGAAATTTTAAACTGAGCATTTGATTTTAGGATATGCCTGTATAAGATGTTCTATTTTTGTAAACTTGATCAAATATGCTTTGTAATTTGGATAGAATAATGGAAAGGTAATTTGTTAAAGAGATGCTTTAAAGCCAAAGTTATTATTATGTAAAGAATGCAAATCGATTTATTCATTTGGAATCAAAAATTAGTAATTTGGTCTATCAAGCATATGCAAAGCAGTAGAGGTATGGGTGGACATGAACAAAACTAGAATTATTCTCTCCAGGAATGCCTTACTAGAAATGGGGTATTTTTCCTAAGATTCTTTAACCAGATAACACTTCAACAGTATTTAAAATAATTCTTCTAGTTTTGATTTTTGTTTACATCACTAATTCTTACAGAGGGGAAGTGAATGCTCTTTTCTCAGTCTAGAAGTTTTTCCAGATTATCTGCCATTTACTTCACTCATTTTAACAGTGGCATTGTCTTCGATCAAAGTAGTCAGATAATAACTTTTTAAGCATAATGAATTATACCAGATGTATGCGAACCTAAGAACTTTAGTGAATATACTGCTGAATTATCTATATATATTTTTTATGAATGCAACAGAGAAAATGCCCATGGCAGAACTACAAGGTAAACTGTCTAAGAGATTGTTTGTATTTTGCTTTTTTTATTTCTCTTCACCCTAAGTCACTCCTAAATGATTCCTTTGCATCAGGTTAACTATGACGGGGAGCTGCACAAACACCCCCAGCTTGAAGCTGACTTGTCAGCAGTGAGAGAGATATATGGGCCACATGCAGTTTCTCTCAGGTAAATAAATACCTTTGGTGATTACAACTTAAAATTATTTGGAAAGTCATTGGAATTTTCTGTTGGAATTATTTAGGTGGAAATTTTCTCAGGCTCAATTATATTTGAAAGTATATGAGAGAGTCTGTTACATTTCTGCTTAAATAAAATGGCATAATTATGGCTATGATTATTTTTTACTGTACATATATAGTTTAAGATTACATTCATTTCATTAAAGAAATTAGTTATTTTGTAGAGTTAGTTTGATAAAATAGCAATCTTAAGTGGCCTCATTATTAACTCCTGTAATAGATTTGGTCAGCTGGGCCCGCTCTGTTATCGTAAGTCAAAGACATATCTGTGTGAACAATGAAAGTAAATAATGCGTAACTGCTGGTATCCAGTCACGTTGGGAGAAGTGAAGTGTTGAAAGTGAAGGTGTTAGTGCTCAGTTGTGTCCAACTCTGCGATCCCATGGACTGTAGCCCGCCAGGATCCTCTGCCCATAGAATTCTCCCGGCAAGAATACTGGAGTGGGTAACCATTCCCTTCTCTAGGGGGTCTTCCCGACTCAGGAAATGAACCTGGGTCTCCTACATTGCAGGCAGATTTTTTACCATCTGAGCCCCTAAGGAAGCCCTTGTGATAAGTAATCTGGTCCCTAAAAAAGGAAAGGAAAGAAAGACATAACTTTGTGCAGTGTATATTTGAAGATAATGTATTTTTTGTTGCAGTTACTTAATTATTTGGTGATAAATTTCCAAAGCAATTTTTCTTACTTTAATCATTCAGAAGACCCAACTATCCCTATTTAGTCTTTCTTTTCTCTCTTTAATTTAAGAAAAAACCCTTTTTTTGCCATCATGCTTGTATCCTCCCACCAGTCAGATCTGATTATTTAGATTTTTGTTTTCCTGAAGGGTGGTCTCCAAGTCTCCAGGCCCTTCTTACAGCTTGACCTCAGTTCCAGCTTCATCCACCCAAACCAGGATTGTTCCTGGTCTCCAAATATGCTGTTTCCCCTTGACTTCGGCCATTTGCCCAACCAGTGCTTCCCTCTCAAACCCTGTTGCTGTCTTTATTCAAGCCCCAGTCCAAAGCTCAGCTTTTCTTTGAGCCTTCCTCGAAGCTCCAGTGCAGACTGGTTATTCTGCCCTCTGCCCTCCTATCACATTTGTCTCTTACCTCATTTATATTCTCTTCATGCCTTGTCATTATTGGTTTACTTTTCCCCCTCTAGACTCTTAATTCTGTGCACTTTTTTGTTGTTTGTGTACTTTGTTTTGGTTTGGTTTTCAATCCTGGTTTATAGTATAGGGGATGTATGAAATACAAACTGGAGGCTTCTGGATTGTTTTCGGTGGAACACCCATTAAAAATGTTCATATTATCTGGTTATATTCTTTTCAATGGACATATCCAGATTTTGAGAAAGCAAACAAATACTTTTAGTGGTTGGGAAGTATAACACAGCTGTAAGTTATTATTGCTAACTTTCATTTTATCTGCAGAAACAGAAACTCATAACCACCTGCAGCTTAAATAAGCTGGGGTTGTATACCCCAGGCGGGGCTTCCCAGGTGGCGCTAGTGGTACAGAATCCGTCTGCCAGTGCAGGAGATGTTAAATGACGTGGGTTTGATGCCTGGGTCGGGAAGATCCCCTGGAGGAGGGCCTGGCAACCCACTTCAGTATACTTGCCGGGAGAACTCCATGGACAGAGGAGCCTGGCAGCTATGGTCCACAGCGTTGCACAGATTCAGACACATGCTGTATATGTGACAGCATAGCACACATACCCAGACCCTCTCTCCTACTTGTGGAGGAACATTAGACTGCAGTGGAGTGAGAGAGAGAGGGATTATACTTGCAAAAAGCAAATCTTTGGAATTTTCAAAGTTTTAGCAAATTAGCTGTGATTATTTCATAGTTGATCTATGCCTCGGCTAGAGGATAAGGAAGATGGAGATTCAGTAAGTAGTATAGAGTGAATAAATGAAGAAAGCAATCAGTTCAGTTCAGTTGAGTCACTAAAGGACAGAAATGGTATGGACCTAACAGAAGCAGAAGATGTTAAGAAGAGGTGGCAGGAATACACAGAAGAACGATACAAAAAAAGTCTTTACGACCCAGATAATCACGATGGTGTAATCACTCACCTAGAGCCAGACATCCTGGAATGTGAAGTCGAGTGGGCCTTAGAAAGCATCACTATGAACAAAGCTAGTGGAGGTGATGGTATTCCAGTTGAGCTATCAAATCCTGAAAGATGATGCTGTGAAAGTGCTGCACTCAATATGCCAGCACATTTGGAAAACTCAGCAGTGGCCACAGGACTGGAAAAGGTCAGTTTTCATTCCAATACCAAAGAAAGGCAATGCCAAAGAATGCTCAGACTACCGCACAATTGCACTCATCTCACATGCTAGTAAAGTAATGCTTAAAATTCTCCCAGCCAGGCTTCAGCAATACGTGAACTGTGAACTTTCAGATGTTCAAGCTGGTTTTAGAAAAGGCGGAGGAACCAGAGATCAAGTTGCTAACATTCTCTGGATCATCGAAAAAACATGAGAGTTCCAGAAAAACATCTATTTTCTGCTTTATTGACTATTCCAAAGTCTTTGACTGTGAAGAAAGCAATAGAGATTATCCATAAATTGTTCAGGGATTCCCTGGTAGTTAAGACTCCATGCTTTCACTGGTGAGGGCCCACGTTCGAACCCTGGTCAGGGAACTAAGATCCCACAAGCTGCCTAAAAAATAAATAGTCTGAAACACTGACTGATTTTTTTTTTTTCTCTTTAGTTGAGCTTTGCTTGAAATCTTAAAACTTTAATCATAGAAAGTTACCCCTCTCTCCCATATACAAAGAAGTCTGTATATAGTTAATCACGGATTCTTTACCACTAGCACCATCTGGGAAGTCGATCACTCAACACAGCATAGAATTTAATTACTTTTCATCTAAAGTATGTATCTTTGATTAGAGAATCAATTTACCACATGTTTGATTGCTTTTAAAATTAGTTTTTGTGTTTTTTTTTTAAACACATATTTCCTGCTATCTTTGGTAAAGATTCTGCCTGCAGTGTAGGAGATGCAGGTTTGATCCCTGGGTTGGGAAGATCCCCTGGAGGAGGAAAGGGCAACCCACTCCAGTATTCTTGTCTGGGAAATCCCATGGATGGACAGAAGAGCCTGGCTGGCTACAGTTCATGGGGTCACAAAGAGTTGGACTTAGTGACTGAGTATCACATACACACCATGCTATCTAGGCCTCAATCTACCATTATTTATGTGTGAATATTTTTTAGTTTCTTCAGCAAGCATTTACTAAGTACTTATTTCTATTAGTACTTTCCATTATTAATAAAATAGTGATAATTTATGGATTGTTTAGATTACTATACGGAATTTCATTCAAGTGAAGTGTCTAAAGTCATAAGTGGTTTTGATTGTTTTCCTCTTGCCTCTTTCACTTATATTTTTGATCCAGTTTAAATCTTAATGAATGCAAGTCGTGTTCTTGTCTGCTGTAGATTTTCTCCAACTACAGAGGATGTTTCCAGAATAAATAAGCTCCCAGAGGCCCCATGATATAAGTGAATCACAGCAGGACTAGTTTGATTTACTTAAAATAAATAAGAATGAATTTACTGTCTGGTCTAAAATACCGTGGCTTGGACACATGGGAGAAAGAGTAGTTAGGCCTAAGGTCTTGGAGTCATCTTCTTTGCAAAGTTCTAAGTCTATTGAAAACAGACTGTTCTAATTAGCTTTCTTTTACTTAATTGAGGTTTATAAGAACTTAATGGAGTTTGAAGAGCAAAAGCACCTCAATATGCGTAATAGGCTATTTGGTCTCATTTTTTTTTATGTGACATCTAATGAGAAAGGCAGCTAACCACATCTAAGTTCTCTGTAAGAGATGAAAATAAGAGATTACCTCAATTGAGGAAAAACTCTCTTAAAGTAGGTGAAGGGGGCTTTAGCAAAAATGACTGATGATAAATTTATTACTTAAGTAGGTAATTTTAGTTCTACTTGGCCAAATCATTCTAAAACAGCATTCTGGTTGGGTTGAACCATACTTGTAAACATTGATGACAATTTTAATTCATAGGCTCTTGTAAAGGAAATGAGTTAGGTCTCTGGAGGAACACGATCAACCCTCCAATCAGTGTGAATGTGTTTCATCTTGAATCATGCCACAAAATGAGGTTCTTTTATGTTTTCATTATAAATTTACTCCTATAATCAGTATTCATAAAAAAATGATCAGTGTCATTGAAAACAGTTTGAGATTAATATTTTTAGAAAGTAGGGAATTACAAGTCACAAAATTCTAATTTGCTCAGGAATGAAATGATGCTGATAATTTGCTTATGATTTTGAAAGTTTTATCCCAAATAAAATATCCCATGCTTCATAGCCATCCATCATCCATGTAAAAAATTAAAGGCATCTAAGTAATATTCTAACCTTTTGATTGTGACTAATGCTTCAAGTAGGTTGAAAGATTGTAAGACTGTGACTATTCTGCATTTTGATCATTTTTTTGTGGTTGGATGATTGTGTGTTTGAAATGAATGAATAATTTTGGAATTGATGTTTTGGAGGACAGGGCATGCAGAAGATGTTTTTAAGGTTTGAGGACGCTATACTACTATATGTAGGCCCACCACCCAAACATATATCTCCTGGAAGACAGAGAAAGAAAATAAAAGGAAAAGAAAAAGCCACATAAATCAGAGCGGTCCACTTTAAATGTCTCTGGGTTTCCATAAGTAGTGGGTTAGTAAACAGCTTAACAAATCTGGCTCTCCTCTTCTGGAAGATGGCAGGATTGCATTTCCCTAGCTCTTATAACATCAGCAGGGGACATGCAACCTCGTGCTGGCCAGTGAAATACGAGCCAAAGCGCTAGTGTGCGAGTTCCCATATCTTCAGGGCGCCACCACTCTCTGGGCCCCTGGGCGACTACAGTGAATGGTGTTCTCTCTCTTCTTCTGATTCCACAGTAAGCAGGTAGTGTGAGTGAGGTGTAAATCCTTTCTGTATGTTAAACCAGTGAGTGCTTGAGGATGTTGGTTACTACAGTGTAACTTACCCTACACTGAAGCATGTCATCCATCAACAGATCTTGGGTTGGAGGTTTGTAATGTCCTCTGCATCACACTGATTCTCTTGCTTCTGCATCTGAGCTGAGGTGAAAACAGTCTGACTCTGAACACCAGGGGAAAGTGCTGGCAGGAGGCACACAGAAGAAAGAAACAAAAGGGAGACTCTTTCAAAAGCACTGGCATAAAATCTAGATACAAGCTTCAGAATGTCAGATCCCCGACAGTCACCTCTGCTTCCAGCACCTGTGCTTTCCTCAAGCAAAACCAAGGAGTTTTAAATGGAGCGGGGGGGCAGAGTTTTAGCAACTGTTTACACTGTACCTCTTCTACACTCTTAGCTTAGATGGGTTTCCTTTCTTACTCGAATCTAATTTTTAAATTCGTCTCAGTGCTATTGGCCTTTAGAGAAATATATAGCTACCGTGAAGACAGTCTTGCAAAAATGCCAAGATTTCTTCCTGACTACTGAGTTTGAATAATCTTGGCCCATTCACAAGCATCTCTCCCACACTGAGCATGAAACACACACTGAGTAGGCATGCAGAGACAGACAACGCAAGCTGTTGAGTTTCAGATGTCAGAAGGAGGTGTATATTTCTTCACAGAATATATTTCTTCTCAAAATATAACTGTCCAATTATTGAAAGCAGTAACTAAATAGCAATAGAAGTTTATTTCTCAAAAACTTGTGGTAGAGTTCATGTATGTGTATTATACATGTGATTTGCTCGACAGTGGATAAGAGAAAGCTATATTTTTTATAACCAGAACAGTCCCTGCCAATTTTGATCAGATAGTATTATAAAACATCATAATAGTATAATAAACAAGCTGTGGTTTTATAGAGAAAGGAGGACCAACATAGATGGTCAACTATTTAATATATTGTAAGTGCGTATGTGGTATCATTAATGAGGACGTTATCTTAATAAGCTCCGTTAAAATATGGGAGAATGAATTGCCAAGAGTTCTAACTCATAGTGCCCTAAAAATACCTGTTTATAGAAAACATATATTTCATACATATGTTCTTTATACATATGAACTAGATCACATGTAAATATTCAAAATCAAATGGCTGGATTTCAAGATCTGTCTGTTCAAAGACTTCACTCAGATGTCTGGAAAGAAATTTGTGGAGCAGTTTTCAACACCTCAGTCCCTAAGTGAAACAACTGCATCGGATCATTTGTGTCGCTTCCCTTCTCTTAAAAAAGTATTCAAGTTCAATTTGATGTGATCTTTTCACAATGAATAAATGCAGGCAGGGCACAGAATTATTTTGGATTATTATAAACCCAACACAGCATTCAGTATACAATCAGATATCAGGCTTCACACTTCAGGTTGCATTCATATTTCAAGCATTTGCCTTGATTCTGCATTTGCTATTCATGAGATTGGGGCTACTGAAAGATACTCAGATACAGAAGCAATCCTGAGACTGGGTCATTGCATCTGGGCAGGCTGTAATCACGCTTTGTAATCTCACAGTGGGAAACGTGAAATGAATGGCATTATATAAAAAGGGCATCACAACAGAAATTGGTTTGCATACACACAGTGGTGTTGTGAGTTCTTTGAAGTGTGGCATAGAAACAAACGGTATAACTATTTACAAATCTACAGCTGCAGAATCCAGTTAATTGCAAACCTTTAATGCCTCTGCTTCCTTAAAATTCTGTACTCCTGCTCTGCTGTGGTGAAAGACAACGCTTGTACCCTTTCGTTCCTGTTTTTTTTTGGAAAGAAATTGACAGTATTAGAAATTAAAGATACTTTTAACTAAAAAAAGTGAAAGAAAGTGAAAGTGAGTCACTCGGTCGTGTCCGACTCTTTGTGACCCCATGGACTCTAGCCTGCCAGGTTTCTCTGTCCATGGGATTCTCCAGTCAAGAATACTGGAGTGGGTTGTCATGCCCTTCTTGAGGGGATCTTCCCAACACAGGGATCAAACCCAGGTCTCCCACATAGTAGGTAGATTCTTTACAATTTGAGCTACCAAGGAAGCTCTTTAACTGAAACAAAAGTGTTGAAAAAATTATATAAAGAATACTTTAAAATTCACATATTAAAACTTTTATAAAGAACATATGTCACATTCTAATTATAACTCTATGATGTGTTCTATTGAAGTGGTCTAGAAATCTATTTATGAAGAAAATAGCTGGGGTAAGGTTTGTACTGACTTTTGTTATCTCTGCTGCCCTTTTCTCTGCTTTTAAATATATCAAAGTCTTGTCATCATAAGTAAATCCAGAGTTATTCTCCCCTCTGAAATTTGCAAAGATGGGAGAAAAAAATGCCTGATGATAATGAGGATGTGGGAAATGGTCACTGTGAGAACCTGGCTGGTGTGATTATGAGTTGTTTTAACTTTTAAAAAATAGTAACTAAACAGTACGTATTAAGATTACCAAATATAGTTATGCTATTTATTTCAATTATTAATTCTGGAATTTATCTCTGAGAAGACAGCTGCACGTAGACTTCTATCCAGAGGGCCATTTATCAATACTAATAGTGTAAAAAAATTGAGAGCACCCTAATGTTGTATTATATAATTTTATTCATACAAATTTATAGATTTAAATTTATGGTTTTAAAGAATATTCCACAAGGTTAAAAAAAGTACTCATTATAGAAAAAGTGGAAGAGCAGGACAAAAATTTTTACATACCTATTCTCCTTAATAGTATGTATTATAATGATATATTAATATATGAAAGAGACTGGAATGAATTAAAGGAAAACTGTTGTGTCTGAGTGGTACTAAATTTTATTACAAGTTATTTATTGTCTTTTTTTCTCTTTCTCACATTCTATATGAGTCTATATTGCCATTGTAATCAGAAAAAGATTTTTTTAGAAAATACTTCAGCTTTTTTTAATAAAATAAATGTTACCCACAGCCTGTATGTAATATACAAGTCCTCTTCCTACTTTTTTGGTGCTCCTATTTTTATTTTATTTAAAAAAAAAAAGTATTTCGCTCTCCATAATGTTTTGGTACTCTACTTGCTCACTGAACAGTATTTCCCTCATGATACTAAATATTTTTATACCAACATTTTTAGTAATGGATAATTTTTAAAAATTATACCATCATGCTATAGTTTAAGTATTTCCTTATTATTCAATATTCATTTTTTCCTAATTTCTGCTTTGTACATATTCGTTATAATTTTATGGGAATGGTTGTAGTCAAGGTCTCTTTCCCCACCAAAATGTCATTTGAACATCGTTAGTGGTCTATCCGGAGAAGGCAATGGCAACCCACTCCAGTACTCTTGCCGGGAATGTCCCATGGATGGAGGAGCCTGGTAGGCTGCAGTCCACGGGATCACTAGGACTCGGACACGACTTCACTTTCTCTTTTCACTTTCATGCATAGGAGAAGGAAATGGCAACCCACTCCAGTATTCTTGCCTGGAGAATCCCAGGGACGGGGGAGCTGGGTGGGCTGCCGTCTATGGGGTTGCACAGAGTCGGACACGACTGAAGCGAAGCAGCAGCAGCAGCAGCAGCAGCGGTCTGTCCTCATCATTGTATTAATGGTTCCCTTTTGACATGCCTGATTTTCGATATTTGACTTCTTGTATTTATGAATAGTCTGCTGACGTTCAGGGTCAGCAAATTATGACCAGTGGGCCGTGGGATCTGTTTTGAACAGTTCATGGTGTTTGCTTTTCTTAAAGGGTTGTAAAAAAAAAAAAGGCCCCAAAATAAAGAGAAATATGTGAAAGAGACTATGTGGCCTGTAAAACTAAAAGGTTTACTATTTTGACCTTTACAAGAAAAGTTTTCTGAACCCTGAACGAGACTCAACTCATAAAAGCAATGGTTCTTGTTCTTGATCCTTATTCTTGTCTTAGTTTCTGTGTAGTTTCATAACTAAATTGGAATATGTTTATATCTAAATTTGCATATCATGTCTAAATTTGCACAAGATTATAAAAATTTTTATCCTTTATGATTAAGACAGATGTTTTGAAGCATGCAATTAAAAAATTAATTCCTATGTGAATAACTTTATCCATTTTCTTCTTTATGTAACCTTTAGAAATGACCATGAAAAAATAGAAAGTGTAAATTCATAAATAATGAAAATGTGCTCAGTGTTTTGATATAATTTTAAGGAGAGAATGGAGAAAACAGAGGCTGAGTTATTAGTTTCTAACATGCTGCATTTTTTGGTCATTGATATAAAAAAGTAAAAGGACCCTCTACATTCCTTTATTCTTCAAATTACATAAAGCTATTTAATCATTATAAAAGTGCATTCTCTGAACCCTATAAAAGTGCCATAGTTTTGTACTACATTAGCATTATTTGAATATTATCATACACGGAGCTGTTCATTGAGTACTTACTGTGTGCCAGATACTGCACTTGACAGTTTTGAGATTGAATGTGAATTTTGTGTCTGAATTTCCACCAACTTTTCTGCCCTCTGGGAACTTGTCCCACTTTCCTGAACCTCAGTTTCCTCATTGCGAATGAGGACAATTATATTATCGCTGTCAGAAGTTTATGATGAGGACTTAGTGAGATCATCCATCATTGTTTGACCTGGTTTCCAACTCAAAGTGATAGTTTATTGAATAAAGAGCTAAGCATCTGAATAAATATTTAAACAGGATGCATGTATCCAAATCCTAGCTCTGCTACAAAGCAATGATGGGTGAGTTACTCTGAGCCTCAGTTAATGGACATGTAAATTGGAAATGGTAATAGTACCCTGGTGTCTCAGTGGTAAAGAACTCACCTGCCAATGCAGGAGACACATTTTGATCCCTGGGTTGGGAAGATCCTCTGGAGGAGGAGATGGCAACCCACTCCAGTATTCTTGCCTGGGAAATCACATGGACAGAGAAGCTTAGTAGGCTACAGTCCATGGGGTCCAAAAGAGCTGGACACGATTTAGTGACTAAACAACAAGTAGTACCTACTGTGCCTCATGATCACATGTATGTAAAATCCTTAGAATGCTTTCTGGCAGGTAAGTGCTCAATAAATATTGGCCATTAGTTTTTACAATTTCTGTTATCAGTTTTTTCCCTCACTGTAATTAGCATTGGTAACTTCAGAATTTTATAAAAATATCAAAAAATAGAGATGTGTGTGTGTGGAGAATACAAAAACTACTGTTTTATGCCCTTTCAGTTCAGTTCACCCAAACCCACATCCATCGAGTTGGTGATGCCATCCAGCCATCTCATCCTTGGTCGTCCCCTTCTCCTCCTGCCCCCAATCCCTCCCAGCATCGGAGTCTTTTCCAATGAGTCAGATCTTCGCATGAGGTGGCCAGAGTACTGGAGTTTCAGCTTTAGCATCATTCCTTCCAAAGAAATTCCAGGACTGATCTCCTTTAGAATGGACTGGTTGGATGCCCTTGCAGTCCATGGGACTCTCAAGAGTCTCCTCCAACACCACAGTTCAAAAGCATCAATTCTTTGGCGCTCAGCTTTCTTCACAGTCCAACTCTCATATCCATACATGACTACTGGAAAAATCATAGCCTTACCCTTTAGTTATCTTAAAAAATATTCCTATTTTTGTGGAATATACTGTTGTTACTTGTTTTAATCCAGAGTACTGGAGTTTCAGCTTTAGCATCATTCCTTCCAAAGAAATTCCAGGACTGATCTCCTTTAGAATGGACTGGTTGGATGCCCTTGCAGTCCATGGGACTCTCAAGAGTCTCCTCCAACACCACAGTTCAAAAGCATCAATTCTTTGGCGCTCAGCTTTCTTCACAGTCCAACTCTCATATCCATACATGACTACTGGAAAAATCATAGCCTTACCCTTTAGTTATCTTAAAAAATATTCCTATTTTTGTGGAATATACTGTTGTTACTTGTTTTAATTTGGATACATCAGACATGTAAAACTGCCTGTTGAAACATCAGTGACATTTAAATGGCAGAACACCTGAATAAGTTTCAGAACTACTGATGTTCTAATGTGGCAGGAAAATTTATGGGCATATTATTGTGGCAATCAATGGTCCCTCCACCCCTTCCTCCTGTCAGAGACTCCTTTCTTGCACTTAGAGGCAGCTCTGAATCTTGAACACCAAGTGATCACATGAGAAGATCGTTCAATTTGTTAAATAGAACTGGGGGTATTTGAAGCTATGAACTAAATAACTCTTGAGTGCATGTATGTATTTGCCTGTACATAAGATGGAAAGGTATATATATGGTATAAAGAGGTCACATGAGACCACAATCAACTAAATTGAGTTAGTTACTTTATGTCCAGTCATTTCTGAACTATCTGTGGGCATCAGGGATGAGAATTCATGACTAAATTTTAATTTAAAATAACCTCAAACACACTGTCTTTTAAAGAAAATGAAACAGTAATGTTAATCTTTGCTTTTAGGGAATATGGAGCCATTGATGATGTAGATATTGATCTGCATATTGATGTTAGCTTTCTTGATGTAAGTATCGACTTATATGATTGCTGCATTTAGAAAACATTTATTCTTGGAAGAAATTTAATTTTAGTTTCTCTTATAATAAGATTAGAAACATAATGACTTTGTTACAGTGATTTATGAAGAAATGCTACGACTGGTTGAAAAAGCAGATTTTGCATATGTTTTCTTCCATCAGTTCCTTTAATATTTTCTGAAAATTATGGGTTTGTATCAGTAGTATAGTATGTCCTAATTTGTTTTCATTTGAATTTTCAAATGAAGGCAAAAATTAAAAAAGTATTTTGATCTTCATTTCACACACTTGTAAGTTTTTGAGATAATTTGTAGGCCTTCATGATAAGCACTTCTTCAAAATAAGTTTTAAAAAATATATTTTTTATTTTGGAAAAGAAAGCAAGAACTCTTAAAAGATGACTTATTCATCTTTCAAATATTTGCACAGGAGGAGATTGCTGTGGCATGGGAAGTGATTCGAACAGAACCTATAATTGTCCGATTACACTGTTCTCTTACACAGTATTTGAATGGACCAGGTTAGTTTCATTTTCCTATTTTTGCATATTCATCAGTTGTGCATTGTGCATGAAGTACAATATGGTTCATTTGGTAATTCTAAACATAATTGAGACTATCCTTATAATGCTTTTTAAACGTACTTGCATCTTAACAGAGGTGCTGTATTACCAACATAGCTTATGTAAACAGAAACATACATTTAGTCCTATAGTTTTCAGAAGGTAATGCGTTGCTGTGAGAGAAAAACAATAAAACCTAAAAGAGAATTGTGCATATAATAAAACACTCAGTAACTATCCTTAGAGTTGCCCTTAGGTTTAATTTTTTGTGTGTTTCTGAACTTGATATTTAATTTTAATTTATCTCTGATTACTAATGAATTTAGCTTAAGTATAGTTCAGTTCAGTTCAGTTCAGTCGCTCAGTCGTGTCCGACTCTTTGCGACCCCATGAATGGCAGCACGCNGAGAGTCCCTTGGACTGCAAGGAGATCCAACCAGTCCATCCTAAAGGAGATCAGTCCTGGGTGTTCATTGGAAGGACTGATGCTGAAGCTGAAACTCCAATATTTTGGCCACCACATGCGAAGAGGTGACTCATTTGAAAAGACCCTGATGCTGGGAAAGATTGAGGGCAGCAGGAGAAAGGGACGACAGAGGATGAGATGGTTGGATGGCATCACCGACTCGATGGACATGGGTTTGGGTAGACCCAGGAGTTGGTGATGGACAGGGAGGCCTGGCGTGCTGCGATTCATAGGGTCGCAAAGAGTCAGACACGACTGAGCGACTGAACTGAAGACATGGAGATCATCTTCCTCCCCACAAATACATCAGCAATATATCTACATCTGGAACACCTATATAACACCTGCTGAAGCCTGGTGGAAGACCTCAGACTTCCAAAAAAGCGAGCTGCTGCTGCTGCTGCTGCTAAGTCGCTTCAGTCATGTCCGACTCTGCGCAACGCCATAGACCGAAGCCCACCAGGCTCCTCCCTCTCTGGGATTCTCCAGGCAAGAACACTGGAGTGGGTTGCCATTTCCTTCTCCAATGCATGAAAGTGAAAAGCAAAAGTGAAGTCGCTCAGTAGTGCCCGACTCTTAGCGACCCCATGGACTGCAGCCCACCAGGCTCCAGGCAAGAGTACTGGAGTGGGGTGCCATTGCCTTCTCCGAAAAAGGCAAGCTAGACTCCACATAAAGTAACAGGAAAAAGGCAATAGGAAAATAAAGAGACAAAGAAAACTGGAAGGGCCCTGCACCTCAGGGAGGGAGCTGTGAAGGAGGAAAGGTTTCTCACACTCAGAAACCCCTTCATGGACAGGGTCAGGGGGAGCTTCAGAACCTCAGAGGAGAGCACAGAAACAAGTTCGTGGAAGACAAAACAGAGAGAATTTGGCACAGAGATTAGTGCCGGCCAACACTTCCCAGCCAAGAAGTTTGCATGCCCACCGCAGCAGTTGAGGGCTGGGTTGAGAAAGTAGCATTGACATATACACACTACCATGTGTAAAATAGATACAAGTGAGAAGTTGCTATATAACACAGGGAGCCCAGCTGGGCACTCTGTAATAACATAGAGGAGTGAGGTCGGGGGAGGGGAAACAGGCTCAGAAGGGAAGGAATACATATATAATTATAACTGATTTGTATTGTTGTATGGCAGAAACCAACACAGAATTGTACAGCAATTTTCCACAAATTAAAAAAATAAATAATTTTTTTAAGTTTCCAAATAGCAAAAAAAGGGAAGAGATCATGCATAGCTATTCATAAAAGAAATACAAATGACCATTATATATATGAAAACATGCTCAATCTTACTAGTAATAAAATTGAAACAATGTTGTTTTAATGTATCAGATAAGCAAGAATTAAAAAGATTATCAATGCCATTATTGTTATAGATATGGGGATACAATCACTTTATATACTGATGGTGGCAATATTGGCACAACTTTTTTATTGTGTAATTTGGCAATCTATAAAAGTTTTTGTGTTTGCTTTGCTCTAACAGTTCTACTTGTAAGAGTTTATCCTGAGGAAATAATAGAAAAATTACATCACAGTGTTGTTTATAATACAACAGTCTAAGTATCTCTTATGGAATCATTTTTAGCTTTTACAAAGAATAAGTTAGAAAAATTGGATCACAAAAGAATATGTATAGTATAACCCCCTTCACATAAAATCAGATAATTGTTAGCCTTCTAAATATTTTTTATGCCAACACACATACACACACATAAACCAAGGCTCATTGGATGAGATAATACAAAAAATGTTCAGTACAGTACTTGGCACATGCTGCTGCTGCTGCTGCTAAGTCACTTCAGTCGTGTCCAACTCTGTGTGACCCCATAGACAGCAGCCCACCAGGCTCCTCTGTCCCTAGGATTCTCCAGGCAAGAACACTGGAGTGGGTTGCCATTTCTTTCTCCAGTGCATGAAAGTGAAAGATAAAAGTGAAGTCGCTCAGTCGTGTCTGACTCTTCGAGACCCCATGGACTACAGCCCACCAGGCTCTGCCGTCCATGGGATTTCCAGGCAAGAGTACTGGAATGGGGTGCTAGTACCTTCTCCGACTTGGCACATAGCATTCAACAAATTGTTGCTGTTATTTTTGTCAGCATTCAGTAGTCATTCCATGCTCTGCAATCAGGCAATGTGCTAAGTACTTATAATAAATAAGATACTCTCTTTTTTGAGGAAGTCTCATCTCTTGGTCATCATCCTTTACCATCTCCCATTCTGCAGCTTTATTGGCTTTCAGATGAATTGTTGAAATAGAGAATGGTCAATGAGGATTGTCTCATTTGTACCATTACCACCAGAAAGTTGGTTTGAAATAATTGAAGGATTTCCTTTATTTCAAAGTTAAAACCACAAAGATTGTTTTAAAATTCTCTTTAAGATGAAGATGGAACCAGCTTGAATTCAAGTATCCTGGCAGCACTCCGAAAAATGCAGGATGGATATTTTGGTGGGGCAAGGTATGTGACCTCTATGCACTCTTTAGTGAAATGTAATGAAGTTTGAATGCTGGGTATGGTAATGGTAAACTGGTGATGCCTTTCTCTGTGTCTTTTAACAACATGTACCCATCATATTCCAAAGGCCTGGTATTTGATAGATTGAATCAAGGAATTTAATATTACAGAGAAGAGTTGGAGTTTTTCCTCACCCTGTTCCTTGCCTATACCCCATAAATTCAGTGGGTCAGGAAACTTACTCTGGAAGGAAGGAAGAATGGAAGGAAGGAATGGAAGGAAGGAGGGAGAAAAGAAGGTTGTTGGACTATTCAATTCTGACTGTTTTTCTTTTTTTTTTTCTAAGTTTATTTTGAAAAATTTTAAGTAGACACAGATGTGCAAGAATCTTATTGAATACTATGTACCCTCCCTCGACTCACCTGTTATTAACATCTGTCCCATTTGTGTGTTGTCTCTCTCCCTTCCTTCCTACGCTCCCTCCCTTACTCCCTTGTTCCTTATCCTTCTCCCTGTCTCACACATACATATGTGCACACACACACTTTTTTTGCTAAAGTGTGTGAGAATTAGAGTATCATGACTCTTCAACCCTAAATACTTGTCTCTGTCTTCTAAGAAAGAGGGCATCTCATAAATGACTATAATATAATCAGCACACTCAGAACTTTTAATATTGATATGAATCTATTATAGAGTTCATATTCAAAATTACCCAGTTGTCTCAATGTTTTCCCATAGCTTTGTTCCTGCTCCAGATCCAATGAAAAGTCACTCACTGTATTTTAGTTATTATATCTCTTTGATGTCTTTTAATCTAGAACAATCTCTCAGCCTTTCATTAATATTTCATGATAATTTTCACTGTAGTTTTGAAGAAAGGTCAATTATTTTGCAGAGTGCCTCTTGATTTGGTTAAAATGGTATCTTGAGTCACTTTCCTCTGTCTGGGTTTACTCATTGGTGACCTCACAATTGATGTGTCTATTGTTTGCCAGCCCTTCCATGAGGAGAGTGCTTCTCTCCATATTCTTCATAATGTTTCATTCAAGACTCCATTATCCTTTCTCTAACAGTCTTTGACTAAATGACTTTAGCTTCCATTGATAAATCAGTTATTATTAATGTGGTTGTAAAATGACTGTTTTGTAAAATGTGGTTCTAAAATTCTGTGTTTCTATCATTCTTTGTACATGTACTAGTTGTAATCTTTCTGTAAAAAATAAATTTTTTAAAAGCTCCCCATACCACATTTATTTTGTAGTTTTATTGTCAGCATAGTCATAGATTCTTATTTTATTCTTATGTCATGCTCCATTCCATTGTTTATTTCAGTGTTCATATTAAGATCTGGTCATTGGGAGCCCCTTCAAGTTGGACTTCTTTTAAAATCAGTACTATTGGGTTTCCCTTTGGGTTTGAGGTTTGCAATTGGCTTTATAAGTAGGGAAGAATATAATTTACAATCTACTATAATTCTTAAAATTGTCAAGTACTGTTTTTTCTTTTCAAAATGGTCTTTTTGAGTATTTTTTGAAATGATATGACAAATTTGAGATATTTATCTTCATTCTGTCTTAGCTTATCTTGCAGCTAAGGAAATTTTTGCCACATGTTCAGCATAGTAAACAACACAGTATGTGGCAGTGTAAGACAGAAAAACTGATCTGCTGGTGGATTGTGAACCCATAATTGTAGTCTTTATTAACATGGTACCCTAACCTATACTACATAATATCTAGGAAGGCTGTGAATTTTCACTTTAAAAAATTTGTACTAATGTTAGTAATCCCCCAACAAAACATTTCAGGTATCTTTTTTTTCCCACTGAACTGTGTTGTTTTAAAAAGAATTTCCTCTGATTCTCTGTGTTTTATTTACCCTCTTTTCAGGATTCAAACAGGTAAATTGTCAGAGTTTTTGACAACATCTTGTTGCACACATTTGAGCTTCATGGACCCTGGACCTGAGGGTAAACTGTACAGTGAAGATTATGATGACTATGATAATGAGCTGGAATCTGGTGACTGGATTAATGGCTATGGTTTATCCCATAATGGTAAGGAGGCTTCATAAAGTCACTGGCTTTGCTGGACAAGAACACAAAGTATTATTGAGCATCCTCCTTAATATTTCTCACTGACAGCAGTCTCATTCCTCTTTAATACACCTAGATTTCTACTATTGTTTGGCTTCACTTTTCATACTTCTACTTACCTTTGGTTTCTGGTCTAATATCCCTGTGGTGATTGTTGAGTATAGAGTTGGACTATCCCTTATTAAGGTTAGGAGAGACTTCTCTCCCAGGTACATAAAATGACTGGTGCTTTAAAAATAGATGGAAGCAGTGGTGAGTGAGAGATATTTAATCAAGTATATAGTAGGAAAACTAGACATATACATAATGCTTTTTGACATTAAAAAGCACAAAAATATGAAATTCCATTAGGGTTATATAGAACATTACAGGGACACATCAGAAACTCTGGGAAAGTCTCAATAGTTTGAAAAAACTGATTTTGTATGCCTATTGCATAAAGCAGAATAAAATCTAATTGCCTTCTAGGCATACAAAGATGATATAGTGAGATAGTATCGTGAGGGAATAAATTTAAAATGCTCAAAAACACTTTAAGTATTAAAATGCTGACCTAGGCAGGGCAAGCATTACATTATTTTGAATCCCAAAAAGAGAAAGGGCTGATGGGAATGAATTATCATTTTAATTATGTAAAACATGGTCTGCCTACTTTCTTTGTCTGGGTATTTGCCTGTTAACCTGTATGTTAAGGCAGCCAATTTCTTCATCTTAATAGTGGTATGTTGGAAAGAAGAAAAAAAATAAATAAATTAGCTTTCCTCAATGAGCTAGCAAGCATAATCTTATATACAATGAACCAGCACACTAGCAGTCAGAAGGACTGTTTTCTCACTTGGGTTCAGCATATACTCACCTAAGTACCATTTAATTCACTGTTTTCATAAGATCTAAAATAGTATGAATTTCTTTGTTTGAAGAGTACATTAAACACAAGGTTATTTCATGTTATCAGTAATATCCAAAGTCATGATATCTATCTTGGCATAAACTGAGATATTTTGAAAACCAAATATTTTGAAAATCATTATTTTGATCATATACTGATGTTGTTTGCTATTCCATAGGTAGTTGTAATTTACATCTGTAACACTCATTCTCTCAGATTACTTTTTAAAATATATCTCTTTAATGATATGTTTTATTAAGTTTGATATTATGCAATCTTAGTCACTTTCTTCTGTCTGGGTTTATTCATTGGTGGCCTCACAGTGAGCATGTCTATCGCCTGCCATCCCTACCATATTCTTCATAATCCTCCATTCAAGTGTCTAGATTGAAATCAAGGTTATAATATTTGTCATTAAGATGTCACTGAGTGTGAGGTCCACTCTTGCAGCTTTGCTAGTTCCCATTAGTCACGTCAGAGAACAGAAATACAACTGGAGAAATCCCCAAAGATGACCAAAATCCAGATGATGCATGACTGATACAGCAAACTTCAGTATTAATCCAAACACTGGGCTTTTCCAACTATAAATGTTCATGTAAAATCCAAAATGTTAAACATCCACAGAATATGGTTTTTTGTTTCTATTATCCAAATCAGAGATAATGTTACAGAAGGTATAGGGCAGAGGGAGAACCCCAGAGAATAAGGACCATATTTGTCTTCTTCACCACTGAAACCTCAGCACCTAGTACACCACCTGGTCCATTGTGGACAATAAATATTTGATTAATAAATGAAATGACTAAAAAGACCAATATGTGGTCAGTAATTCTTTTGATACCAGTGCCACATGGAGATTGGTGGGTTTTTTCCTTTTTTTTTTTTTAAGCCATAGTAGCTGCCATTTGTGGAATCTGTTTTCAGCTAGGCTCCATGTTTAGAGGAAGATTTTTGCCCTTCTCCACAAGTTTCCTCATACCAGTGAGATTCAAAGGGCCCTGTTCTACTCCTCCTCCTCCTCCTCTACTGCCACCAACATTACCATCACATACACATACACAGATCATGAAATGCTCCACCATGCCTATAATAAGCTCATACTACTTTCACGGGACCTAAAAGTAGTATTATCTCAACAAGGTTGAGGAATAGGTGGAGCCTGGTAAACGGTCATGGTTTCTGAATAGTAAAGATTGTGAAATGATCACAAACTTTTTTTTACCCCATGAGCTAAAACAACATGTTTCTGGTGCTGTAGTGTGGGCACAAGGAGCCAGTCATTCTGTTTGGTGGTGTAGACTGTGAAGTTACTAAAATATGTATTTATTTTTCTCTCCCCCCTTTCCCCACTAACCTTGCAGCTCACTCTGGTGATGAAGTTGCTCGTTAT
>SJXQ01004417.1:200860-218264 GCA_006408695.1 Aepyceros melampus | reverse complement strand
TCGTTATTTAGATCACCTTTTGGCACACACTGCTCCCCATCCTAAACTAGCCCCTACCTCACAGAAGGGAGGGCTAACTCGGTTCCGAACTGCTGTGCAAACAACCTGCGATTTAATGTCCTTGGTGACCAAGGCCAAGGAGCTGCATGTACAGAGTGAGTAATGCCATGACTCACTGGAGTCAGGAACAGGATGACGTCGAGCCCAGGATGGGGGTGGGGTGTTTACTACAGTGTAAGCAGGAACTTTATTTTGTTCCCTGCATTATCCTCAGCATCTCAAGCAGCACCTAGAATATATTAGATGCTCAAGTATTTGTGAAGTTAAGAATTGGGTATACTTTTGCTATAGATAGGGCTTCCCTAGTGGCTCAGATGGTAAAAAATCCGCCTGGACAGAGGTGAGACCAGTTCAGTCCCTGGGCCAGGAAGATCCCCTGGAGAAGGGAGTGGCTGCCCACTCCAGTGTTCTTGCCTGGAGAATTCCATGGACAGGAAGATCCCCTGGAGAAGGGAGTGGCTGCCCACTCCAGTGTTCTTGCCTGGAGAATTCCATGGACAGGCTACAGTCCATGGGGTTGCAGAGTCAGACATGATTGAGTGACCAACACTCACTTTTTCACTTTTTGCTATAGTATAGTGCTAGGTAGTCTGGTTTATCCAGTTACATAGAAGGGAGAAACAGAACAAGAGGTGTGGAGCATATTCAGTTTTAACATCAAAGTATTAAAATGTGAAAAGAATTTTTTCATCCTTTGGAAAATTGACTAATTTGGAAATAATTTTATTTAAAGAGAAAGCATTGCAGACTATTACAAGATAGTCTTGCAATGAAACGGAAATATTCTGCCTTAAGTAAGCTACATCTGGCTCCTTAGGCCTGCTGTAACTTATACAGTCAGTTGTTTCAGCAGTATAGAGCTGTTTGTCAACTACAGTATCATTATTTGACAACTTTGCCATTCTTCTCCCCAGGATCACTACCCTTCCTCAGTAGTATCTGCAATGGAGGATGTATTTTCTGTACACATTACCAGAAGTAGTCATAGTTCCTAAGCGTGTTCAGTACCTGTATGGTAGCTGCATGTGGAGGGACAGAAGGGTTCATTGGCCACACCTAGAGGACCTAAATATTAACATTTCACAGATGACAAGAAAGAGATGCATGCTTTTACTGTCTAAAATTTTATTGACCATTACTAACCAAAAATATTAAACATGATCACTGGAGAATCATTTAACAATTAGAAGAGGGAAAAACTTAGCATATATAGCATTTGTCTATGCTTCCTTGACAAAGGGCTTATGCAAAGACTTCAGCTTTATTAAGTTATACTTCTAGATTGTGAATTAGGAAACTTGAGCTTAATTCCCAGCTCTGCTACTTACTTGCTTAAACAGTTATTTGGGCTCTGTATCTCTCTTTCTGTATCTGTAAAATGGCAAAAATGGCAAGAAAATCTCTCCTTAGAGGTTATGGTAAGTATTTCAACAATGAACTGTAAGTAAAAATCTTAAAATATCTCAAAGTTGATCAGCCACTACATTTTTTTATTTCCTAGATAGGGTCATTCATTTATCTATTCTCAAGGAATTCTAATTACTAGCTTCCAGGTATTCTCCTAGGAGAATCTGGAAAATATAAAATGTAACTGAGTTCTTTCTGTTATATCTATATTCTTTTAAAGTATCAGTAATAGCTCCATTGTGGTATTGATTACTTTCATAGGATTTAACATATGTCCAGCTGATGCTATAATTCTAGATATTCTATTCAAAATATGTTTATTAATTGATCAAATATCCATTGATTTATCTGACCTTCATGTATCTTTTCTTTGCAATTACCAAGAAAGAGTAAATTTCCCATTCTTATTCCATAAGGAACTAACGATATGTAACTTCATTGTTGAGATCAACTGTGCATTTTTATTAATCTCTTAATTATCTAAGCTTTTCCATAAATGTCAACCTCTTGCAGATGTCCATATGTATCTTCCTACAAAGATATTTCAGGCTTCCCGGCCTTCATTCAACTTACTTGATCACCTCATCCCCAACAAGAGGACCAGGTAAATTTACACAGGAGATATTTCTATCACCTTTTTTGCAAAACTACCATTCTTACAGTAAATGATAGAACTAGCCATTGTGGTTTCTGCTAGTAACTAGCAGTAAGGAAAATGCCACCATGGTGAAGATATATGTCCTTTTTAGTTCACTTTTTAAATGAGTAAGTATTTCTAGTCAGACTTAAGAAAACTAGATTGCTGTAGCATACATTGTGAAGGTGTCATTGTTTTTGCTTTATTTTTTCTCAAAATTTAGGGAACTCTTATGGGAAAGTTTTAGAGGTAAAAAGATCAACACTCTAGGGCATTATTTAAGGTAAGCACTTGTGGACTTTTTGTTTGTTTGCTTGTCTTTTCTCAAACTAAAGGTTCCCTCTGTTCGTGTAGAAATACATCTTCCTAGAGACCAGTCTGGGGAAGTGGACTTCAAAGCACTGGTTTTACAGTTAAAAGAGACCTCCAGCTTACAAGAGCAAGCTGATATCCTCTACATGCTATATACTATGAAGTAAGTTGTGGAAATTATCAATCTACTTTCATGTTTGTGTAGAAAGGAATTATAGTATAGTAAATACAGCACAGCTTTGGAGTCTCACTGATGCGGATTTGAGTAGTTTTGCAACCTACTTGCTGTATAACTTCAAAGTCTCAATTGTCCTCATTTTTGAAATTTAGATTATACCTACCTCATAGAATTGTTATGAAGATAAAAACAAATAAAATATCTGCAGTCTCTAATACAATGCCTGGTCCATAGTAAGTCACTAATCACATAAGCCTCCATTATTTAAAAAAAATCTACAGGTAAATAAATTTGTAACTCAAAAGAAGTAAGAATATGGAGGCTTACAGGAAAATGAAACTAGCATTAGTGGATGTTTGCTGTGTGTCAGGCACCCTCTGCGAAGTACATCTTATCTAGGTACCTCTAACTCAGTATGCCCAAATTGAACTCCATTCTCCTGTCCTCCCAGAACCCCCAACAAAATAACCTATCTTCCTCATTTATTCATGTTGTTGACACCCTGAAGAGGGAGGATTGACCCCCACCCTCCCCTTATTTGGTTTGGATATCGAGACTGATGATGCCACACACATACCAGAAGGGTGTGAAATGTTTATTACCTATATAATGAAACTTTCTGGGGACAGAGGAACAGGCTGTCAAGTTAGCCCTTAAAAAGCAAGAATGAGGCTGGATTTGGAATTTTATTTTGATACGGAGGTGAGGCTTGGATGAGGGTTTGTTCTCAATGGCACCAAAGAGATAACACTCAGACTTTCTTATCAACTTGTCCAGATGGAGGCTGGAAAGGAAAGGGAAGTTGTGCAACTTGAAAGCAGTCAACAGTCAAACATCAAAAAAGGAGTCACTTCTATGACTCCATTCTATGAGTCAATTCTCCACCTCTATTGTTGGAACTAACACTTACCTAATCATCAAGTCTTCTCCTCATATCCAGTTAATCATCAAGTCTGTCCTGTTTTATCTCTAAATATTTATCTTCTGCATCTCTACTGTTGCTGTCTTCATTCAGGCCTTTGTCTTTCCCTAGGACTGTTGCTACAGTTTCCTAACAACTTTCTGCTAAGATGTAGTTCTCTTCCAACCCATCCTCAACAGAGGAGGGAGAGTAACTTTGATGATAGAAATGCTGAAACTTATACAAAAGTAGAGAGAATGGTGGGCTGAATACTTTTAGACCTATCTCCCATCCTGAACAACTATAAACACATGATTAATCTTGTTCATCTATATTCTCATTCTCTCTTCCTCATGGATTATTTTGAAGAGGATACCAAACATTTTATCACTTTATCCCTAAGTCAGTTCAGTTCAGTCACTCAGTCTTGTCTGACTCTTTGTGACACCATGGACTGCAGCACACCAGGATTTCCTGTCCCAGAGCCTACTCAAACTCATGTCCATTGAGTCGATGATGCCATCCAACCATTTAATCTTCTGTCGTCCCCTTCTCCTCCCACCTTCAATCTTTCCCAGCATCAGGGTCTTCCCGTGAGTCAGTTCTTCACATCAGTTAGCCAAAGTATTGGAGTTTCAGCTTTAGCATCGGTCCTTCCAATGAATATTCAGGACTGATTTCCTTTAGGATGGACTGGTTGGATCTCCTTGCTGTCCAAGGGACTCTCAACAGGCTTCTCCAACACCACAGTTCAAAAGCATCAATTCTTTGGTGCTCAGCTCTCTTTATAGTCCAACTCTCACATCCATACATGACTATTGGCAAAATCATAGCTTTGACTAGATGGACCTTTGTTGGCAAAGTAATGTCTCTGCTTTTGAATATGCTGTCTAGATTGGTCAGAACTTTCCTTCCAAGGAGTAAGCGTCTTTTAATTTCATGGCTGCAATCACCATCTGCAGTGATTTTAGAGCCCAAAAAAATAAAGTCTCTCACTGTTTCCATTGTTTCCCCATCTATTTGCCATGAAGTGATGGGACCAGATGCCATGATCTTCATTTTCTGAATGTTGAGCTTTAAGCCAACTTTTTCACTATCCTCTTTCACTTTCATCAAGAGGCTCTTTAGTTCTTCTTCACTTTCTGCCATAAGGGTAGTGTCATCTACATATCTGAGGTTATTGGTATTTCTCCCAGCAATCTTGATTCCAGCTTCTGTTTCATCCAGTCCAGCATTTCTCATGATGTACTCTGCATAGAAGTTAAATAAGCAGAGTGACAAAATACAGCCTTGATGTACTCTGTTCTTGATTTTTCATCCCTAAATATTTCAGTATTATTTCTAAAAAATGTGAAAGTGATGCGGGAGACCTGGGTTCGATCCCGGGGTCAGGAAGATCCCCTGGAGAAGGAAAAAATGTGAAAGTGAAAGTCACTCAGTCATGTCTGACAGTTTGTGACCCTGTGGACTATACAGTTGTTGGAATTCTCCAGGCCAGAATGCTGGAGTGGGTAGCCTTTAAGAATCTCTTTAAATGTAACCCTTAAATCTATTTCTCACTTCCACTGTATAATCATAAGGGATTTGATTTAGGTCATACCTGAATGGTCTAATGGTGTTGCCCACTTTCTTACATTTAAGTCTGAATTTGGCAATAAGGAGCTCATGATCTGAGCCACAGTCAGCTCCCGGTCTTGTTTTTGTTGATTGTATAGAGCTTCTCCATCTTTGGCTGCAAAGAATATAATCAATCTGATTTTGGTGTTGACCCTCTGGTGATGTCCATGTGTAGAATCTTCTCTTGTGTTGTTGGAAAAGGGTGTTTGCTATGACCAGTGCATTTTCTTGGCAAAATTCTATTAGTCTTTGCCCTGCTTCATTCCACATTCCAAGGCCAAATTTGCCTGTTACTCCAGGTGTTTCTTGACTTCCTACTTTTGCATTCCAGTCCCCTAGAATGAAAAGGACATCTTTTTTGGGTGTTAGTTCTAAAGATCTTGTAGGTCTTCATAAAACCATTCAACTTCAGCTTCTTCAGCATTACTGGTTGGGGCATAGACTTAGATAACTGTGATATTGAATGGTTTGCCTTGGAGACGAACAGAGATCATTCTGTCGTTTTTGAGATTGCATCCAAGTACTGCATTTTGGACTCTTTTGTTGACCATGATGGCTATTCCATTTCTTCTGAGGGATTCCTGCCTGCAGTAGTACATATAATAGTCATCTGAGTTAAATTCACCCATTGCAGTCCATTTTAGTTCGCTGATTCCTAGGATGTTGACGTTCACCCTTGCCATCTCTTGTTTGACCACTTCCAATTTGCCTTGATTCATGGACCTGACATTCCAGGTTCCTATGCAATACTGCTCTTTACAGCATCGGATCTTGCTTCTATCACCAGTCACATCCANGCAGTAGTAGATACAATAGTCATTTGAGTTAAATTCACCCATTCCAGTCCATTTTAGTTCGCTGATTCCTAGAATGTCGACGTTCACCCTTGCCATCTCTTGTTTGACCACTTCCAATTTGCCTTGATTCATGGACCTGACATTCCAGGTTCCTGTGCAATACTGCTCTTTACAGCATTGGATCTTGCTTCAGTATAACATATTTCTTTTTTGAAAATGAAGTGTTAATAATATTTTTGTTTTCCAATACTTGAAGGGATGATTTTTATGTATCTGAAGCAAGAGTTGTTTATAACAAAGGACCCTATTATCAATCTTGCCAAGACTTACTGGATTTAAATGTAATTTATATGTATTATGGGACTTCCCTGGTAGCTCAACTGCTAAAGAATCCACCTGCAATGCAGGAGACCCCAGTTCGATTCCTGGGTTGGGAAGATCCCCTGGAGAAGGGAATGGCGACCCACTCCAGTATTGTCTGGCGTCTCTGGTGGCTCAGTTGGTAAAGAGTCTTCCTACAGTACGAGAGACCCAGGTTTGATCCCTGGATTGGGAAGATCCTCTGGAGAAGGCAATGGCAACCAACCCCAGTATTCTTGCCTGGAAAATCCCATGGGTGGAGGAGTCTGGCAAGCTACATGCAGTCCATGGGGTCTCAGAGTCAGACACAACTGAGAGACTTCACTTTATGTACTTCTCTCTCTCACACACACATACACACACACACACCAGTATCTACTCTTATTGTTTCAATTATCTACTGCTGCAGAATACACCACTGCAAAATGAACTGACTTAAAACAACTTCTCTCTCACCATTCTTTGGGGCTCCACTGGGCAGCTCCTGCCTGGAGTCTCCTGTGCCTCTGTAGTCAGGTGGTGGGTGGAGTTTACGTTTTTGAAGGCTCCATTAGGTTGGAGGCTCAAAATGGTTGGACTTTAGATGATAGCCACTGATGCAGGTATCATTTCAGGACTATGCAGGACCCAGCTGCAACTATAAAGTGTCTCCTTACACCTGGCTGCTTTGTGTGGTTTAGCTTCTTGTAGCATGATGACTAGAATCCAAAAGCAAGTGTTCCAAGAACGGGCCTGTGGTAAAAGGCTCACGGAGTCTCCCACTGTATTCTATTCTCAAAATAGTCAAAGAACCCATCCAGAATCAAGGGTTACTGACATAGATGGTGTGTCTTGGAATTGTAGCCATTTTTAATCTTCTGGGCACACATTACCGTGGTCTCTGCATGTTTTGCTTTAGGTGTATCAAAGAGCTTACATCTGTTGTTAGTTTTCACATAAGAAAACTATCTGCCCTTTCAGATTTATGAAATATATAAAAAGGTCTCCATTTGAAAATATTTCTGTTGTCATCACTTTTTAATTATTATATAGTGTATTCTATATATACACTAAATAACAACATGCAGTAACATATAGTAACTGATGTGACCTAATGCTAGGCAAAGACAAATAGAGGTGACATATTTTAATTTTGATTATATGTACAGAAATAAACATTTATATTTATAAATGCAAAAATATATATAGAGAGAAATGCAATAAAGAAGGAAAATAGAATCCCTCTTTACTGAGGAACCAATAAATCTGTTGGTGTTGTTTCTGTTTTCTGTGCACATGTGGTTTATTTTCATAAAGTTGACATTGAATTGTATTAATAGCTATGCACCTTAATGTTAGAGCCTTTCCTCCAGTTGTTAAATATCCTAAAGCAGAATGATGTGTAATATCTGTGTAATAATTTAGCCTGTAGATATATGTGTTTTTGCTGTTTCTCCACTTATTGTAGGGAAATTTTTCTTTCTTTAGTGATTTGAAATATACTTATTCTGTTTTATTCTGATGGAGATTAAAAGAAAAACAAGCCCTCATGTGTGAACTTTTTTTTTTTTTAATTAACAGGGTTAGGAACAAATTTGGGTCATTTCATCTCTACTCAGTTCCATCTGTGCGAGATGACAATGTGGCATACTTTTATGTAACCTTTACCACTGTTTCATGTGTTTATATAATCTTGAATTTTGGGCAGAGGTTTCCCTTTACAATATCTTTTAAAGATTCATCATATTTGCATGGCTTTATAAATATTTCAACAATTATGTTTTAATTCATGTTGAGATGATTTGTTGTTCAGTATCTTTATTTAGTTTTGCAACTCATTCATAATTTAATTCTTACTTTTTCATCTCCATTAATTGATTTACATATTAGTTTGTAAGCTAAAGAAACGTGAGGGTTATGCTTCATTTTTCATACTGGAGAATGATTCTTTTTTTGTGAATGAGACAGATTTAACCAGGTATAAATTTATGAGCTCATAATAGTTCCCCCCAAAAGGCAAAGTGCTTTAAAAACTTCTGCTAGTTTGTGTGTTCAGTTCAGTTCAGTCACTCAGTTGTGTCCTACTCTTTGGGATCCCATGGACTGCAGCACGCCAGGCCTCCCTGTCCATCACCAACTCCCGGAGCTTACTCAAACTCATGTCCATTGAGTCTGTGATGCCATCCAACCATCTCATCCTCTGTCATCCCCTTCTCCTCCCACCTTCAGTCTTTCCCAGCATCAGGGTCTTTTCAGATGAGTCAGTTCTTCACATCATGTGGCCAAAGTATTGGAATTTAAGCTTCACCATCAGTTCTTCTAGTGAATATTCAGGACTGATTTCCTTTAAGATTGACTGGTTTGATCTCCTTGCAGTCCAGTGGACTCTCAAGAGTCTTCTCCAACACCACAGTTCAAAAGCATCAATTCTTCGGTGCTCAGCTTTCTTTATAGTCCAACTCTCACATCCATACATGACTACTGGAAAAAAACATAGCTTTGACCAAATGGACCTTTGCTGGCACAGTAATGTCTCTGCTTTTTAATATGCTGTCTAGATTGGTCATAGCTTTTCTTTCAAGCAGCAAGCATCTTTTAATTTCATGGCTGCAGTCACCAAAGTTTGTGTGTGAAGTATTTTAATTCTATTCATTTGGGAGAAATCTGTCTTGACTGAGTTTGTGTTTTGTAGTGTGTACTTATTGAGCTTTTCCCCCTCATTTTCCTTGATATTGTTGTTGTTTTGTTGTTATTTAGTCATCAAGTTATGTCCAATTCTTTTGCAAAGCCATGGACTGTAGGCTGCCAGGCTCCTCTGGCCATGGGATAACCCTGGGGTGAATCCCATATTGGCAGGGAGATTCTTTACCACTGAGCCACTTGGGAAGCCCCTTCCTTGTTGTTACCATTTCTAAATTTATCTTTGATTGTTATGCTTAGATCTTATTCCACCTCAAGGAAGTTTTATGCAATCATTTTTTTGTTGTTCCTTCTTTATCTGTTCTCCACAGTATATGCAGATTGGATCTAATTCCTATATCCTTCACCCTGTTTTTCATTTGTCTTAAGTCTTTTGCCCATCACCTCTGATTTTATAAGTTATTTTTCCATTAATCTTCTACTACATTAAGCAAATTTTTTCATAATTTAGTCTTTGATTTAATGTTACCCTTCAGTTTTTAATTTGACTACAGTCTCTACTGATATCATATTTATATATCAATTGCTTTCCTTTTATTTATGCATCATTTGGAATTTTGTTGTGAACAAAATCAACAGTTGCCCAAGACACATAATTTTGTTCCTGTAGATTTGAATTTTGTTTCCCTCAGAATTCAGGCAGTGTTAAAATGCACTTCTTTCAAAAATTAGTGTGGTTTGTGTATAATTTCTTGCATTAAGAAGAGTAAAGACTCTTTGTAATGAAAACAGAAAATACAGAGACATCGTGGAGGAAAAAAACAGGAAAGAGGATTCCACATTTACTTGATTCTATAGTTAGAAGAACAAGAACCTCAGATACGCAGATGACACAACCCTTGTGGCAGAAAGTGAAGAACTAAAGAACCTCTTGATGAAAGTGAAAGAGGAGAGTGAAAAAGTCCTCTTAAAATTCAACATTCGGATAACTGAGATCATGGCATCTGGTTCCATCACTTCATGGCAAATAGATGGGGAAACAGTGGAAACAATCAGAGACTTTATTTTGGGGAACTCCAAAAATACTGCAAATGGTGACTGCAGCCATGAAATTAAAAGATGCTTGGTCCTTTCAAGAAAAGCTATGGCCAACCTAGACAACATATTAAAAAGCAGAGACATTACTTTCCCGCAAGGTCCATCTAGTCAAAGCTATGTTTTTCCAGTAGTCATGTATGGACGTGAGAGTTGGAGTATAAAGAAAGTTGAGCACTGAAGAATTGATGCTTTTGAAGTGTGGTAATGAAGACTCTTGAGAGTCCCTTGGACTGCAGGGAGATCAAACCAGTTTATCCTAAAGGAAATCAGTCCTGAATATTCATTGGAAGGACTAATGCTGAAGCTGATACTCCAATACTTTGGCCACATGATGTGAAGAACTGACTCATTGGCAAAGACTCTGATGCTGGGAAAGATTGAAGGCAAGAGGAGAAGGGGACAACAAAGGATGAGATGGTTGGATGGTATCACCAACTTGATGGACATGAGTTTGGGTAGACTCCAGCAGTTGGTGATGGACAGGGAAGCCTAGTGTGCTGCAGTCCATGAGGCTGCAAAGAGTTGGACACGACTGAGCGACTGAACTGAACTGACAGTGAGCAAGAATCCCTTAGAAGAAATGGAATAGCCCTCATAGTCAACAGAAGAGTCTGAAATGCAGTACTTGTGTGCAGTCTCAAAAACAACAGAATGATCTCTGTTCGTTTCCAAGCAAACTGTTAAACAGCACAGTAATCCAAGTCTGGGCCCCAACCACTGATGCCAAGAAGCTGCAGCTGACTGGTTCCATGAAGACCTAAAAGACTTTCTAGAACTAACCTCAAAAAAGATGTCCTTTTCACTATAAGAGATTGGATTGCAAAATTAAGAAGTCAGGAGATACTTGGACTAACAGGCAAGATTGGCCTTGGAGTACAAAATGAAGCAGGAAAAAGGCTAACAGTTTTGCCAAGAGAATGCACTGGTCATAGCAAGCACCCTCTTCCAACAAGAAAAGAGATGACTCTACACTCAGGTATCACCAAATGGTCAATAACTGAAATGATTATATTCTTTACAGCCTAAGTTGGTGAAGCTCTATGCAGTCAGCAAAAACAAGACTGGGAGCTGACTGTGGCTCAGATCATGAGCTCCTTATTGCAAAATTCAAACAGAAATTGAAGAAAGTAGGGAAAACCACTAGGCATTCAGGTATAACCTAAGTCAAATCCCTTATGATTATACAGTGGAAGTAACAAATGGATTCAAGGGATTAGATCTGGCAGACAAAGTGCCTCAAAAACTATGGACAGAGGATTCATAACTTGATAATGACCAAAACCACCCCAAAGATAAAGAAATGCAAAAAGGCAAAGTAGTTGTCTGAGAAGGCCTTACAAATAGCTGAGGAAAGAACAGAAGTGAAAAACAAGGGAAGAGAAGGGTACCATATACCCAACTGAATGCAGAGTTCCAGGGAATAACAGGGAGAGATAAGAAGGCCTTCTTAAATGAACAATGCAAAGAAGTAGAGGAAACCAATAAAATGAGAAAGGCTGGAGATCTTTTCAAGAAAATTGGAGATATCTAGGGAACATCTCATGCAGGGATGGGGGTGACAAAGGACAGAAAAGGTATGGACCTGACAGAATCAGAAGAGATTCAGAAGGGTCACAAGAACTATACACAAAAGATCTTAATGACTAGGATAACCATGACAGTGTGATCAGTCATTTAGAGCCAGACATCCTGGAGTGTGAAGTCAAGTGATCCTTACGAAGCATTACTACCACCAAAGCTAATGGAGGTGATAAAGTTCCAGTTGAGCTATTTCAAATCCTAAAAGATGATGCTGTTAAGGTGCTGCACTCAGTATGTCAACAAATTTGGAAAACTCAGCAGTGGCCACAGAACTGGAGAAGGTTTTCATTCCAATCCCAAAGAAAGATAATGCCAAAGAATGTTCAAACTACCATACAGTTGCGCTCATTTCATGTGCTAGTAAGGTTATGCTCAAAATCCTTCAAGCTAGGCTCGAGCAGTACATGAACCAAGAACTTCCAGGTGTACAAACTATGTTTAGAAAAGGCAGAGGAGCCAGACAGCCAATTGGCAACATTCGCTGGATCATGGAGAAAGCAAGGGAATTCCACAGAAGCATCTACTTCTGCTTCACTGGCTAAGCACCTTGTGTGTATGGATCACAACAAACTGGGAAATTCTGAAAAGATGGGAATACCAGACCACCTTACCTGTCTCCTGGGAAACCTGTATGCAGGTGAGGAAGCAACAGTTAGAACCAGACATGGAACAACAGTCTAGTTCAGAATTGGGAAAGAAGGACAAAGCGGTATATTGTCATCTTGGTTATTTAATATATATCCAGAACACATCATGAAAAATCCTGGGTTAAATGAAGCACAGACTGAAATCAAGACTGCTGGGTGTAATAACAACCTCAGATATACAGATGATACCACTCTAATGGCAGGAAGTGAAGAACTAAAGAGCCTTTTGATGAGGGTAGAAGAGGAGAGTGAAAAAGCTGGCTTAAAACTCAACATTCAAAAACTAAAATTATGGCATTCAGTCCCAATACTGCATAGCAAATAGAAGTGGAAAAAGTGGAATCAGTGACAGATTTTCTTTTCTTGGGCTCTAAAATCTCTGTGGAGGGTTACTACAGCCATGAAATTAAAAGATGCTTACTCCTTGGAAGGAAAAGTATGACAAACCTAGACAGTGTATTAAAAAGCAAGGACATCACTTCGCTGGTAAATATCCATATAGTTAAAGCTGTGCTTTTTCCAGTAAGTACTCAGGTACAGATGTGAGAGTTGGATCATAAGGGTGAGGGCCGAAGAATTGATGCTTTTGAATTGTGTTGCTGGAGAAGCTTCTTGGGAGTCCCTTGGATTGTGAAAAGATTAAACCAATCAATCCTAAAGGAAATCAACCCTGAATATTCATTGAAAGGACTGATGCTGAAACTGAAGCTCCAATATTTTAGCCACCTGATGCAAAGAGCCCACTCATTGAAAAAGACTCTGATGCTGGGAAAGATTGAAGGTAAAAGAAGAGGATTGCAAAGGATGAGATTCTTCAATGAAATCACCAACTCAGTGGACATGAATTTGAGCAAACTTCGGCAGATATGAACAGGGAAGCCTAGTTTGCTGCAGTCCGTGGAGTCACAGAGTTGAATATGACTTAGTGACTGAAGAACAACAAGATTAGTTCCATCTGTTCATTTGTAGCAAAATTTGCTTCAAGTTTCTCTCATATGAGGATGGCATTATTCCAAGTTTCTGGTCCTTTTGCTGGGTTTCTCCTGTGTCTCAAATGCAGCGATTATGATAGGCCTTGTTCAGGATGATTGACTCACTTTGTCTGCTTAACTAATAAATTTCCCCAAAGACAATGTTTTTTTTCTCAGAGAAATTTAAGGAAGAATATGATTTAAAATTAGGAATAATATGAAATAGATGGCCAGCCTAGAGACAAGGATACTAAACAGAAACATATAATTTATTATTCTGGAAAAAATAATGAGAGTTTATCCTAGTTTACAGTTTGGATCATTGCAGGCAAATAAATAGATGAGGGAGTATTTCTTGAAGATTGTTTTGCAATGTCTTTGACAATATCAACATTTATAGTAAAATGAACTTGCAAAAAATGTGTGACTTGCAAAAATCCAAGGTTTAGGCTGACCTAGTTAACAGTTCTTTTTGAAGAGCATTTGTTCCTTGGTTTGGCGAATGTATGAGTAATACTTATCTGAACTATAACATTTGGGCAGGGCTAATCTGACAGTGTATCTGTGAGTGAACAGAAATGATAAGAATAGAAGAAATAACCTTATCCACTTTGAAGTTAAAGATCATTTTCATTGTACATGGGGAAATATACTTTAAATAAAAAGACAAGATTGTTATGATTTTTATGGTACTGTGTATTTTTTTTTGAAAATTGCTGGTATGAGGAAAAGGGGACGACAGAGGATGAGATGGCTGGATGGCATCACTGACTCGATGGACGTGAGTCTGAATGACTCCAGGAGTTGGTGATGGACAGGGAGGCGTGGCGTGCTGCGATTCATGGGGTCCAGACATGACTGAGTGACTGAACTAAACTGAACTTAAGTCTAGTTTATGGTCTCAAGGACACGGCTGCTTTTTGTTTAAAGTGACACACAACTAACATTATTGAAAATGTTTTCTTGTGCAAATCATCTCATTATTGATACCACTATATTTATATGATCAGAGTGGAATAATTTCCACCTATCTTGAATGACCCTCACTTATTGCTTTCCCAACCTAAATTATGAGAGACAAGGAAAAGCTGAATAATCTTCCCTTTTAAAACAAAAAATATTTTAGTAGTTTAACTTTCTCATTCTTTTGTCCCCAAAAATGTACCTTGTGGGGAATTTAGTTGAGGTAAACTTTTAATTTAGGGAGAATAAGTATTTCTTTGGTATTTAATTTTTCCTGTAAAGGGTCATTTACTTGTAGATTCTACTTTTATATTTATTTATTTGTAGATTCTACTCTTAATAGTCTACTTAGAAGACTACTTTTAGCTAAATTTATACCTGAATATATGTTTACTCCTGGAGGAGGAAATGACACCCACTTCAATATTCTTGCCTGGAAAATTCCACAAGCAGAGGAGCCTGATGGGCTACAGTCCATGGGGTCGCGTAGGAGTCCGGCACGACTGAGCGACTTCACTTTCACTTTCCCCTTCATGCATTGGAGAAGGAAATGGCAACCCACTCCAGTGTTCTTGCCTGGAGAATCCCAGGGACGGGGGAGCCTGGTGGGCTGCCATCTATGGGGTCGCACAGAGTTGGACACGACTGAAGCGACTTAGCAGCAACAGCAGCAGCAGCAACATCTTATCTGAATACATTAAATACATTTCAGTAGCTAATTGCATTAATTTTAATAGTAAATGAATTTTGTCACTTGAATTTTGGAATATTTTTGGAAGTAACATCTTATTAATTCTTTCAGTATATTCCACAATTTGGGGTCATCCAGATTTTATACTACTAATTGAGTCAATATTTGTGACATTTAGTTTCTGCTAATTCATAGTATGAATAAGTTTTGGTCTTTGTATTATTAATTTGTAGGAATAATTTATATATTTTGGTAAATAGTTGTGTGTATTATATCTCTTCTCTCTTTCTCCCTTTGTCTTATACAATTCAGTGAAGATTTCAGTTCTTCTAGTGCATTTTGAATTTTTTTCTGCATTTTTAAAAGCCAGGCCCCTTTCATTTTCTGCATCCATCTTTCCAGTTTCTTTTTCCATCTGCCTGAGAAGAGATTGTATCTTCTTAAATCTTCTTAGAGAGAACACACTCTGTTCTAATCTTGTCATCTTTTTCTTTAAAGAATAATTCCCCTGAGTTTTCAAGTTAGGATTTTTTAAATTCATTTTTCTGTAGCCCTGGGTTTGGGACATGGAATTGAAGTTAAGTATTCTCTATATTAAGGATTAGATGTTTGCTGGACAGAAACTGATGGGTGATTAGCACCAGTTTTCTTTGATCAGTGGAGTGTTTGTATCCCAGACTAATGGCCAAGACAAGGAGTGAGGCAGCTGGGGGTACCAGCCTGCTTTGCTGTGTGGAGCATGTGTGATCTGAGGATGTATAATAAGTAGACAGTCTTAGTTCTAATGATCTGTTATTGCCACAGTTTGTAAGAATGGTACTACCCTTGCTCTTGTACAAAGTCATCTTTTTATTTGCATACTAGCTTCCATCCTCTTTCATCTAAATTAACACACCCTTTTCTCTCCTTCTTATACTGTTCATGTATGTCTCTTTCTTCTAAAAGATTCCCATTAGTAAAAAAAAAAAAAGTCCTCTCAAACACCTTTAGACCTTAAATCAGTCTTATTTAGTCCGTAGCACTCTGCTTCCCATGACTGTTGAGTTTCTTCATTAGACTTGTCTCTGTTAACTTACTTCATTTCCCCCCACTTCTTTTTCTCCTTGAATATGCTGTAGATGTGTTTTGGATGCATCATTTCACAACCAGGGCTCTTGTCAGCGTCACCAGTGACTTGAATATTGCTTAATGACCCGATGACCAATTTGGAGTCTTCATCTTAATTAACTTAGCAGCATATTATAACAGTTGTTTATCCCCTCCTTGGAAAACTTCTGTGAACATATGTCCATATCAGCAGCATTCTGGAATCTTCCATCCTCCTAGCTATTCTTCTTCAACCTTCTCTGTGGAGCCTCTAGATACTGGATGGCTCAGGCCAAATCCTTAACTTCTGCCTTCCTCTACACTCACTCATAGTTTCTCATCCAGCCTCATGCCTTTAAATACATATATGTTCTGACTCATCCAAATGTATGTCTTTAGCATGTTTTTCTCATCCAAGTATATAAATACTGGATTTCTTTAGTAGCCTACTTAAACTTTTCCACTCGTGTGACAATCAAGCATTTCAGATTTACAGTGAAGGTGGGTGCTTAGCTGTGTCTGACTCTTTGCGACGCTATGGACTATATAGCCTGCCAACCTCCTCTGTCCATGGGATTCTCCAGGCAAGAATACTGGAGTTGGGTTGCCATTTCCTCCTCCAGGGGATCTTCCCCACCCAAATTTGCAGTATCCAGAGTGAAATTGCTGATCTTCCCCACTACTCCGATCAGATTCTCCTGCACTCTTTCACCCAGAAATTTGTTAAGTTTTATACCTCTGGTTGCTCAAGCCAAAATCCTTTGATTAATCCTTACTCCATTCTTTTTCTGATACTTTGAATTCGGTCCATCAGCAAAACCTGTCAGATCTCCCAGAAAGTGCGAATCCAGAATGTTCCCCATTTTCACTAATCCAAGCTACCATCAGTTCAGTTCAGTTCAGTTCAGTCACTCAGTCGTGTCTGACTCTTTGTGACCCCATGAATCGCAGCACGCCAGGCCTCCCTGTCCATCACCAACTCCTGGAGTTCACTCAGACTCATGTCCATTGAGTCCGTGATGTCATCCAGTCATGTCATCTTCAGTCGTCCCTTTCTCCTCCTGCCCCCAATCCCTCTCAGCATCAGGGTCTTTTCCAATGAGTCAACTCTTCTGGCATAGCCAAAGTACTGGAGTTTCAGCTTTAGCATCATTCCTTCCAAAGAAATCCCAGGGTTGATCTCCTTCAGAATGGACTGGTTGGATCTCCTTGCAGTCCAAGGGACTCTCAAGAGTCTTCTCTAACACCGCAGTTCAAAAGCATCAATTCTTTAGCGCTCAGCCTTCTTCACAGTCCAACTCTCACATCCATACATGACCACAGGAAAAACCATAGCCTTGACTAGACAGACCTTAGTCAGCAAAGTAATGTCTCTGCTTTTGAATATACTATCTAGGTTGGTCATAACTTTTCTTCCAAGGAGTAAGCGTCTTTTAATTTCATGGCTGCAGTCACCATCTGCAGTGATTTTGGAGCCCC
>SJXQ01004417.1:166124-200274 GCA_006408695.1 Aepyceros melampus | reverse complement strand
TTATCTGGGTCATGAAGATCTTTTTTGTACAGTTCTTCTGTGTATTCTTGCCATCTCTTCTTAATATCTTCTGCTTCTGTTAGGTCCAGACCATTTCTGTCCTTTATCGAGCCCATCTTTGCATGAAATGTTCCCTTGGTATCTCTAATTTTCTTGAAGAGATCTCTAGTCTTTCCCCTTCTGTTCTTTTCCTCTATTTCTTTGTATTGATCACTGAAGAAGGCTTTCTTATCTCTTCTTGCTATTCTTTGGAACTCTGCATTCAGATGCTTATATCTTTCCTTTTCTCCTTTGCTTTTCGCCTCTCTTCTTTTCACAGCTATTTGTAAGGCCTCCTCAGACAGCCATTTTGCTTTTTTGCATTTCTTTTCCATGGGAATGGTCTTGATACCTGTCTCCTGTACTATATCACGAACCTCATTCATCAGGCACTCTATCTATCAGATAGAGTTCATCAGGCACTCTATCTATCAGATCTAGACCCTTAAATCTATTTCTCACTTCCAACAAAAACAAGACCGGGAGCTGACTGTGGCTCAGATCATGAACTCTTTATTGCCAAATTCAGACTTAAATTGAAGAAAGTAGGGAAAACCACTAGACCATTTAGGTGTGACTCAAGCTACCATACTCTTCCCTTAAGTACTCTAAGTTCTGGGCCGAATTTCTTGTTTCTACCTTTTGTCTTTATAGAAGATCCTGTGAAGGAAGAGCTGCCTGTGCTCCTCTCATCTCCTCTCCTAATGAGATACCTTGTTCACTCCTCTCCGACTCCCCTTGGTGGTCCTAGAATAATGAAGCACATTTCTTCCTTAGGGGCACTGCCCTGTGTCTCCTCTGGCCAGGACCGTTTACTTTCTGCCATATTATCTAATGCTGAAGTTTTTTTGTGCCCACCTAACCTTTAGCCCCCTCCCCCCTTTTCCGTCTTTATTTTTATCCAGAGCCTTTATCACTATGTGACATTTGGTCTGTTTTCTTATCTGTTTTCTATCTGTCTCCCCCTGTTTACTAAGGCTTAGAGGGCAGGGTATTTGTGTTTGTGTGTTTTGCAGCTCTACCTATAGTGGCTGGCACAGAGGGAACATAATAAATACCCTTTAAAACCAGTGAATAATGAATGGTGAGTGACTCTTTTGGTAGTTATCAATTTCGTAAGCAGCATAGTTATTAATTTACAGAAATGCACATATCTGATGAAAAACATAAAGCACACAAGATGGGGTGCAGTGAAAAATGAATCTCCCTATGCCTTACTGTCATTCTCCAATGTTTTATTCTTAGAAAAAGATCTGTGTATACAAACGTGTCTCTCTTACACCTAGAGTGCAAACTGTAATATATATTGCTATTTACACTTAATATATATTTTTTAAAATCATTATTATACATATTGTACATTTACATATACGTATATTTATACATTAGTATATAATATGGAAGGAAAGCTGTGAAAAACCTCACAGTGTATTAAAAAGCAAGGACATCATTTTGTCCACAAAGGTCCATATAGTCAAAGCAATGGTTTTTCCAGTAGTCATGTACAGATGTGAGAGTTGGTTCTTAAAGAAGGTTGAGCACTGAAGAATTGATGCTTTCAAATTGTGGTACTGGAATAGACTCTTGAGAGTCCCTTGGATAGCAAAGAGATCAAACCAGTCAATCCTATAGGAAATCAAACCTGAATATTCATTGGAAGGAGTGATGATAAAGCTGAAGCTCCAATACTTTGACCACTTGATGCAGAGCTGAGTCATTGGAAAAGACCCCAATGATGGGAAAGACTGAAAGCAAAAGGAGACAGAAGACAAAAAAGTGACAGAGGATGAGGTAGTTAGATAGCATTACTGACTCAATGGACATGAAACTGAGCAAACTCTGAGAGCTAGTGACAGACAGGGAAGCCTGGAGTGCTGCATTCCATTGGGTTGGAAAGAGTCAGACACAACTTAGTGACTCAACAACAGCAATGGCAACCTAGAATGATCTCCAAACTCTCCGTATAAAGCATAAATAACCACGTGTAGGATTGTGTGTAGACTATTTAAAATGTGTATGTATGTGTATATACATATTACATACACAAAGTAATATATATATATATTACTTTTCAGTCTTTTTCCTGGCTGATAGTTGACTTTCAGCTCAATATTTAGACTGGTTTTTTGTTTTTCCTTTGCAGTGCCCACTGTTGATGTCTTTCAGATTTCCACAAAAGAGAGATTTGGTCTGGGACATCAGCTGAAAAAGTAAGTTTTCCAGTGAGTGAAAGCAAATTTCTATTAAAGAGAACTGAGTTCTCATTTTGCTTGACACCCCACCCCATTTTTATTCAGCACAGCTTTTTGAAGTAAATGCCTCAGGAGAGGAATTCATCCTGATGCTGAGAGGCACATCAATAATTTAGCTGGCAGAGCTCACTTTTAGAACTGGGCCAGATTCCACCTGCCCCGCCCCCTGCCCGCCATCCCTGCCTCCCTAGCCAGGATCCTTTTTCATCCCTGCAACACCCTGCCTTCCACCTTAGAAGGTGGGCATGTGAAAATCAGAAAATAAACTCTTAATGTTTAGAATTCCACATCTTTGAAATGAAATTCAGTTTACGACATATGTTTAGCACTTTATATTATGTGGTGTTTTCTTTTTAAGGACTCTGAAGAGAAATTTTCTCAGTTTTCTGTATTGAATTAGGTATGTTTTTCCAGCCTAATTGGCTTTTTTTTTCGATTGGACTTTGTTTTTCAAGCCAGTATCTTACAGGTCTTGGAGTGAAGCATGGAGCCTGCCTTCTATGTTAAGCCATTCAAGTTAGGTACCACCTCACCTTGCCACATCTTCCCATCCCTCTGTGATTTTTTTTTTTCCTTCACCAATTTTCTCCTTCATTTTAAAACTTATTTTTAATTTAATGACTTTACTTGTTTAGATTGGTTTTAGGTTCAGAACAAAACTGAGAGGAAGGTACTGAGCTTGCTTCCTGCTCCCACACATATATAGCTTCCCTATTAGCAACGTCTCCTACCAAGTGGCACATTTGTTACAACTGGTGAACCTATATTGACTATGTTATCACCCAAAGTCCAGAGTTCTACTTTATGTACTTTTGTAAGCCACTTAAGAAATATTTTGGGAGAGTGAAATGACATTGGTCCAAACAAGACAAGAAACATAAAAGTACAGAAGTGTAGAAATAGCTTCCTACACATACTGGCATTTAAGTACCATCATTTGGGCTCAGAAAAAGTGATGATGTGTGTAATCCCCAACCCTGAGAAATTAAGGAAATATGTATTCTATATTCACTGTTTAATCACATTATAGAATATGCTTAGTCGCTGAATCATGTCCAACTCTTGTGACTCCATGGACTAGAGCTTCCCAGGCTCCTCTGTCCTCGGGGTTTCTGGAGTTGGTTACCATTTTATGCTCCAGGGGATCTTCCTGACCAGGGATCAAACACAGGTCTCCTACATTGCAGGTGGTCTCCTTCTTGGCAGGCAGATTCTTTACCAACTGATCCACCAGGAAATAGCATTTCAAAAAAGTTACTTACTTTTATGTATAGATTTTAGTTATGTGGACAGTTTGGTATATGAACGGGAACTTTTTTTTCATGACTCTTGATCAGTTTTAGTCTAATTTAGTTTCTTTCCTTAATTTTAAATAACTGGGTTTGCCTCTGATCTTATAGTATAATATAATATATAATAAAATTCAAAACCTGATCTCATTCTCAGAATAAGTCATAAAAGGAAATTGAAATATAAAGAGGCTATTTTCCAGGAACATACAGCAAGTTAGGAAGGCAGATTTAGAATCTAGGCCTTTTGTTATTGCTCAGGAAATAAGAAATACTCATTAAACTTTTTCTGTGATTTTTTATCTCTTGTGTTTCTGGCAAAAAGACAGAATCTCAACAGCAGGAGCTGCAGCATTTGCTTATGCTGTGCTGCTTTTTTTTGTCAAGTACTTAGCACAGTGATATATATTACCACCCTTGATCTTCATAACAACCCTATCAAGCAGGTACTATTACTCGCCACGTTTCCTAGATGGTGAAGCCCAGTCCCCAACAGTTTAAGCAACTTCTTAAGCTCACACACTGAGAAAGTGGTAGAGCCAGGATTTGATTCCACATCAGTATTTTTGGTTCACCCACTAATCTGTCTCTCATACAATCCTAGATACTCCTTGCCTTCATAAAGCTTGGAACATATTTTCAGCATTGAATACATATTGGGGAAAACGTGAAGTCATTAAAAGAGCCTGAAGGAAAAATTACTGACTCCAAACAGAGGTTATATAGTGATCAGTCTTGAATATTAGTCAAAGGCTATGGACTTCCTTGGTGGCTCAGACGGTAAAGCGTCTGCCTACAATGTGAGAGACCTGGGTTCAATCCCTGGGTGGGGAAGATCTTCTGGAGAAGGAAATGGCAACCAACTCCAGTATTCTTGCCTGGAAAATTCCATGGACAGAGAAGCCTGGTAGTCTATATATAGTCCATGAGGTTGCAAAGAGTCGGACACGACTGAGCAACTTCACTCTTACTTTCAAGCATATCACAGACTATGGAAATAATCTTAAACTCTGTATGACTTTATGTTCAATTGGCATTAATCAAACTTAAGCTATTTTTAAAAGGAAAAGTACATTGTGAATCTCCAGCATTGCCTTAAGTACATACAAATAAAGCATGGTATAAATTATTCATATGTTGAGTTCAAATTTATAAACCAAAATTCAATTTATAACTGATGTGTAAATTGCAGTAAAAACTCACATTTCAAATTAATACAGGAATTTAACTTGATGGATGATGTCATTTTGCTGCAGTGTTTCACCACCACAGTTTGAACACAGTACTAGTTACAGTGGTGCACATTTCTTTGGAAATCAGCACGTAGAAAATCATCACATTGCCCATGTATACTCCCATTTCTCTGTCTGAACTACCCTGGAATTTTTGTTCAAATAGCTGACTGTGACATCATCTGATCTTAATGTGAACGTATAATTTACCTTGAAGTTTTTTCCCTTCTTTTTATCATGAGCCAATGGCAGTTGTAATAGTTCTTAGTGCCAGTAAATTCAAACACCAGTATGAGCATCATTAAGGGAGTGTCCATTATACTAAATGTACTCACCTGTATATTTCAAATTACCATTGAAATGAAACACCATATTGAATTACTTATAGAGACAGTTAACTCCTCCCTTTCAAATCCAGGAACAGGTAGGGATTTGAGTGTCCAAGTTTAAGAATTACGGGCTTCCCTGGTGGCTCAGAGGTTAAAGCGTCTGCCTGCAATGTGGGAGACCTGGGTTCGATCCCTGGGTCGGGAAGATCCCCTGGAGAAGTAAATGGCAACCCACTCCAGTATTCTTGCCTGGAGAATCCCATGGATGGAGGAGCCTGGTAGGCTGCAGTCCATGGGGTCGCAAAGAGTCAGACACGACTGAAATGTACTCACATGTATATTTCAAATTACCATTGAAATGAAACACCATATTGAATTACTTATAGAGACAGTTAACTCCTCCCTTTCAAATCCAGGAACAGGTAGGGATTTGAGTGTCCAAGTTTAAGAATTACTAGTTTAAATGTTGAAGTCACACTTTAGAATGCTAATGTTATATGAAAATGAGAACAATTTTAGCTCTTTGACTTGTGCTTTGTTCCCATTAGTCTGTCTAGAATCAGAGACGCACTTGTTAGGTTTCTTAGGGAATGGTACACAGGAGTGGCAATTTTTCATAGGAGGAAAAGAATTCAAATCTGCCTGGTACAAAGGGTGGTGTCACTGGGGACTTCAGGTTAGGTACAGGGGAAAACGATGACCCTGATGTTTTATTACATTTAAATTTTGCTAAAATCTTGGGAGAAAAATATCTTCAAAAATTAAGTGGAAAATAAAACCTTGGTTTCCTGTTCTGATCTCTGGGAGGGATTTACTGCAAATGTGAAGTCATCCATCATTGATTGTGACTGCAGTTTTACCTCCTTTTTCCTCACTACCTCTACAGCTATAAACACCCCCCCCCCATAATTCCATATTTCCTCTGAATTCATCTAAGCTGGCTGACAAAGTTGGGGTAGTAAGCCTGAGTGATGTAGTTTCTGGCAATCTGGTTAATTTGGTAAATCAATAATCAGCCTAGTATTAAGAGGCACACCTGCCCCTTTTGAACAACATGTAACATAGATTCATCTGTTTCAGATTACATAGGTATTACAGCTCTGCCACTTACTATCCAGCTAAACTTGGACAAACTTCATGTCCTTACCTTACTTACGCAAATGTGTAGAAGGAGGAAAAAAGATTTGTAAATAAAGTTCCTCCTTTACATCCTGGCCTGTTGTCAGTGGTACATACTGGTACCATTTTCCTGGTCCAAAAGCAATCTGTGTTAGAAATAACTGAAAACAGCAGGAATAGCAGCCAGTGCTGAATTGACTTTGAAAAGAAAATGAAAATGTTTAATCTATTGCACACAACATTTATTGTAAAATTTCTTCTCTACTTCAATATCACTTAAGAGACCCTCCTCCAGGGCCACTGGAGAGATGGAATCCAGAGAAACTGTCACAGCCTGGGACATGTCTTAAATCCACAGTTGACATTCTAGAATTTTTTACCGCAAAACAGTGATGCCATGGTCTTGATTTAGAAAATATTGAGGTCAGAAGTTACCAAATTCCTGCCTTATGATAGGAACTGAAAATTCTTAGAGGCTCATCATTAAAAGAAAAAAAAAATACAGCATATTTTCAAGTGAATGGGGCTGTGCTGAACATAAAATTTAGTGATCTGCTTATTCTCCATAGAGTTAGTTTTGCACAGCTTATTTTTGCTTAGGATTTTGTAGTTTCATTTTGGTTTCCTTTTCAGGAAGAAAACCACATAAACAAATCAGTAAAAAGAAAAAGTTTACTTGTATCTTAATCATAATTACTAATAAAAATCATTTTTAAACCTATCTGGCTGGCACCAACAAAATATTTCAGACTTTTCTTTTGCTACCAAAGATGTTGATCCTAGAGGGTGTCCTCATAAATCTCTTTATATCCTTATTCTTTTACCTTTTATCAATCATTTAATCAATTGTATTTTAATTATGTCACAGTAATTATTAATTGCAACACAGTAAAACATTAGAAATTTTCTCTAGGATGCTTTCCTACACCTGAAATCATCTTGTATGGTTCAAAATTAAATTCTCTCTCATCACCATGCATTTATTTTCCTTTGATAAATGCATTCTCTCCATAATCTATACAGAAATCTGATAGTAAATTACCTTGGAAATGTGACAACACGCTTACCTTTGGTTTGACAGAATCATGCAGACATTTGTTACACAGCAATGGAAGCAGAGCAAAGAAAAATCCAGTTGCCTGCACAATAAGAAGCTGTCAGAGAAGAAAGTCAAGTCTCCCCTGCATTTATTTTCAACCTTGCGCAGGTGGGTAATAGACATCTTTCCCTCGTCTTACTGAAATGCTGCATTTGTGATCTTCCATGGTTATTGAATTCAGCGCGTTCCTTCTACAGTCTTGGCATCTGTTTATTTTCTTTATGACTTTAAAGAACAAATCAAAAAATATAGCTACTCATTTCTGTGTTTTGAGTTTGTGTTTTACATTGGTTAAATTTACTAAAATTACATTTCTTTTGGTTTCTAATTCCATAGAGTTTCCCTACCAAAATTAGTCCTTTGTATAGCGGGGGTCCTCAATGGTCCATGGCTTCTTAGGAACCAGGCCACACAGCAGGAGGTGAGCTGCAGGCTAGTAAGCGAAGCTTCCTGTGTATTTACAGTCACTGCCCATCACTAGCATTACTGCCTGAGCTCCTGTCAGATCGTTGGTGACATTAAGATTCTCAGAGGATTGAAAACCCTAACCCTAAAGTCAAGGTGGAATATTCTGACATTGCCACAAAATAGAAATAAACTGCACAATAAATGTAACTCACTTGAACCATCCTGAAACCACCACACTCCCAGGCCCACGAAAAAAGTTTCTTCCACGAAACTGTTTCTGATACGAAAAAGGTTAGGGACCACAGCTTTATAGGGCTCTAGAACAGGTAGGAGGGGGAAAAAAAAAAAAAAAAAAACTGGACAATCAATCCTTTTTCTTGCTTTCCAGGTAACAGAATTCAGTCCCTGTACTTTTCAGTACATACTTCTGGTTTCAGTTTTCACTGGATAGTCTGGGTTTAAAAGAGATGGTATTTGTAGCAGATTTGAGTTGATGGAGCTCGACAGGTGTTCTCCATGGTCTGTTAGCACTCACTATTTGCCCTGTGTTAACTGTTCGATTTCAAAGGTCGCCAAGTTATCCTCCCCCTGGTTGTGGAAAAAGCAAATCTAAACTGAAATCGGAGCAGGACGGGATCTCCAAGACGCACAAGCTACTGCGGAGGACTTGTTCCAGCACCGTCAAGACGGAGGATGTGTGCGCCCCGAAGCCACACAGGACCTTCGGTCGCTCGCTGTCCAGCGACCCCCGGGCTGAGCAGGCAGTGACAACCATTAAGTCGCACAAACTCTTGAACCGTCCCTGCCCTGCAGCCGTCAAGCAGGAGGACTGCCTCGCTCTCAAGTCACACAAACTCTTGACCCGCTCTTGTTCTGGAGACCCGCGCTGTGAGCACAATGCCAGCCTGAAGCCTCACAAACTGTTAAGCAGGTCTTACTCCAGTAACCTCAGAATGGAAGAATTATACGGACTCAAGAATCACAAGTTGCTCAGCAAGTCTTACTCCAGTGCCCCCAAGTCATCCAAAACGGAGCTTTTCAAGGAACCCAGTGCAGAGGGCAGGAGGCTCTCTCTTACCTCAGGGCTCATTGGTATCTTAACACCATCGTCATCTTCATCTTCCCAGCCTGCTGTGCGTACATATTTTCATCTTGAGTTCTTAGATGTTAGCCAAGGGGCAGGAGAGGGTTTTGTGAGTATCTCTGTGTTGTAAATGTCTGGTCAAAGACGCATGGTTTTGTTTTGGGTTTCGAAGATTTACTATTTTTTTTTCTTTTCTTTTGAATATTCCTTTGCATACCAGACATTTTCAGCAAGTACTGGAATGTTCGTTTTGATTCTGGAAAAACAAACGTTCCTGTGGATGTGAGGTCTAGTCCAGATTCCTGTCATGGGAATGAATGCTCCTAAAAATAGAAGGAAGTCCATTGATTCACAAAGCAAGCATAGCATTTTGAACATTTAATTAAGCAGGTTTATCTAATCTCTAGTTTTCTCACATAAGTAGTGGAAGTCAGAGTTTGTCTAAAGATTAAGAGTGGTATCCTTCCTGTTGTACATAAGTGGAACGCTTTGCCTATGAACTTGTAGAGAGACGTGATAGTTAACCAGTGTATCCCAGAGTGTTACTTCAAGCTGCTCTCAGTATCTGCTTTATAAAACTGAAATCGCTTTATCCTGAAGCTGTTTTGTGGAGAAGATGGGCCTGGCAGGAGACTGTATTAAAACTTAAGTACTTTGGGTGGTATTTACTGGGAGTTAGATTTACACAAAGTTTGCCTCTAGTGTGATTAGCATTATAGCCAGCTTCAGATAAAGAAGCAGACTTATCTTGTTTATAATTACATAAAATAATTGACCAAAAGTTTTCTTTGCTTTTAGTAAATTGGTGTGTGTGTGTGTGTGTGTGTGTGTGTTTGTGGTGCTCTTGTATAGATATATTTCTGAAATTACATTGTAAACTATACCATGAAATTTTGTGTGAAGAATATATATTTGGCTATTTTGGTAGCTTTGGGTGGACATTGCTAAAAGCCCATATCTTCTCAAAACTATCAAAGACATACAGAAAATTAATTTTGTCAGAGTTACATAGTAGAAAGCATCCCATAGTTCGTTTCACTCAAGAAAGATAATTTTAGATATTCTGTGAAAGAAAATGTCTTCGTGTCCTCTCATAATACGTCCTACCGTATTATGTTGAGCGTAATATGGTGTTTAGTATTCTACCCCTTTCAGTAGCTTGAACGAATTGTACCTCTTTCATACATCCTTGGAGGAATAATTCCATCTAGCTGCAAAATGAGTTTGAATAGTCTAAATGAGGAAATGGGAATGTTCAGTAATCAGGGGCAGAGACAGCAAGTTTTTGTGATCATTTAGAGATGTCAGTCATTTTTACTAGAAGATCAGAAATTAAGAATGCAATTCATTTAGTTTAAACAAAGATTGCATAATAATGGAAGAAAGAGCATTATAATAAATTCTAAAATCTTAGTGTCGTAATCAGTGATTTGATTCACTTACAGGTAATCTTAGAAAATCACATCTGCATTCATTCTTGCAAAAGTAAAACACTATAATTTATCTATTTTTCCTAATTTAAAAACATTTTCTTTTTACTTTGCTTCTTATAGCCAAATGGTGCCAAATGCATTCCAATACGAGACCGTGGCTTCCTAGTGCAGGTATGAGCCAAGCCTCTGAAATAGTTGAGCCTTTAGTGGGTTTTCAAATCCTTTTTGAACTTGACTTAATTCTTTCTCTTTATTGTCTTATTCAGACAATTGAGTTTGCTGAACAGCGGATCCCTGTGCTGAATGAGTACTGTGTGGTTTGTGATGAACCACATGTGTTTCAGAATGGCCCCATGCTTAGGGTAAGTTCTCACTGGTGGAATGTTGGTTTAGAACAGAAATGAAGAAGGTTAAGTTAAGAACAAGTAAATAATTGCATTTACAGTAAATGCTCTCTATTGAGTCAATTATTTAATACACAAAGTTGTATAGTTTTGACAAATGTATCACTATTTCTGAAGGACTCTGAAAGATCAACAAGCAGTTTCACCTTAGGAAAATATTTCTTAACTCTGTTTCTTACATGCGCCTATCACCTTGTTGTTGGTCTGTCTTTATATACCTCTGTGTCCATCCATATTGATATGTACATATATGTAAACCTGTAAACACCGTTGTTTTCAAAACCACACAATCTACAATACTTAATGTAGGAGGAATTCCCTTGTGGTTCAGTGGTTAGGACTGCATGCTTTTACTGCCAAGGGCCTGGGTCAAGGAACTAAGGCCCCACAAGCCATGCAGTGTGGCAAAAAAAAATAACACAGAAGAAAAAGAATAAGATATTTAATATAGAGAGAAATGGGTAGTCCTTATTCCAATTAGAAGAGGTATATATAGTAGAATCAGAGAATTAAAGATTTTTTTAAATGCCTACTCACACATTTGTGACATTATTAGAAAGTATGGAAATAAGAATCAATATGTAAATGCTTTTTTGGAGAAAATTATCCAATTAAATTTTTTTGCAGTTTTTTTATTGAGATAAAATTTGTATAAATATACAATTCATTATTTTAATGTGTACAATTCAGTGTTTTTTTAAATAATATTCTCAATTTTGTGCAGTTATGACTACTTTCTATAATTCCAGAATCTATTACCCCAAAAGAGAGCCCCCGTAAATCTTAGTAATCATTCCCAATCTTCCCTTCCTCTCATCCTCTGGCAACCACTAATATATTTTCTGTCTCTATGAATTTGCCTATTTTAGAAATTTCATATGAATGGACATTAAATTATATGTTATGTGGCCATTTTTTTCACTTGGTAGTAAAATGTTTTTGAGGTTCATCTATGTAGTGTGTCTCATAATTTCTTCCTCTGATGGTGGAATAATACTCCATTATACAGCTATGTGACTTTTGTTTCTCCATTACAGTTAATGGAATTGGTGGAGACTTGTGTTAACTCTGTTGAACTGTTTGAGGAACTAGCAAACTGTTCCTGACCGTGGCTGTGCCACTTTAGATTTCTAACAGCAGTGTATGGTGGGGTTCAGGTTTCTCCATATCTTCACCAACACTTGTCATTCACCTCTTTTTTCCTCCAACTATAACCATCCTATAAATTGTGAAGTTGTAGCTCATAGTGGTTTGCTTTGTCCTTTGCTAATGACTGATGATTTGAGCTTCTCTTTATGTGCTTATTGGCCATTTGTATGTCCTCCTTGGAGAAATATCTCTTTAAATCCATTGCCTTTTTTTTTTTCAAAGTATTTTATTTTATTTTATTTTTTTCTTTAATTAATTTTTATTTTTTAGTTTGTTTTGCTTTACAATACTGTATTCATTTTGCTACATATCGACATGAATCAGCCACGAGTGTACATGAACTCCCAATCCCGACCCCCACCTCCCCCCTCCCACCCCACACCCTCTCTCTGGATTGTTTGCTTTCTTTAGTGAGTTCTAAGAGTTCTTGTGGCTTCCCTTGTGGCTCAGATGGTAAAGAATCCACCTGCAGTGTGGGAGACCTGGATTCGATCCCTGGGTTGGGGAGATCCCCTGGAGAAGGGAACTGCTACCCACTCCAGTATTTTGGCCTGGAGAAGTCCATGGACTGTATAGTCCATGAATCGCAGAGTCAGATATGACTGAACGACTTTCACTTCACTTCAAAAGTTCTTTATATATTCTGAATAGTAGATCATTATCAGAGATATGATTTGCAGGTATTTTCTCCTGTTTTGTGGGTTTTCTTTTTCGTGATGGTGTCCTGTGACACACAAAACTTTTAATGTTAGTGGAATCCAAATTTATCAATTGAGGTATTGCCTAATCCAAGGTAACAAAGATATATATCTACATTCCCTTCTAAGAGTTTTATAGTTGGTATCTTACATGTAAGACATTGAGTTAATTGTTGTTTATGGTATGAAGTTGAGGTTCAGATTCCTTCTCTTGGATGTGGATATCTAGTTGTTTGTGCACCATTTGTTGAAAAGACTATTCTGGCCTCATTAAATGATATTGTCTCCCTTGTGGAAAATGATTTAACCATAGATGTGTGAGTTTGGACTCTTGATTTTACTCCCCTGATTGTATGTCAGTTCTTGTACTATACTATCTGAATTACTGTAGCTTTGTACTAAGTTTGGAATCAAGAAGTGTGAGTTTTGTGCCTCTTCTAATCAACATTTTACTAGAGGTTCTAGCCAGGCAGTTAAGAAGAAAGAAATAATAGAAGGTATCCAGATTAGACAGGAAATACTAAAACGATATCTCTTTGCAGATGATTCATGCACCATGTACCAGATACACTGGGTAGATATTTTGCATGCTTGAGTGCGTGCTCAGTCGCTCAGTCACGTCCAACTCTTTTCAACCCCATGGACTGTAGTCTACCAGACTCCTTTATCCATGAGATTCTCCAGGCAAGAATACTGGAGTGGGTTACCATTCCCTTTTCCAGGGGATCTTCTTGACCCAGGAGTTGAACCTTGTCTCCTGTATTGGCAGGCAGATTGTTTAGCACTGAGCCACCTGGGAAGCCCCAGGTATTTTGCATATTGCTTCCTTATTTGATTTTCACAGAACTCTGTGGTTTAGGTATTTTTATGCCTATGGTGCAACTAAGGAGATTAAGATTCAAAGAGGGTAGGCAGTTTCGTTAGTATCCTCCCCAGCTGTGTGACTGGAAGCTGAACTTTGAACCTGATTCTGTCCGATTTCAAAACTGCGTCACAAACATTTATTAAATGCTTTATGAGTATAAGGCACTATGCTAGCGTCCGTTGCACTTTTTAAGAGAAATTAATCCTGTGTGTTTGAAAAGATAAATTATAAAGGCTGGAAACAGGTAGTTTTATTAGAACACTTTTGCCTTTCAAGATTTATGTTATAAAAACGTATATAACAGCTATTAATGAGCACAGTCATCTGTCAGGCTTTATGATATATTTCTTTCATTTTATTGCTTTTGGAAAACATATAACAAACTTTTTCTTGCCCCTCATATGCTTTTTTTAACAGTTTTTCCTCTCAGAGATATATTGCTATTCTGAAACCAAGTTAACTGACTCAGCATTTATTTTAATAAAGATTTGTACAAGATTGTTATTTTTATTTGATACACAGAAATGTATCATTATGATGAAAGGAGAAAGAATCATTTTATCATGTTCATTTATCCCACTAAGAAGGCTCATCTTTATTCTGTTTGTCATTGTGTATCTGTGGACCTTGATTTATTTCTTAATCCATAGCAATAATATTTTCATTTCAGAATATAATAGTCATGTTATTAATAGCATAAGCTCTTTGGGTGGTTTTTTTTTTGTAATCATGTTTTTTTTTTTCTTTTTTTTTAATTTTTATTTTTACTTTACTTTACTTTACAGTACTGTATTGGTTTTGCCATACATTGACATGAATCCATCTTGGGTGTACATGAGTTCCCAATCCTGAACCACCCACCCCCCACGTCCCACCCCATATCAACTCTCTGGATCATCCCCATGCACAGTCCCAAGTATCCTGTATCCTGTATTGAACAGACTGGCGATTCATTTCTTACATGATAGTGTACATGTTTCAGTGCCATTCTCCCAAATCCTCCCACCTTCTCCCTCTCCCTCAGAGTCCAAAAGTCCATTCTATTTAAGACATGTTAGAAAAATTTTCACTTATCTAGTTGCTCATCTGATCAGCACATAAAATAAATAGTGACACAAGTCACCTTTTATCCACTATTATTTTGTGTGCCAAGAAATTTAATCTTCCTGTTCTTAACCTTTGAGTTTAAGTTTGTTGTTTTAACATCCCAACAAATATATTCATTCAAGCTGAGCTATATTTATACCAGATAAAATACCAACAGTTAGACCAGGTATGAGGGATTCCACATTTCTGGGTATCTTTGGTGTTTTGTCACTAAATATGCAGTGATGTGTGGAAATACTAATCAGGCAGCTAAATCAGTTATTAATATCTTTATGGTAAAAAAGCCCCACTTTATTATCTGGCATGAACACTTCTAATTAAACCCCAAATTTTTAGATATTCTTTCCTGCCTTCTATCTTGCCATGTTGCTGTTTAGTCACTAAGTAGTATCTGATCCTTTTGCAGCCCCATGGATTGTAGCCTGCCAGGTTCCTCTGTCCATGGGGATTCTCCAGGCAAGAATACTGGGTTGGATTTCCATTTCCTTCTCCAGAGGATCTTCCCTGACCCAGGGCTTGAACACGTGTCTCCTACATTGGCAGGCAGATTCTTTTTTACTGAACCACCTGGGAAGCCCATATCTTGCAAACCTTTCATATTATTTAACTTATTTTTCTTGTCTGTATAGAAACCCACAATGCAAAACTGTAAAATCTTTATAGATGTTCTTAATATGTAATCTTACTTGCCATAAATTGATATTAAATATGGAATTCTAAACTGATTCCTTCATTGATAATAAGTTGAATAAAATCAGTAACACCTGTTGTTCAAAAAAAAAAAGAAATTTCATCACATAAACTCAACCATGCAGGAAAGTCATGTTTCAATAAGTATGATTTTAGCAGCTGAAATAGAAGCATTTGTTGGTGCAATGTTTGCTTTTTGAAACCTCTAATTCCTCAGAATGATCCTTTTTTTTAGAATTCCATATGTAATCATGTTTTTGAAGTGACTTACATGGATCTTCCCTGGTGGCTGGGCTTCCCTTGCGGCTCAGCTGGTAAAGAATCTGCTTGCAATGCGGGAGACCTGGGTTCCATCCCTGGGTTGGGAAGATCCCCTGGAGAAGGGAAAGGCTACCCACTGCAGTGTTCTGGCCTAGAGAATTCCATGGACTGTACAGTCCATGGGGTTGCAAAGAGTCGGACATGACTGAGCAACTTTCACTGCATAGATTTTCTTATTTAATCCTTATAATAACCTTCTGAGGATGGGTATTACTACCCTTGCTTTATAGATGAGGAAAACAGTAATTTTTTTAATGTCGCAATGCTAGTAATTGATAGGGACAGGATTTGAATCCTGGCAGAATGGCACCAAGGCCATGGTTCTCAACCATAATGCTGCTCTTGACTTACATACTTGAACTGACTACTTTTACGTCCTGGAAATTGACTACACTTGGTGTTGGGAGTTTGCTCTTCCCAGTTTACTTACTGGCAGTTCATTCCAATAATAGTGACAGAAAGATCATAGTTGATATGAGTATTCTCTGTACCTTGCTCCAAGTTTTCTTTTACTTTATCTCTTTCTGCACCAGTTAAGTATGCTGTCTATGTCTAGAAATGGAAATGCTTTCATAAACAAAAGTGAAGACAACATTTTAAAATAAATGTAGTTTATCAAGCAGTTTTATGTTGCTGTAATTCAGGCTGATATCTAAGGAAATCAGAAACCTTAACTTTCTTAAATAGTAAGATAAGTAACATATGAAATCAGATCAGGAAATGAAAATAGAGAAACATCTCATATTCAAAGGAAGAAAAGTAAACAGAATACCTCCTTGTTGTATTAAACAGGTATTTCACTTAAATCAGGCATATTCATTTTTTCTTTCTTATTTTCCATTGCAATGTATTTTGCTATAATTTCAATAATATATAGTGATCATTTCAATAATGTATAACAATTTTTACAAATGTAATTTCCTATGGATAGTAATCAATAAATGGACTCATTGGTCACTTATTCTCAGCCCATGTAACACATTAAAAACTGCAGTAAATCCCCAAGCTATAAACAAGAGATGTTATAGCCCCATGGGTGATTAGATGGTTAGATAGAATTGTGTCCATAGATTTTCTGCCTCATGTTTGTTACATTTGTTAGATTTCTCTGTCAAAATTCAAACTGTTTCGTACTTTTTTTCTCTTTTCTTCAAGCCTGATTGTTTTTTAAATGACATAAGTCTCCATTTACTCCTATTTCCCAAATGTCCTAAAATTTTAGTCACTAATTTCCTGTTCTGTCACTTTCCTCAGAGGTCTAGGCAAGCTTGTCACACTTTTGCAACATGAGGAACTAAACTACTTATTTAGAAATACCACAAGGCTCTGATTTTCTCTTTTGTTGACTAAGGTTATAAATATCACTCTCAGGTGGATTCTGACATGTGACACTTTAGATCTACATAAAACTCACATTATCAGGAGGGTTGTTCAGAGTCCCAGAATTTCAGTTTGGCAGTACAGTCTGCAATCCCATCAGAAAACCAAACCAAAACCAAATCACTAGTTCTCTACATTTTGGAATCAACTGGAGTGTTGATGCAGTAGACTGTTTTGGTGATGCTTACCGCAATGTTCATTGCAGCACTGTTTATAATAGCCAGGACATGGAAGCAACCTATATGTCCATCAGCAGATGAATAGATAAGAAAGCTGTGGTACATATACACAATGGAGTATTACTCAGCCATTAAAAAGAATACATTTGAATCAGTTTTAATGAGGTGGATGAAGCTGGAGCCAATTATACAGAGTGAAGTAACCCAGAAAGAAAAACACCAATACAGTATACTTACACATATATATGGAATTTAGAAAGATGGTAATGATAAACCTGTACACAAGACAGCAAAAGAACAAAGATGTATAGAACAGCCTTTTGGACTCTGTGGGAGAGGGAAAGGGTGGGATGATTTGGCAGAGTGGCAGTGTAACATGTATGATATCATAAGTGAAACAAATCGCCAGTCTAGGTTCGATGCAGGATGCAGGATGCTTGGGACTGATGCATGGGGATAATCCAGAGAGAAGGTGTGGGGCGGGAGGAGGGAGGTGGGGGTCGGGATTGGGAGTTCATGTACACTCGTGGCTGATTCATGTCAGTGTATAGCAAAACGAATACAGTGTTGTAAAGCAAAACAAACTAAAAAGTAAAAATTAATTGAAGCATAAAAAAAAAAAAGAATGTTGGTTTTCGACTTCATCAAGTGTGTTTGCAAAAGACGAAAAGGAGGATTTACTGCCAGAATCAGGCTGTTTTCATCAGGCTGTAAATTCCTAGTGCCCTTGTCTTTTTGTTATACTCACCTTAAGCCCCATTCTTGGATCAATGCAGATGTTTGTCTTCTTTGAGCCCTGTATGTGAGCTGCTGAATCCTACTGGAGAAAACCACTCACGTGGTTGCGTAGCTTAGTGTCCCCTACAAAGTTGGAACTTTGTCAGTGACCCTGGGTGTGTGTTCTCTGTGTCCCTGGTTAACAGACTTTCTTGTTTCCCACATTAGCATGTGATAAAAGAATTATAATCTGTTTTCTTCTCCTGCCCTGTGAAAAATGTCCCACATTACTTGCTTTGTGTTATCAGGCCTGAGATTCTCCCGTCACCTCTTGAGAATAATGCTCAGTCCCACTAAAGTCAAGTCAAAGAAACCCATGAACCTAGTAATTTTTGTACCCAGTTTTGCTGTGGACCTTAGACAAATGTTTGTAACTAAGGTTCTTGTTAGAGTAAAGTTAACAGCACTCAGCTACAGTTTGGTCATAGCTTAAGGCACTCCCAAGACCAATCTTGAGAAACTGAGTAGGTAGGTAAACCTGGATATGTCCTATTTTACCTAAGAGGAAAACAGGTAGATCTTCTTATATTTAGGTCTGACCTCATACCTTAATATTTAGAGAATGGATAAAAAAGCATAGCCAATTTACTCCCCCCAAATCCATTTCGCAGAAGTTAACTTTGCAAGTTTTTAAATAACAGGTCAAACTAAATAATTACACCAAAAAACTTTTAGTTAAAACATAAATATTTTTACATCCAAATTGAGCAGAAATTGGTTTTAATAATCAAACAACAGCATTAGTTTTATGAGACAGTAGGGATCAGCATGTATATTGAGGCCTAATCCTATTTCATTATGGATCTGTCTTGATCTCTGTGGGATTCCTGTCTTTCCTAATCAACAGTAAATCTTGCCTTACTCCAAATGTGTCTTTCTTCCAAATCATTGAAAAGAACCCAAAGTACTGACTATAAAACTGGAAATATAGAAAATTAAAGGCTTGTAGGTTTTGTGTTTCTAGTCAATATTCCTAATTATTTTCATGTGTTTTCAACACTAGTTTTTTTTTTTAACTATTAAGTTGTATTTACATTGCTCATTTCTATTTTAGTAAGAAATGCTTTAGAAATAAATTAAGAATTTTGATAAACCAAGGGTATGAAAATAAAAGTACCATGTCATGATATGCTTCAATGAAAATTCTTATTAAACACATATTTCTGTGTATGCTGCTGTTGCTGCTGCTGCTAAGTCACTTCAGTCATGTCCGACTCTGTGTGACCGCATAGATGGAGGCCCACCAGGCTCCCCCGTCCCTGGGATTCTCCAGGCAAGAACACTGGAGTGGGTTGCTATTTACTTCTCCAATGCATGAAAGTGAAAAGTGAAAGTGAAGTCGTTCAGTGGTATCCAGCTATTTCTGAGTATAGATTGAGTTAACATAAGTAGAAGAGACGGGGCTTCCCAGCTGGCCCTAGTGGCAAAGAAACTGCCTGCCAAGACAGGAGATGTGAGGGACATGAGTTCAACCCCTGAGTCAGGAAGATCCCTGGAGGAGGGCATGGCAACCCACTCCAGTCCTCCAGGATTCTTGCTTGGAGAATGCCCATGGACAGAGGAGTTGGCAGACTACAGTCCTTAGGGTCGCAAAGAGTTGGACATGACTGAGCAACTTTCACACTATCCAGCTTACCTAATACTGTTAATATTTCAACAGCTCTCTATACCTCAAGGAGATTTTATAATCTTTATCTCACTTGATTCTTCTCTCTTGGTCCTTTTATCAACCTGGTGAGCTAGATCTGATTTTATGCCTGTTTTGTAGCTGGGAAAACTGAACTGTGCACATAAGCTCCAGCTGGAACAACATCCATGTTCATCTATTTTATATATTGGGCTTACATGAAATATTTTGTTTGAAAAAAACGATCACAGCAAAAAAAGAGTTTGAAAACCACTCACCTACACTGTGCTATATATAAATACATAGCTGGGTTCTCGAGTTGTGTTATTTCTGTTTTCAGTAGGAAGTAATTTAAATTCATTGAAAACACAAAATTTCTAAAATGCAGTTGGTTCTAAAATATTCTTTAGGGCTTAAAATTCCTTTTATCAACCTGGTGAGCTAGATCTGATTTTATGCCTGTTTTGTAGCTGGGAAAACTGAACTGTGCACATAAGCTCCAGCTGGAACAACATCCATGTTCATCTATTTTATATATTGGGCTTACATGAAATATTTTGTTTGAAAAAAACGATCACAGCAAAAAAAGAGTTTGAAAACCACTCACCTACACTGTGCTATATATAAATACATAGCTGGGTTCTCGAGTTGTGTTATTTCTGTTTTCAGTAGGAAGTAATTTAAATTCATTGAAAACACAAAATTTCTAAAATGCAGTTGGTTCTAAAATATTCTTTAGGGCTTAAAATCATTTTTTGAGTCATGTTTTTACTGCTCACATTTAAATTGTTTTGATTCAAGTAAAATTAAAAATGTATTCATTTTAGCTTAAAAATTTCCAAAATGAATCTTAATTTAGGGACATATAAAGTTCCCCATGTTTTTAATGGTGCAGAGTGAGTGTTATATTGCAGATATATCATGTATGTTATGTATAATGGCAAGAGGGACTTGCCATGGTTTTACAGTTTAAGTTATAGGGACTAACTGTTTGAAGGCAATATAATAGTATAACATTAAGAATAGGTAATATTTTGTAAATTGAAGCTAATAGATTTCTTGTAAACTTGAATTAGTAAATAATGTACATTTCTGGTGATATCTAGGCATGTATGCTTTATTAAGTCATGTTTAATAAAACATACAGTTTTGCTTATCCAGCAGTAGCTATTCCATGAGTATGTTTTATTTTGAATTGAGACTGGAGTTTTCTATGCAAATAATATAGTGATAGCAGATTTTCTTGGGAGCAGGGCACTGGCTGGCAGTATGCTCAAAGTGGGAGAATGCTAATTGCAATATAACTATTTTATTAAGGAGGAATGAATCACTTGCTTTCCCGGAATAGGATGTCCTTTCTGTGAGACATCTAGTCTTGATTACTTGTGATTTGAGAACTTTCTTTTAGTATGCCATCTTGTGTTGACATTTTGAACTCCTCTCATATAAAATGTGGATAGACAGTTATTTACAAAAACTAGATTGGCAAATAATTATCTGAAAATTAAGCTTATTTATATCTTGAATACTCTACTGAATGTTCTAGTAAAATGACTGATAGATGTAACATTTTTATTTTAAAATTCACTGGCATTTAGTGTGGTGGTGGTGGTGGTGGTGTTTAGTCTCTAAGTCATGTTTAAGTCTTTTTGTGACCCCAGGGGCTGTAGCCCACTAGGCTCCCTATCCATGGTATTTCCCAGGCAAAAATACTGGAGTGGGTTGGCCTTTCTTAATCCAGGGGATCTTCCTGAACCAGGAATTGAATCTGTGTCTCCTGCATTGCCAGGTGGATTCTTTACCACTGAGCCACCTGGGAATTAATTGCAATATTACTACCTCTATCATTACTATCTTAAAAATAAAGATAAAATTATTTTTGTAAGAATATAATGTGTAGTTATCATTTCTTGCCCCCCTCCACAAACCAAGTTTTCTATTGTACCTGATTTCCTTCTTCAAACAGTTGCAGTAATAGGATATCCTTAGAAATTAGCCTGGCAGATTTGAGTATGGGAAGAAAGGCCATTTTTCAATGAAAAAAATGCAAGAAAGAAAAGGAGTGTTTATAAAGAAATTAAGCCATAGCTTTATCATTAGGATTGTAAATTTATTAATTTAAAATAATGGGTCAATTGATAAATCCATGTGATTTGGAGATTTAGAGGTTGGAATGGAAATAGGTCTGGGAGGAGGATGAAACAGCAATGCAGGAGAAACCATTCAGAAAAGACTGAACTGTTGCTCATTTGTTACTCAAGATAAAGACTAGGAGGTCTGGGCAAAATTGGTAAAAAATCATTTGAGACAAAGTCAGGATGGCCCATGAATTCCTAGGACTGGGGACAAAGTATGATGATAGAATACTCAAATTTCAAATAATTACCTTCTAGTCTAGTTTAGCAGAGTATTTTATTTCATTTTCATTTATACTGTTTAATAAGGCAACAATTTCATGCCAAAAATTAGTTTCTACTTTATTCCCTGAATATGTGTGTGAATATACATACATACATATATATATTAGAATGATCACAAAATAAATATAATTAACTATCCAAGGTTCAAGAAGACAGACATAGGAAAACAAATATCATGATATTGCTTATATGTGGAATCTGTTTTAAAAGGTTATAAATGTACTTATTTATAAAACAAAAGTAGAGTTGTGGGTCTAGAAGACAAAGCTACTTAGGGGAAATAGGGGAGGGATAAACTGAGAGACTAGGATTAACACAAGAGTATATATAAAATAGAAAACTAGTAACCTGCTGTATAGCACAGGGAGCTCTACTCAGTACTCTGTAATGGCCTATATGGAAAAAGAATCTAAAATATGTGTAAATGTATAACTGATTCATTTTGTTGTATACCTGAAACTTATATTATAAATCAGCTATACTCCAATAAATTCTTTTTAATTTTAAAGAAACTAAAAAAAAATTTCCAGGGTTCAAATATAGCATTTAAAAAATGATCATTGCTCATATATATTAAATGATCTAATCATGATATTCAGCTTTAAGACTGATGGATTTTGGTTACAAAAAAATAACTGTATCCTCATTTGGCAATCAGTTCAGTTCAGTTTAGTCGCTCAGTCATGTCCGACTCTTTGCGACCCCATGAACCGCAGCACGCCAGGCCTCCCTGTCCATCACCAACTCCTGGAGTTCACTCAGACTCATGTCCATCGAGTCAGTGAGGCCATCCAGCCATCTCATCCTCTATTGTCCCCTTCTCCTCCTGCCTCCAATCCCTCCCAGCATCAGAGTCCTTTCCAATGAGTCAACTCTTTGCATGAAGTGGCCAAAGTACTGGAGTTTTAGCTTTAGCATCATTCCTTCCAAAGAAATCCCAGGGTTGATCTCCTTCAGAATGGACTGGCTGGATCTCCTTGCAGTCCAAGGGACTCTCAAGAGTCTTCTCCAACACCACAGTTCAAAAGCATCAATTCTTTAGCACTCAGCCTTCTTCACAGTCCAACTCTCACATCCATACATGACCACAGGAAAAACCATAGCCTTGACTAGATGGACCTTAGTCAGCAAAGTAATATCTCTGCTTTTAAATATGCTATCTAGGTTGATCATAACTTTTCTTCCAAGGAGTAAGCGTCTTTTAATTTCATGGCTGCAATCACCATCTGCAGTGATTTTGGAGCCCCCCAAAATAAAGTCTGACACTGTTTCTACTGTTTCCCCATCTATTTCCCTTCGAGTGATGGGACCAGATGCATGATCTTCGTTTTCTGAATGTTGAGCTTTAAGCCAACTTTTTCACTCCCCACTTTCACTTTCATCAAGAGGCTTTTCAGTTCCTCTTCACTTTCTGCTGTAAGGGTGGTGTCATCTGCATATCTGAGGTTATTGATATTTCTCCCAGCAATCTTGATTCCAGCTTGTGCTTCTTCCAGCCCAGCGTTTCTCATGACGTACTCTGCATATAAGTTAAATAAGCAGGGCAACAATATACAGTCTTAGTATTATTAAAAACAAAGTACCTTCTTCGTCTCTGTTTACTTCCTCAGTGAACTTTGGGTATCTGGAATATGAATTAATTCCTGTGGCCCTTTAATGATTCCAAAGCTTGCCTTCCCCTGGATTCTTTTTTGTCTACAGTTTCATTATACTCAAACACCAATATAGTGTTTGATGCTATAGTAAGTGTGCAATAAAATGCTTGCTCTTATTATTTCAGACCATACCATGCTCCCAGAAAGTGAACAAAAGAAACAACCCAATGTCAGTGGGAGAAATTGAGGGGCAGCTATACATGCACATAGATACACACAAAAAAATAGGACAAGATTAAGTTAAATGCTAGAGTAAAAGTAGTAGAAATTGAACAGTCTGCTCTAAGTTTATCCAAGTGCATACAGCAGTATGTATAGCTTGAGTCTGGATGAAGAACTTTGTCCAGTTAATTTCCTGCCATAGGTAGTTTTTCCTGTGTTTCTGAAATAGAATTTGTCTTTTTAAGACTGATAAAGAAAATACATCAATTTATTTGGGGGGCGGATTTTCTTTAGGGAATGTCAATCAGAAATCTTTGTGTGATTGGCTTTTTGTCTACAAAGCCACCACGTGGGCCCATCTTGAGCATAAAGCATGCTTAGTATGGGGCTGTCCTTCCCCACTAGTTAAGCAGTGGACGAAGTTATCCTCTGAAGTCAGTGAGCATGGGAGCAGTGGCGCTAACAAATACGTCTCTCTGCTATGCCTGGCACCACAGGCTGCATCGTGTTAGGCTTCATCAGCTACCTAATGCGATGTAACTCGGGAGATGAGATAAATCAAACAGATGACACTGGATTAGATTTGAAAGATGAGAGCTCTTCCAAAGCAATTGCAGAGTGTATATTTCAGTGCTGTGGACTTCAGGAGGTTATTGAAGTCAAAAATCTTTGCAACAAAACCAGTCTTTCAAGAGTTAGGTAGCAAGTAAGCAGAGTCATGCTTATTTCTTCCAGAGAAAATTACCTAGAAAGAAATGGAATTCTCCTTTGTAGATTTTTTTTTACATAGCTTTGGGATTGAATCTCATTTTTTAGTATATCACCAGTTTAGGTATCTACTTTCAAATGCATCTTCTGTGCAAATGGAAAATTTAAATGCATCTTCCGTGCAAATGTGTATTATGCAAGCAAGATGGATTTTCTACTTAAAGGATATATTTTGTGCATGCATGCTCAGTCATGTCTGACTGCGACTGCACGGACTGCAGCCTCCCAAATTCCTCTGTCCATAGGATTCTCCAACCAAAAATACTGGAGTGGGCTGCCATGCCCTCCTCCAGGGGATTATGACCCAGGGCTTGAACCTGCATCTTCTGTTTTGGCAGGTGAATTCTTTACCACTAAGCCACCTGGGATAGATCCAAAGGATATTTTTATATATTGCTAAATCATTCTGAGTGCAAGTGCCTAAAACTAACTGAATTGAATTTTTAATAATATTTTTGAGTATATCAGTAAAATGGCTATTTACTAATTGTTACTTATATTTAGAAATTTAATTTTTTAAAATAAAGTGATAGTTCTTCCCAGCCCCTCTCCAGTTTTATTGAGATGTACAGCGTTGTATAACTTTAAGGTATACAGCATAATGATTTGTCTTACATGCCTCATGAAATGATTATCACACTAAGTTTAGAATATCCATCATCTCATATTAATACAAAATTTAAAAAAAGAGAAAAGCATTTTTTTCCTTGTGATGAGAACTCTTAGGATTTTAGTCTCTTTTATATGTAATATAAAAGCTGAATTTAGAAAAGACAGAGGAACCAGAGATCAATCAATTTGCCAACATCCATTGGATCATTGAAAAAGCAAGAGAGTTCCAGAAAAAGATCTACTTCTGCTTTATTGATTGCATCAAAGTCTTTGACTGTGTGGTTCACAACAAACTGGAAAATTCTTAAAGAGATGAGAATACCAGACCCCCTTATCTGCCTTCTGAGAAATCTGTATGCAGGTCAAGAAGCAACAATTAGAACTGAACATGGAACAATGGACTGGTTCCAAATGGGGAAAGGAGTACGTTGAACTCTTAGGATTTTAGTCTCTTTTATATGTAATATAAAAGCTGAATTTAGAAAAGACAGAGGAACCAGAGATCAATCAATTTGCCAACATCCATTGGATCATTGAAAAAGCAAGAGAGTTCCAGAAAAAGATCTACTTCTGCTTTATTGATTGCATCAAAGTCTTTGACTGTGTGGTTCACAACAAACTGGAAAATTCTTAAAGAGATGAGAATACCAGACCCCCTTATCTGCCTTCTGAGAAATCTGTATGCAGGTCAAGAAGCAACAATTAGAACTGAACATGGAACAATGGACTGGTTCCAAATGGGGAAAGGAGTACGTCAAGGCTGTATATTGTCACCCTGCTTATTTAATTTATATGCAGAGTACATCATGCTAAATGTTGGGCTGGATAAAGCACAAGCTAGAATCAAGATTGCCAGGAGAAATATCAATAACCTCAGATATGTAGATGACACCACCCTTATGGCAGAAAGTGAAGGAGAATTAAAGAGCCTCTTGATGAAAGTGAAAGAGGAGAGTGAAAACATTGGCTTAAAACTCAACATTCCAAAAACTAATATCATGGCACCCATTCCCATCACTTCATGACAGGTAGATGGGGAAACAATGGAAACAGTGAAAGACTTTATTTTGGGGGGCTCCAAAATCACTTCATATAGTGACTGCAGCCATGAAATTAAAAGACACTTGGTCCTTGGAAGAAAAGCTATGACCAACCTAGATAGCATATTAAAAAACAGACGTCACTTTGCCAACAAAGGTCCGTCTACTCAAAGCTATGGTTTTTCCAGTGGTCATGTATGGATGTGAGAGTTGGACTATAAAGAAAGCTGAGCACTGAAGAATTGATGCTTTTGAACTGTGGTGTTGGAGAAGACTATTCAGAGTCCCTTGACTGCAAGGAGATCCAACCAGTCCATCCTAAAGGAGATCAGTCCTGGGTGTTCATTGGAAGGACTGATGCTGAAGTTGAAACTCCGATACTTTGGCTACCTGATGTGAAGAACTTACTCATTTGTAAAGACCCTGATCCTGGCAGGAGACGAAGGGGATGACAAAGGATGAGATGGTTGGATGGCATCAACTCGATGGACATGAGTTTGAGGAAGCTCTGGGAGTTAGTGATGCACAGGGAAGCCTAGTGTGCTGCAGTCCATGAAATTGCAAAGAGTAGGACACAGCTGAGTGACTGAACTGAACTGGACTGATATGTAACATACACCAGTGTTTATTATATTAATTATGTTGTACATTATATCCCTAGTAGTTATTTATCCTGTAATTGGAAGTTTTCACCTTTAGACCACCTCCATGCAATTTCCTCTCCCTCTACCCTTCCACTTCGGGTAACCACAAATCTGTTCTCTTTTTCTATGAATTTACTTGTTTTTGAAGTATAATTGACCTACATAGAACACTTTGATAGTTCTTGGTACACAATGTAGTGATTTGATATTTCTGTACATTACAAAATGATCACCCCAGGAACTTTAGTTACTATCTGACACCATTCAAAGATGCTGCATTATTATTGACTATCTTCCCTGCACTGTGCATTTCATCCCTATGACTCATGTATTTGGTAAATGGAAGTTTGTACCTCTTAATCTCCCTCATCTGTTTTCTCTCATCCTACCACCTCCTTCTCTCCTGGCAACCACCTGTTTGTTTTCTGTGTCTATGACTCTGCTTATATTTTTGTTATGCTTCCTCATTTGTTTTGTTTTTTTTTAGATGCATATAAGTGAAGTCAGACAGTATTTGTCTTTCTCTCATTTATTTCAGTGAGTGTAATGTTCTTGCAAATGGCAATATTTTGTTTTTTTTATGACTGAGTAGTATTCCATTTTATTTATGTATACCACATCTCCTTTATCCATTCATCTATAAATGGGCCCTTAGGTTGCTTCCATACCAGACTAGTGTAAACAATATTTATATAGTATTTCTTCCTTTTTAAAAATTTTTGTTTGTTCATTTATTTTGGGGGGCTCCAGGTCTTTGTTGCTGCACAGACTTTTCTCTGTTGTGGCGAGTGGAGGCTCTACTCTAGTTGCATTGTGTGGCCTTCTCATTGCAGTGGCTTCTCTTGTTGTGGAGCACGGGCTCGGGATGGGTGGGCTTCAGGAGATGTGGCTCTTCAGCCCTGGAGCACAGGCTCAGTAGTTGTGGCGCCTCGGGCTTACTTGTGCTGCAGCGTGTGGGGTCCTCGTGCATCACAAATAGAACCCGTGGCTCCTGCATTGGCAGACAGTTCTTTCTGACTGAGCCATGAGGAAGCCCCTCTTCCTTTTTATTAATAATATTCTAAAACTTTGCATTTTCTATTTATTTTAAGGAACATCATACATTTACTTTAGGAATTGGAAGATGGTAAAAAAAAAAATGTTGAATTGATTCCCCTTTTCTTTTGTAGCCTACGGTGTGTGAACGAGAGCTGTGTGTATTTGCTTTTCAAACCCTGGGAGTAATGAATGAAGCTGCTGATGAAATAGCAACTGGAGCTCAGGTACTAACACATGATACTAATTATTTTATATTTTGATTTGAAAACATTATTTATTCTACCCTTCTTTGGGGACAAATTTCTGATAGTTTCTTGATACATTGAAAAAAACAAACCGGCATTTGATATTTTTAGATAGACACTGCAGTTTGCCAACTTTGTCTAATGTGTTTTGTCATTTTACAGTTGGCAAGAGGAGAAGTTAAATCAACTTTAATTGTTTGAAAAATAATTGCACTTCTTTTTTATATGGTGAAACTGAGCTACTGAAACCCTTGCACTTGCATTATGTAAAATTTATTTGTAAAGTTACAATACTATAAAATGGAAGCCAATTTATTTTTAAAACTTAGGTGAAAAGGTAATGGGCTGCTGCTGCTGCTGCTGCTGCTAAGTCACTTCAGTCGTGTCCGACTCTATGCGACCCCATAGCGGCAGCCCACCAGGCTCCCCCGTCCCTGGGATTCTCCAGTCAAGAACACTGGAGTGGGTTGCCATTTCCTTCTCCATAAAATGGAAGCCAATTTATTTTTAAAACTTAGGTGAAAAGGTAATGGGCAGAACATGTAATAAAAAGAGAGCATTCAGTTTTACAATAGCAGTGTTTATAACATAGGAAGAAAAATATAAAAACAAAGAAAAAACTTGGAAGTAGAGCAGCATCCCATGTTTCTGGAAAGGAAAAACAACAATTGTAAAGATGCCAGAATGTATTACATCATGTAATTCATTAAAATTTCAACTAGTTTTTGTTCATGTATTGAACATGACTGAAATAGTAATAGATGAGAAAATTCCAAAAATCAAAAAATAGTGAATGTTAATTAAGGGAGGCTAGACCAACCAAACACAAAACCATATTATGTAATTCTGTAGTATTTTAACAAAATACAGTACTGGCAAAGAAAGTACTGACTAGAAAGTCCGGTAATCCCCATAATTGTTCAAGTTTTAAACATTTTTTATATTTTAAGGGAGGTATCACATCATGTCATAAAATAAAAATGGTTTAGTGTGATGGAAACAACTGACTTGCAGCATGGGGGGAAGAAACACTTTTGGGTCTTTACACTCGTGTGCAAAATCAAATTCCAAAAGATTTATACTTTAAAAGTTTAAGTATTACCTTGTAAGTGTTTAAAAGTATTATTTCTCAACTGGAGAAGAGTCAAATTAAGCATGTCCAGCTTATGTAGGGCATCTGGTTCATGCATTCATGCACATATAAGAAATCATCATAAAGGAAAAAACAACAGATCTGAGTCCATGCATATTTTACATCTTTTACCTGAAAAACATAGTGAGCACTAAGAGCTAATTATGAAAAAGTGTATTTTGCTACTAAATTACATGGAAGCTCATAAAAATTGAGAGGAAAAAACATGAATATCATTACAAATTAATATAGGAAATGAATGCACGATTCACAAATATGAACCTGTAGTTAGTAAAGAACATGAGAAAATATTTACCTTATTAAAAATCAAAGGAAACTAAATGTAAGAGAATTTTTAAAAATTCACAAAGATGGGTGGGAAGAATGATCATACAAGAGACATATGGTCATCATTGCAGTAAATATCAAATGCCTGCTGTGTAACAGGTGGTACACTAGACTAAGATAAAGCAATTCACACAGACAGCCCAGGCCTGGTGGACTTACACTCCCTTAACCTAATTATTTCACTGATGAGCTAAAATGAGATGCAAACACTTGATGAAATTTTAAGGGTAGTTTTGTGATGTAATGAGTTACAAATGAAAATGATGCAAAGAGTAGAACATTGACCAGTTGTGATATGGAAAAAATGATTCCATGATTAAAATAAACTTTAAAAATCCAGCTTAATATTACCTTTGCATCCAGTGTGTGCAAATTTGCATGCTAAAAGCTCTAAGAATCTCTAAAACTGAAGAAAATGACTAGCCTATACTTGGAGGATTTCTCAAATCTATCTGACTGTGATGAGTCTTTTTTTTTTTTTTTTTTTAATGTAAAAGGTTTTCTCATCCCTTGGAAACTAATATTGCTCAAAAAAGAAAAGATACTTTAATTTATGCTATGTATAGCTACATAAAAATAAACTTTACACGGTGTATATGAATATACATACACAAATACATGTGTTTTCACATGGGTATATATGTGTGTGTATATGTATATGTACATATGTATAATTATTTGAGTAGTATGGTTAACATTGAAGCATTTTACTGGATGTAAATTGTCTTTCATACAGTTTAAGCAGGGAAGAAAGTAAAGCCTAGAAATAATGCACAGTTGATTAGAAGGAAAGTAGGCTAAGTTGATAGAATAATAGGTGCTTTTTTCCCCTCTAATTATAGATACATGTCTAAAAATAATGGATCTTAAAGTGAAATTGTATTTGGATTATGTAACAATAGTAACAAAACAGAAGTTTTCACTTAGATCAATTTAATGATTCAGCTCTCAAGATCAATATCAAAAAAAAAATTTAGAGAATTTAGTGATTCTACTTGAATGCCAATGCAGAATATTCTTTTAACCTCTTTAAAGATATACCCCAGTATTCTGGCTGTAATCTTAGAGATTACGTATAAATGGATTCTTTTTCTAAATAGCACTGTATCTCTCTGGTCTTGTTTCATCAGCTGACTCTTGAATTTTTCATGGGGCTCTGAGGAGCTCTGGAGGTTGCACGAACATTCCTTAGAGGGATCTGCAGGAGACTGGTCTGGGATAAGAGTGTGTCAACAGCTGGAATTCCAGGCCTCCAAATACTGCTTTAACTAGAAGGCAGCTCCATTTTATTTTATTTATTTTATGTACTGAGGCTCTTACATACAATTTTCTTAAAAAACAAAAAAGGAATTACTATTGAAATGCTTGAAAGCCAGTGGTCTACAATTTTGAATTCACCTCTTCTCCAAAAAAACAAATCATTTTATTCCACGGAAAAGTTACCACCTGCAAATAGAATACAAATTCAAAAACTGTAGTATAAACCTTTCTTTGTGCCCAGATTCCAAATCTGACTACTGTAATAGATAAACTATTAATATGGTACACTTTTATTTCTAACTCACACAACTGTCTGGTTAGAATGTTTGTTGGGTAGCTCTCTTCATTGAAGGAAATGGATTCGATCCACCTTGTGGGTCTGCTGTGTTTTCAACATGTGGTGTATAGTAGAGGGGAAGAGAAGAAAGGAGCACTGTCTGTCCATCAGCTCAGCTCCTTTCTGCTTACTGTCCATGGGTTAAGATCAGTCATATGGTCTGATGTAGACAAAAAGGGTAGAAATATTGCTTGTAGAGCAGTTGCTTCCAAGCAGTAGCCCTATTATACCTTGGAAGCAACATATGAAACTTTGGTGGACAGCATGGAATTTTGCCAGAGTAGTTGCACTGTTACTTTGAAGTTAGTTTAGGATGTATATTAACAAAAATATTCTATTAGTTAAATTCTCTACCCCTACATCTATTATTTTCATTATAATTTACTTTGAAATTTTTGCAAAACAATGCAGTTATTTGGGTAGTTTTGATTTGAAGCTTTTGGCTCAAGTTATTTAATTAAAATATTTGATTGAAAGGGGAACATTTATCAGGTTATTATTGTATCCATTTTTTGCCTTTTTTATTGTTGTAAAAAAGACATAACATAAAATTTACCACACTAATCATCTTTAAATGCACAGTTCAGTAGTGTTAAATATATTCACATTGTTGTGAAACAGATTTCTATAACATTTTCATCTCACAGAACTGAAACTCTGTACCTGTTCAGACACTCCCATTTTCCCCTACCCTCATCCCTGGTAACCACCCTTCTTTCTGTTTCTGTGAATCTGATTACATTAGATGCTTCATGATTATAGTCAATAGTATCTGACTTTCTGTGACTGGCTTATTCGCTTAACATAATGTCTTCAAGGTTCATCCATTTTGTAAGAGGTGACTGACTTTTCCTTCTTTAGGCTAAATAGTATTCCATTATATGTGTCTGTAGCATTTTGTTTATCCATTCATCCATCAAGGGATATTTTGGTTGCTTTCATCTCTTGTCTATTTTGTATAATGCTGCTGTAAACATGGGTGTACAAACATCTCTTAAAGATGTTTTCATTTTAATTCTTTTGGTTATGTACCCTGAAGTGGGATAGTCACTTCCAGCAGGACCCTTATGGAATTTCTATTTTTAATTTTTTAGAGGAACCTCCAGACTGTTTTCTGTAGTGGTTGTACCATTTTACAATCCCATCAACCCTGCACAAAGGTACCAATTTCTCCATATGCTCACCAACACTTTGTATTTTCTGTTTTTTTTGATAATAGTCATCCTAATGGTTGTGAGGTGGTATCTCATTGTGGTTTTGATTTACATTCCTCTGATGACTAGTGATGTTGAGTATGTTTCATACGCTTTTTGGCCATGTATATATCTTTTTAAAAGAAATGTCTACTTAGTTCTTTTTACCCATTTTAAAATCAAAGTATATAATCTTTTGTTGGTGAGTTATAGGAGTCCTTTATGTCTTTGGATATTAACCACGTATCAGATAAATTATTTGCAAATATTTTCTCCCATCTCATGTTGCTTTTTTCACTCTCTCGATTTTATCCTTTGATGATAAGAGTTAAGTTTGGTATAGTTGTACTGTCAATTTTTGGTTTTGTTGCCCATGTCTTTGGTTTTATATCTACAAAATCATTGTCAGATCCAATGTCATGAAGCTTTTCCCCTGTCATAAAGTTTTCTTAGTTTAAGAAATCTTATAGTTTAAGGTTTTATGTTTAGGTTTTTATTCTATTTTAGTTAATTTTTGTGTGTGGTATAAAATAAGGGCCCAGCTTCCTTCTCCTGCATGTGTATATACAGCTTTTTCATTATGATTTGTAGAAAAGACTTTCTTATCCCCATTGAGTGGTCTTGCTTGGCACTCCTGTTAAAGACTATTTGACCACATACATAAAGGGCATGTATTTTTACAAAGCTTCAAATGCATACTATGCCATATAATTTTTTAAGATATTTAAAAAATTGTACCAATTCTTGACTCCAAAAATTTAAAAAAAAGGCTCTTTTATCTTACTGATGAGTCTTTCTTAGGAATTCTTGCTTGGGTTTTACTTTACTAACAGGCCAGATCATGCTGAAAACAGTTTGTATCTGGGTTAAGGTACATCTTTCTGGGATAGAAGGGATGTGAGTATGGGAGAGGAAAACAAAAAGGAGGGTTTTATTATATCTCCATTATTTTTTAAAATTGATTAATTTATTAGTTTTAATTGGAGGCTAATTACTTTATAGTACTGTAGTGGTTTTTGCAATGCATTGACATGAATCAGCCATGGGTGTACATGTGTCCCCCATCCTGAACCCTCCTCTCACTCCCTCCCCATCACATCCCTCAGGGTTGTCCCAGTGCACCGGCTTTGAGTGTCCTGTTTCATGCATCAAACTTGGACTCATGTTAGTTAGTTCAGTCGCTCAGTCATGTCTGACTCTTTGCGACCCCATGAATCGCAGCATGCCAGGCCTCCCTGTCCATCACCAACTCCTGGAGTTCACTCAGACTCACGCCCATCGAGTCGGTGATGCCATCCAACGATCTCATCCTCTATTTTCCCCTTCTCCTCCTGCCCTCAATCTCTCCTAGCATCAGGGTCTTTTCCAATGAGTCAACTCTTCGCATGAGGTGGCCAAAATACTGGAGTTTCAGCTTTAGCATCATTCCTTCCAAAGAAATCCCAGGGTTGATCTCCTTCAGAATGGACTGGTTGGATCTCCTTGCAGTCCAAGGGACTCGCAAGTGTCTTCGCCAACACCACAGTTCAAAAGCATCAATTCTTTGGCACTCAGCTTTCTTCACAGTCCAACTCTCATATCCATACATGACCACAGGAAAAACTATAGTCTTGACTAGATGGACCTTTGTTGGCAAAGTAATGTCTCTGCTTTTGAATATGCTATCTAGGTTGGTCATAACTTTTCTTCCAAGAAGTAAGCATCATTTAATTTCATGGCTTCAGTCACCATCTGCAGTCATTTTGGAGCCCCCAAAAATAAAGTCTGACACTGTCTCCACTGTTTCTCCATCTATTTCCCATGAAGTGATGGGAC
>SJXQ01004417.1:19072-165409 GCA_006408695.1 Aepyceros melampus | reverse complement strand
TTTTGCATTTCTTTTCCATGGGGATGGTCTTGATCTCTGTCTCCTGTACAATGTCATGAACCTTCGTCCATACTTCATCAGGCACTCTATCTATCAGATCTAGTCCCTTAAATCTATTTCTCACTTCTACTGTATAATCATAAGGGATTTGATTTAGGTCATACCGGAATGGTCTAGTGTTTTTCCCTACTTTCCTCAATTTACGTCTGAATTTGGCAGTAAGGAGTTCATGATCTGAGCCACAGTCAGCTCCTGGTCTTGTTTTTGTTGACTGTATAGAGCTTCTCCATCTTTGGCTGCAAAAAATATAATCATTCTAATTTCGGTGTTGACCATCTGGTGATGTCCATGTGTAGAGTCTTCTCTTGTGTATTATATCTTTATTATTAAACCTGTTGCTTAGAATCCAGTTTGTGTGGTCATATACACATAAACAGAATATTGTAGTAGAGACATATTAGCTTTACCATTTTCTGAGTAAGTCCTAGGGGTATCTATGTCTGTGTACTTTGGGGGGTGTTATTTATAGATCCTATACTCTATGGCTTGAATGTTGCTAATTGTTTTCAGTCACTGGAAATTCTGGATGCTGTAATTGGGTGGATGTGTTTTGTGAGTATACACACATCAGAGTGAGCCCTACTGTCATTAGGTCACAATGCCTCCTCATTAACCACATTTTAAGAATCAAATATTATCCTCCTGTTACTGTGCATTGTTTAAATGCCTGTTTCAAAACTTTCTGGTGCTATCTTCCCTTATAAAGCTTAAGTCAGCTGCTTCCTTATGAGCTCTCTTTTCATCACACTGTAGATACTTGTGTTCTGATGAGCTCTCTCTACTTAGTATTGGTTTTCTGGATTTGGTTGCTAGAGCATATTGTTTTGGGGACTAGGGAAGGGAGCCATGCTTTAACCGCTACATACTACTGCCTCTTAGAAAATTGTGCAGGAGAATCATAGAAGAACACAGGAATAAAATCATCGTATTTAATAAGCCAATGGTCTTTAATGGCTTTTGTCAGAGGAGAGTAGGAAGAAGTGAGGTGATGTCAGGATATTTATTTTTCTTGGAGTAGGTTGGACTCGTTCTCTGTAGTTTCCTTCCCCTAGAATGGTTTCTTCCTAGATAGTCAGACGTCTTCCTCTCCCACTTTGTTCATGTCTCTGTAGAAACATCACCACATTTCCTAGCCACTCTGAAACAGTCCCCTCTACTGCCTTGGTCTCGTAAGCCTACTTTAATAGCATCTGACACTGCCAGGAACTGTCTTTAAGCATATATTTGTTTAAACTGTTTTTTTCAACACACTTTCTCCATCGAAGTGTGAATTCCACAAGAGCAAGAGCCTGTCTTGTGCACTGTCCTGCCATAGAGCCTGCAACACTGTTAGCACATTGTATGTGTTCATGACAAAGACATATTAGAGACAGAGACATTAAAATGCGAGTAGTTGGAAGCAACGTTTATTAATTACTTTCAATTAATAGTCATGCTTGGTCAAACTTAGTCTAACGCCACAAATTAAAGACTTCAGAGATTAATGGCTATCTTGAGTCTTTCCAATTAATTACCATGAGAGGGAGAAACAATGGCAAAACTCTTAATAAAACCTGAAGGGTAGTAACTGTCTTATGTATGTATTTCAAGGTGGTAGATCTACTAGTGTCCATGTGTAGGTCTGCATTGGAATCTCCTAGAAAAGTTGTCATTTTCGAGCCATATCCTTCTGTGGTAGATCCTAACGATCCTCAGATGCTGGCCTTCAACCCCAGGGTAAGTAATGACCCCTGCACAGCACCCATTTCCTGTAATAATAGTTGAGACTTCAGTCTCACTAGCTTTCTTCTTTCTTAGCTAAATTACCGTCTCATCAAATCCATGACCTGTCGTGAACTCTATATCTGTTTAGCAAATATGATTCTTTTCCACAATTTGATTTACTTCCACCTTGTCTTTCATGTACCCTGTTACTTCTCTCTTTTTCTCTTTTAAAATCACTTTCCTAACTTTGCTGTCACGAAACTAGACACATTTAATTCCCTTACATGCTGATCTTTACTCATTCCAACTGCACAGAAGGTAGGTAAATAGCTATAATGAATTGGTTTATAATAGTCGATATGACTTTTAATTTCATTACATATTTTTTTTGAGATTATAACATATGTATCTCATTTTAAGAATCATGGGTAAGGGGACAAATTTTCCCTTTTCTTTCGTATTTTTATTTTACCCTCTTTTGCCTTCCCCACTCTCCCTCCCCAGTTATCTGAAGGTTACTAAAAGTTTAATTACTATTGTTGATCAGCTGTCATTTCTTGAGACACCAATTTCATATATATTCATGGAAGTTAGGCAGAATTCTTCTGAAATAACACAATTTTCAAGTTGCATGAGAGACAAAATTGCTTTAGTTTCTATTATTACTCATCTTGAAATCATTTTATGGAAACAGTGACTGTATAAAATTTCCTAGGAAAAACTTTCCTTCTTTCATAAATGGTAATAGCACACATATTTACAATATTATTAAAAATGAATTATCTGTTGAGTGTATGGTGTCATTTACACACTTACTAGTCATACTCTTTTGGTAACAACCTTCTAATCAAAAGAAAATAAAAGCAAGATGAAATTATAAGATTTAAAGTGGATTTTCGTGTTTCAGAAGGATTCTGTGCTTACTCTATTCATCATGGCTTAACTTTTTAGTAGTGAAAACAAAAATCAGGAGCCTAATAGCTTTTTTGTACTTAAGAGTTTTTCCCCTGTAAGCTGAACGTGATTTTATATACTGATACTTACACTAAAACTGGCCTTGTTTTCTTTTTTCTTCCCTCTGACTCAGTTATAAATGCTATGTCCTTGAGCCATCTTATTAAAGTCTTCCCTTTTATGTACACAACACACTCATTGCTTTCAAATTGACCCTGATGGAAAATTCAGTTACAGAATAATATGTTTGCCTAGTGATGTGCAGACTTGCAAAGGCCTGTAGTGAATACTGTTTTTCCCCCTTCAAACAGAAGAAGAACTATGATCGAGTAATGAAAGCTTTGGATAGCATAACTTCTATTAGAGAAATGACACAAGTAAGTATATCAGCTTGTGGCCTTATACAGTTCAGTTTTGCTTGAGCAAAATGATATTTTTAAAATATCTGAGAGTACTGACCATGCAGTAAAATGAAGACATTCCTATTGTGTGAGAGTATAATTAAAATCATAAAAAATTTAAAACTGTTTTGTCCTAGGATGTTTTAATGAAATCACATCAGTGTTTTGGCATGCTACCACTGTGACTTTGGAGGGTAATTGCATAAATATAATCCTAACTCTCTGTTCTCAAACTCAGATGAGAATTTGTTGGAATATCTTAAGGCAAAAGTTAAATCTGGTACTATCTTCCTAGACTGTCAGCTTTAATTAATGGTAGTAATTTCAAAACATCATTGTAATGTTAAAATAAAAACAAATATTCTGTCAAATATAAATTGCACATAAATATTTTAGAATCTTTATACAAAATCTCAAAACAACTTTGAAAGACGCCAGACTCCTTGAGAGCTTATATTTTTGGCCATTAGGGAGGCTTTGGTGGAAGAGTTTGATGAGCAAGGATCTGGGTTTATTATGAAAGTCTAATATGTCACTGGGCTATAGTCCAACACTTGGAAAAGCACATCTTATTGAATTATTGAGGCCTTTTTGCTGCCAAAGACTTGGAGAAAGGTTTAAGGCTCATCATTATAAGTGGAAATTAATAACCTGTAATTGACAACAACACGCACTGTGGGTTCAGTTTGCATATGGTGCTTTCAAGGCTTGCATTGCCCTAGAGGCCCTTGCAGGTTTATAATAAGTGTTACTCTCAGTCATTGCCTTTCTCTGGGGAAGGAATAGTGATTTCTCCAGTCTTGGGGCCCACAAAGCTTATGTGCCACACCCTCCTCCCCCCACCATCACATCTACTCCTTTGCAGATGTCCTGACAAAGTACATTTTTATATTCCCAAATTTGATTCTTAATTCTTGTGGTACTTATTTATGAAGTCAAATATTCATTCATTCAACAAATAGTAGGTGTCAGACAATGGTAAATAGATCTTTTAATTCCTAAGTTGTATTATTTGCTTAAAAGCCATCATTCTTTCTAGCAGTTTTTCTATGCCTTTTCTATATTATCTGAATTCCTTTTCAAACAAATATGTATTATTTGTATAAGGAAAAGAAAACAATCAAAGCATTTCCACTGAAGGGGAAGAAAGAACCTACTGCAGTATCTTACCCATGATTACATGCTTTTAAAAGTCACCAAAGACTTTGGTATAGAGTATTTGTACTGTACCATAGATCCAGATCATTCTTGGTTTTAAGAATAGCTGCAAACTCTGTCTCTGGGATCAGCTCTGTGCCAAGAATTGCCTCCTTTATTCTGGGTCATGTGTAAGCTATTTTAATAGGAGGCAATGGAGATGATTGAGTGTCATCTTGGGAAGTTGGAGACCCACGTGGTATAATTTCCTCATCAGTGACGTGGCTTGTGACCTTGGGCAAGTTGCTTGATTGCTTGATGCCTCAGTTTCTTCTCTGCTGAGATGGTAAACAGTAAAGCTGCATCCTCCTTCAGCATACACCTCATGAGGATGCTGTTAGGTTTTATTGCATCAGATGCTTTAAACCTCTCCAAATAAATATAACATTATACTGTCCTATTTTCTAGAATATACTGCCCTATAGATGAGACCTAAATTGCCCCAGACAGATTGCCTTTCATTCTATGAAAAGGTTAATTTCCTGGGTGAATTCCATAAATACTTTTAAAAGAAGGAGTTGTCTTATGTACATCTTGTCCAGATTTTTCATTGAATGATCTACCCAGTGTCAGCACCCTCAGATATGAGCACGATTATAGCTATTACAAGTTTTGCTTTCATGTCAGTTAAAAGTTAAAAATGTCAAAGAGAGACCATACATTTGTAAAGGTGGCAAGACAGATTACTGCAGTAGAGGAGAGAGATTGGCAGTGTGAGCTGAGGTCACCTCTGAGTAAAACAAGGAGACCAAGGTTTCTAAGGTGAAAACAAAGAGGGAACAAAAGGGGACTACAGAGAAGTGAAAATAAGGGACTTTAGGGAACTGGAAAATTTCACAGGAGGTAAGTAGAGAATTACTGAATGGTTAGCAGTGTGGGTTGGTACCTTTTGTGTTATGGCAGCATTGGGTTTTCTTGAGCAGAGATTCAGCAGAAGTCCAGGGACTTGGCCCAGTGCGTGGGAGCCAGGTTGAAATTTGATTTAAGCCTTTTATCCAAATGTTTTGGCAAGTCCTTTGTGCAGTGTGGAAAGTCAGACTTCATGTCATCTTGGGGAGAAGCAGCTAGGCTAATGGTTATTGTTATCATGTCACAACCACAAGTCTTCATGTTTAACTGGATTAGACATACCTGTTCAAGGTGATTTTCCTTTTGCAAAAAAAAAGTAAAATAATTTAAGAAAAATCAAGGAGCATAATGACTTTTTTTTCCAGGCACCATATCTGGAAATCAAGAAGCAGATGGATAAACAAGACCCCCTTGCTCATCCCTTACTGCAATGGTATAAAATTTAGTTTTCCTCTTAATGAAAACAGCATCATTTTCTGTTGCCTGCTTTAAGGCAGCAGGGTGGAGACCTGCAATGCTACAGTTCTTCAATCCTATGAGGACTGGTGATTTTATAGTCCAAGAGTCCTTAATGACTTTCACTTTAATTAAAACTTGTACATCACAAGGGGAAGAAAATGCTGTCATATGCAATACACGGATATACTGAGTGGTTGACTCTATAGATTTAAAAAAACTGGCTATATTACATGGTGAAGCCGTTTTGGCTCATTTAATTTTCTAGTTAACTAAGTGATCAAACTGTTTCAAACATTTACTGAAAATCTTTCTTAAATGTATGTTTTGTATAATTTGCTCCCATAACAAAGAGAGTATACATTTGATAAACTCTTCTGTTGACTACAGAGGATGTTCTTTTCAGAGAAAGTGTGGTGAGGGCCACAACATTAGCTTAGCATGGATACTAGAAGAAGAGTTAGACTAAAAATAATTGAGAAGTAGGTTGAGCATTCATCTTGCTCTACAACACTTACTTCAAGTAATTTACCCTCTGATTTCTCATCTGCAAAAAGAAAACAATAGTATCTACTCACCATATCTTTGAGGGTTTTAGGTACATCACTTTGAAATCACTGACAACTAAAGGCTGTGGGATTCATCATGATTATCACACAATAAGACAAACGTGAAGACTATACGAGATTGATCTGAATGAGTACTTATTCTGTGCTAAAACCAGGAAGTTTTTTAAAAAATATGTAAAGATTAGGAAAGAAGAAAGACTCTGGCTACTCATGATCATAATTAGTTAACTTTCACTTACAGAACCTGACAAAACATATTAAATTTATTCTAGTAAAACATGATAAAAATTAGGTTTTACAAGTCTGTCTTCTTTGTACCTTTCATAATCTATTATTAAAACACATAGTTGTTTCTTTTTTAACCTTTCAAATTCTCACTCTGTCATATTCAGAATGAAGACAAACATCTCAAACATCCAGTCTTTCTTTTTATCCCTAAAGTCAGCTTGATTTTTCACTTTTAATTATTTGTGATCATTTCCTTGAACTTGTTAGTCACTCTTCTTTCAAGCAGAGGGAAATTTACCAACATGTTTTACAATTAGTTTAGTTATGATTTTCTGTGCTGACAAGTATAAAGCAATTAGTTCTGTCAAATACCTAAAGTTTTGATTTTTTTCAACTTCATTGTCATACATACAGTTAATAACATTTTGTATGTAAACTACTGTATGTGTCAGTGCAAAGATGCTCAAATAGTTATAGAAAGGAAAAAATCTCCATGAAAACTCATGCCTAGTTAGACATTGTAGAGAAGAGCAGAGAAAGCAGATTGTGATTCAAGTTCTAATCTTAGATTGTGGTTATTAAAAGTTATATCACTTAAGTTTTAAAGAGCTACTTCTTTGTTTTCCAGATTAAAATATTATCTTTTTTTTTTATTACATCAGCTCTTTAAATTGTTTCAGAAAGTGAAGCAGAATGATGTAATCAGATAAAATTACTACTCAATTTATGTCACAGCAAAAATAAGTTTTAATCACTTACCAACTAAGGAAAAAAACTTTAAATATATGTGGTATATATTTGTGACTGATGGATTATTTTAATTAATTTCAGGGTTATTTCAAGTAATAGGTCACATATTGTGAAACTGCCAGTTAACAGGGTAAGTTGTTTCTTCACATATACAATCAGAAGTGGGAGGGCTGTTTATTGGTTGTGATTTTTTTTAGGCAGCCTATCCAGGAAATTGAAGGAAACTCCGGCTAAGCCTAATTCTTTGAAATGACATATGTGCTCCAGTTCCAAGTTTTTCCAAGAAACCAAATTCAATTTCAGGCTGCTGCCCTGAGCTTTTAAGTAACCGAGTCAATGTGAAATCATTTAATTATTCCACATGTGATAGAAAGAACATTATCTAGAGATTGCATGCTTTTTATCATTGTCAGTTGAATGTTGGCACAGCTTCACTTTTCTATATCAGAGGAGATACTGACTCCAGATATCTTACTTATGGGCCTAATGTGCCTACAAATTAAAAAGAAAAAAAGCTAATGCAGTCTGATTTCCGTTCTGGTCATTACCCAGGAGCAGTATCTAAAATCTCAGGTCTGTCTGTCATCTCTGAATCTCTTAACTATGAGATTCCTATATGTTATATTCCTATATAAGTACATATAATCTTAGATGGAACAGCAGCAGTTAGAAATTTGTGTCAAGCAGTGTATCAAGCAGCTAATTCAAGAGTCTATTTTACTTTTTTTCTATGAACAAAGGGGAAAACTATAATTGAATGTTGGCAATTTCTGATTTTATAAATATATGCAAATAAAGCATAATGATGATAATTTTTGCAATTCTAAAATCTTGAACTAACTTTTCTGCTTAGCAAACTCAGATATTTCCCCAGTCAAATGGTTTGTGATACTTAGGAATTCAGTAATAAAAGTCTCAAAAAGAAATGTAATTAGAAAGACAGATCTGCTTGAATGTGATTACATAGCATATTCCAAAGCTAAATATAAATGACTTTGGATTGTCTGTCTCCTATTCCTTTTCCATTAGCCTAAAGAATTATCCTTCATATCAGCAATTCCATGTGATTTATCACTTACACAGGAGTTTTGTTAAATGAATGATCCTGTTAATATAAATTATTATAGTTTGAAAATAGACAATACGTTAAATTTGATATGTTTTCCTGCCCTTATTTTAAATGGCAGCAACTGAAGTTCATGCATACACCCCATCAGTTCCTTCTTCTCAGCAGTCCACCAGCCAAAGAATCCAATTTTAGAGCTGCTAAAAAACTCTTCGGAAGCACCTTTGCATTTCAGTGAGTATGGCTTACTGTTGAGGGATGTGAGTTCCCTGCCCAGTCTTCCATGAACACGGGGGGAGGAAAGCATCCTCTTTTAATAGTTGGTTGTTAGCATAGGATAGTCACTCCATGATACCTGACTAGGAAATTCAGAGCTATGAGAAGGCACCACGGCTTGTTATATTGCGACCCCATTAAAATGTTGTTGACTTCTGATTTTGCTCTTCCTGCTCTTTCCCTGTGTTTTAGTGGCTCGCACATTGAAAACTGGCACTCCATCTTGAGGAATGGTCTGGTTGTTGCTTCTAATACACGACTGCAGGTACATTTTCTGAATGCTTCAATGCGATCTCATAATTCTTTGGGAGTTCAGTAAGCAGTCCTGGTGTAATGTTTTTACTCGCAAAAGGGTGAAGCACGTATGCTTTAAGAAATCACATTGACTTTCTAATGGACATTTATAATTTTCACAAAGTCAAGCAGAATTCATCTATATACAGCATAGGGATGAAAAGAAAAAGAAAATTGAGTTTCCCTATGAGAAATAAAATCACTTACCACGGCTTGTTATATTGCGACCCCATTAAAATGTTGTTGACTTCTGATTTTGCTCTTCCTGCTCTTTCCCTGTGTTTTAGTGGCTCGCACATTGAAAACTGGCACTCCATCTTGAGGAATGGTCTGGTTGTTGCTTCTAATACACGACTGCAGGTACATTTTCTGAATGCTTCAATGCGATCTCATAATTCTTTGGGAGTTCAGTAAGCAGTCCTGGTGTAATGTTTTTACTCGCAAAAGGGTGAAGCACGTATGCTTTAAGAAATCACATTGACTTTCTAATGGACATTTATAATTTTCACAAAGTCAAGCAGAATTCATCTATATACAGCATAGGGATGAAAAGAAAAAGAAAATTGAGTTTCCCTATGAGAAATAAAATCACTTTAAACTTAATTAGAAAAAAAAAGAAAACCTGATGCTGGGAAAGATTGAGGGCAGGAGGAAAAGGGGGAGACAGCAGATAAGATGGTTGGATGGCATCACCAACTCAATGGACATGAGTTTGAGCAAACTCTGGGAGATAGTGAAGGACAGGGAAGCCTGGCGTACTGCAGGCCATTGGGTCGCAGAGTCAGACACGACTTAGTGACTAAACAACAATGACAAGAAAAAGATAATCCCAGAAAAGGTAAAAACCTTACAAGAATTCTCTCTGCTAATCAACACACATTTCTTGAGCACTATCTCACTGTGAATACTTCAACAGAAGAAAAGGTGGGGCTAAGAATAAACAAAGTGGAGAAGTGGAGATTGGACACCAAGGAGCCACAGGCTATCTGCCTTTCGAGCTCCAGGGCAGCACGTGAGCGGGATTTACTGGGTGTGGTCCTCATCTTTACGCCCTTCATCTCCAGCGTTCCACCCCACTCATTTTTATCTGATCATGTAAGGAGGTCAGGAAATGAGATCCTCAACCCCGTTACCAGTACAAACTTACAAACTCTGATGACAATTGGGATGATACAATTAAATATAAATGCCCATAAATACAAATTGATTGTTATAAAAAGGGTATGAGGGCCCTAGAACATGGAAGTAATATTAGAGAATTTTAATTGTTCTGAGTAGTACACTAGTCAGAGTTTCAGTTAATAAAGCACTCTGTAACTTGAAAAATTTGAAGGAGAAGAATGGGATGACAGTGTTGTATAATGAAAATAGGTGAGTCCTAATCAGCCTTCTGTCACATATGTTTCAGCCTGTTTTCAGTGTTTTAGAGCCATTAACATACTACTCCAGTACATTATACTAAGTGACTCTCTGTCATCAATAGAATGGAAAATCTTTTCTAAGGATTTTGTTCCTTGGCTTTCATTTTCCATATATCAATGCATTCTTAATTTTAAGGACAAAGATATTAGTACTCTTTTTAAATTTCAAATAGACCTTGGAATAAAGGCTTTAACATTTTCTAAGAGCTAAGTGTTCCAGCATGAGACGATGGTCCTCTCTTGTGAAATATTAACATTTAAAACCATGAACTGACAGCTTCCTCTCCTACCTCTTTCCATTTTAGCTCCACGGTGCAATGTATGGAAGTGGAATCTATCTTAGTCCAATGTCAAGCATATCATTTGGTTACTCAGGTAAGCTTGTATTCCATTTCTAACCTCAAATTTATTAGGGTTTTGCTGTTGTGTTGTATATTCCAGGTGGTGGTGGTGGTTTAGTCACTAAGTTGTCCCAACTGTTGCAGCCCCAGGGACTGTAGCCTGACAGGTTCCTCTGTCCATGGGATTCTCCAGGCAAGAATACTGGAGTGGGTTGCCATTTCCTTCTCTTTAACCCAGGAATCAAACCCAGGTCTCTTCCATTGCAGGCAGACTCTTTACCAACTGAGCTATACAACTTTTTTATCAAGTGAACAAAGCTTATTTGATGTATTTGTATAAAATTCATTTGATAAGTGTCAGAAATAAAAACAAAGCTCACATGCCAAGATTTATAGTATTTCCCCTAGTGCATAATGTGGAATATATGTTTTCTTAATTTCAAAAATTGACAAATTTTAATGTTACTTTTAATTTTCAGTTGTTTCTATTTTTATTCCATCTACATGAAACATTGATAATACAGTATGTACAAAGTATTATGGAAAGAACTATAAAGTTTATATGCAAATTAATCCACTATCATTGAATGTAATTCTGTACCATGCCAACTTCTTACCTTTGGATCATGACGTTGTTGTTCAGTCGCTCAGTCATGTCCAACTCTTTGCGACCCCATGGACTGCAGCACCCCAGGCTTCTCTCTCTTCACTATCTCCTGGAGTTTGTTCAAATTCATGTCCATTGAACTGGTTTGTATTATTATATATCCCATAAAAAAGTTTTAAATGATATGAAAAAAGTTTAGAAAGACACCCTCAAAACCATACTACTTGTGGACAATTTGTTGTTAATATTTTGGTGAGATGGTTTTAATTTTGGAATAAATTGAAAGCATGTGCTAAGGAGGAGCCTCATGAATTCAAAATATGACAAGAATGATTACCAAATTGTTAGCATCTGTAATCTTTAGGTAGTAAAAATTTGGGGTGTTTTTTCTTTGGAATATTTCTTTGGAATATTTCACTTTGATCAGGTTCTTTTTTTTTTTTAGAACAAAAATGTATTGTTTAAATATAAAGTAGTTTTGCTCTTTCTTTAGAAAGATGGTAATGATAACCCTGTATGTGAGATAGCAAAAGAGACACAGATGTAAGAACAGTCTTTTAGACTCTGTGGGAGAGGGCAAGGGTGGGATGATTTGGGAGAATAGCATTGAAACATGTATGATATCATATGTGAAACGAATTGCCAGACCAGGGTCGATGCATGATACAAGATGCTCGGGGCTGGTGCACTGGGATGACCCAGAGGGATGGTAAGGGGAGGGAGGTGGGAGGGTAGTTCAGGATGGGGAGCACGTGTACACCCGTGGCGAATTCATGCTGATGTATGGCAAAACCAATACAATATTGTAAAGTAATTAGCCTCCAGAAAAAAAAAAAAAAAAGGAAATTGAAACTACACAGACTGGTATAAAATAACAGATGAAAATTTTTCCTCCTTTCCTACAGTCTCAGTGTTGAGTGCATTTCCCTTTAGACTTTAGACTGCATATATATAGCTGGTTTTGCTTATGTGCTTGTGTGTGTGTGTGTGTGGTTACATGATTCCATTAAACAACTTCAGGAGATGTTGTTCATGAGGTGCCTGTATGGTAAGTCTCAAGATCGTCATGTTATAGGAAAGGAGACTTAGAGAGGTCTGATAACTAGGGGAGCATTAACCAGGCTCACCTCTCTGATTCGTTTGTCCAAGTTCATACTCTTTCAGCCTTAGCACCTGATATCTCAGAGTTCTATCCTGACCTTTTCCAGAGTACATGTCCTAACAGGACATGTATGCCTGTTATGACTCAGCGTCAAAAGTCACGTGGTGCCACTTCCCATATACAGATAGTGGTCAGAGCAGTCACAAGGCCCTCCAGATTCAAGGGCTGGGGAATTAGACTCCATTTCCTGATGAAAGAGCAGCGAAGTCACATAGTTGAAAAGCATATTGTTGAGAAATATTGTTGCAGTGATCTTTGAAAATACAGTATGCCCAAATAACACTAGGAAAATAAATATCAGAAGAATAAGATAGTATAGGAAAGAAAATAACATAGTTCAGTGGAGACGATGATTCAAATCAGCTTAAGTCAGACTCTAAATCTTACTAAACCAGAACACAACAAAAAGTAATATAAAACCAGTTTTAATAAATAAATGCAACCTCAGCATAGATAAGAAAAACACAACAAATCACCAAGTGCTGGGATTTTCTGCTTCATATCCTGGTGTACAGACTCTTTAGATGGGTTCATGGAAAGGTTTGTGAGGGATACAAATGAATGGGAAATTTGTCTGTGTGAACGTGCATCTACCTGGAAAGAGGATCCATAGCTTTCATCCAATTCTTTAAATGTCCTTGATCTGAAAAGAAAAAGTAAGAACCTCTACCATAAGTTCAAGTACCTCCGTACTTGATTTTGACGGCTGCAGGTATAGGAGGTGTAGAGGGCAGACCAGTGTCTGCATGTAATAGCCTCTGCCTTTTCCTCAGATAGGGCTTCCCTGGTGGCTCAGATGGTAAAGAATCTGCCTGCATTGCAGGAGACCTGGGTTTGATCCCTAGGTTGGGAAGATCCCCTGGAGAAGGGAATGGCTACCCACTCCAGTATTCTTGCCTGGAGATTCCCATGGACAGAGGAGCCTGGTGGGCTACAGTCCATGGGGTTACAAAGAATCAAACATGACTGAGCGACTAATACACTTTCACTTCCCTCAGAACTGCCTCTGAAACCTTAGGCCTGTTTCTCAACTTGATTCCATCTACGCCTGTATCTTTGGGGGAATGTCTGCTTTGGAAAATGCTTACGTCACACCATTTGCAGTTTGGCCCATAGACTTTACCCATTTTCATTAAGCCCTTTATTGAAACAGCAACAAACAGGCGTCTCAACTTCAGGATAGTAGATGAGGATTTTTTTTTTTTAAGTATAGCTACAAATCTACCTATTCTAAACAGATGGGAATTTTATTTCTATTTTGTCTGAAGTATTTCACAGTAAAAAAGCCATGGAGTTAACAGAGTCTGGTAAGATTTGTGAGTATCATAGACAAAAGGACTTCCGTTCCATTCCGTTCAGTCACTCAGTCGTGTCCGACTCTTTGCGACCCCATGAATCGCAGCACACCAGGCCTCCCTGTCCATCACCNGGAGGAGAAGGGGACGACCGAGGATGAGATGGCTGGATGGCATCACTAACTCGATGGACGTGAGTCTGAGTGAACTCTGGGAGTTGGTGATGGACAGGGATGTCTGGCGTGCTGCAGTTCATGGGGTTGCAAAGAGTTGGACACAACTGAGTGAGTGAAGTGAACTGAACTGAACTGACTATTATTTTGTTACTGTCAATTTCTCCTTTTATGTCTGTTAGTGTTTGTCATATGTATTGAGGTGCTCTTATATTGGGTACATAGATATTTATAGTTGTTGTCTTTCTCTTAGATTGGCTTCCTCTTCCTTCCTAAATCATTATATAGTGTCCTTCCTTATCTCTTGTAATCTTTATTTTAAGGTCTATTTTGTCTGATATGAGGATTGCTACCCCAACATTCTTTTGCTTCCCATTTACATGGAGTATATTTTTCCATCCTCTCACTTTCAGTCTATATGTGTCTTGAGGTCTGAAGTGGATTTCTTGTAGTCAGCATGTATATGGGTCTAGTTTTTGTATCCATTTGGCTAGTCTGTGTCTTTTGGTTGAAGCAGTTAATCCATTTACATTTAAAGTAGTTATTGATATATATGTTTCTATTGCCATTTTCTTAATTGTTTGGGGCTGATTTTATAGATCTTTTTTATCCTCTTGTATTTTTTGACTATAAAAATCAGCTTAAAATTTGTTGCAAAGCCAGTTTGGTGGCACTGTAGTCTCTTGGCTTTTGCTTATCTGAAAAGCTTTTTATTTCTCCATCAGTTTTGAATGAGATCCTTGCTGGATACAAGGTACAAGATTACCTTGCTGAGTAATCTTGGTTGTAGATATTTTTCCCTTTCATTGCTTTAAATATATCCTGCCATTCCCTTCTGGCCTGCAGAGTTTCTATTGAGAGATCATCTGTGAGTGTATGGGGTTTCATTTGTATGTTACTTGTTGCTTTTCCCTTGCTGCTTTTAATATTCTTTCTTTGTGTTTACTCTTTGTTAGTTTGTTTAGTATGTGTCTTGGTGTGTTCCTCCTTGGGCTTATTTTGTATGGGACTCTTTCTGCCTTTCAGACTTGATTGACTATTTTTCCATGTTGGGGAAATTTTCAACTATAATGTCTTCAAAATTTTTCTCATACCCTTTCTTTTTCTCTTGTTCTTCTAGAACCCCTATTATTCAAATGCTTGTGTATTTGATATTTCCCCAGTGGTCTCTGAAACTATCTTCAGTTCTTTTCATTCTTTTTACTTTATTCTGCTCTTCAGAAATGATTTCCACCATTTTATCTTCCAGCTCACTGATTCAGTCTTATGCTTCAGATATTCTGCTATTGATTCCTTCTATAGTATTTTGAATTTCAGTAGTTGTGTTGTTTCTCCCTGTATGTTTATTCTTTAATTCTTTTTAGGTCTTTTTAAATTTATTCTTGCATTTTCTCCATTTTGCTTTCACAGTTTTTGATCATCTTTACTATCATTATTCTGAATTCTTTTTCAGGTAGTTTGCCTATTTCCTCTTCATTTATTTGGACTTCTGTGTTTCTAGTTTGTTCCTTCATTTGTGTAGTATTTCTCTGCCTTTTCATTATTATTATTATTTTAACTTATTGTGTTTGATGTCTCATTTTCCCAGGCTTCAAGTTTGAATATTTTCTTCCCTTTGATTTCTGCCCTCTAAGCTTGGTCCAGTGGTTTGTGTAAGCTTTGTATAGGGTGAGATTTGTGCTGAGTTTTTGTTTGTTTTTCCTCTGATGGGCAAGGCTCAGTGAGGTGGTAATCATGTCTGCTGATGATTGGGTTTGTATTTTTGTTTTGTTGTTGTTGTTTTGATGAGGTATCCTGCACAGGGTGCTATTGGTGGTTGGGTGATGCCAGGTCTTGCATTACAGTAGCTTCCTTTATGTGAGTTCTCACTATTTGATAACCGTTAGGATTAGTTTCTGGTAGTCTAGAGTCTTAGAGTCAGTGCTCCCACTCTAAAGGCTCAAGGCTTGATCTCTGGTCAGGAATAAAGATTCCACAAGTGGTTCGTTATGGCATTAAGTGAGATTAAAACAAATATCCCAAAAGTGAGAAATCAAAGCTAAACCCCAGACAAATAGCAGTTACAAAATCAGGCAAATAATAATTAAGATAATGGAATATACACATATACCTAAACACCTATGAACAAAGTTAAAACAGTCCAACAAAATGTACAAAGTTTGACCTGGCAAACAAAGGAAGTTAGAAATTATATTTACCAGTTAAGAACAAAACTAAAGCACAAACTGGAAAACAAAACTCAAGCAAGGTGCCAAATGGGGAATAAAGCAATGAAAACAAAACTAACAAATATATTGAGAGGAAAGGAAAGAAAGAATAGATATGCAAAGTTAAATAGAGGTAGATGAAGAAGATTTATATATATTAAAGATTAATTGCAAGGAGAAAAGAATAGTAGGAAAGGCAAACAAAGGAATAAATGTAGAAAAAATATAATTGGTTTTAAAAAATTAAAAGTTAAAATTATAAAAAAGAAAAGATTTTTTAAAAAGGAAGGGGCAGGGAGGGAGAAAGAAAACAAGGAAGAAAAACTGGAAAACTCCACAGAATTGCAAAAGTCCGACATAGATACAGAGGTTTATAACAACAATAAAATGTGTGGCTGAATATATACATATACATATACCCCCATAAGCAAAATCAAAACAGTCCAACAAAAATAAAGAATAATAGGTTGACCTGGTGAACAAAGGGAACCAAAAATTATGTCTACCAGAACAAAACTAACTACAGCACAAACTGGAAAAGAAAATTAAAGCAAGGTGCCAATTGTGGTATAAAGCAATGAAAATAGAACTAACAAATATGTTGAGACTAAGGTAAAGAAAGAAAAGAAAGAAAGAATAGATATGCAAAGTTAAATGGAGGTAGATAAAGAAGATTTATATATATTAAAGATTAACTGCAAGAGGGAAAAACAGTAGGAAAAGCAAACAAAGGAATAAATGTAGAAAAAGTAATAACAGTTTTTAAAAATTAAAATTAAAAAATGAGGGGGAAAAAAAACTCCCCAGAACTGCAAAAGCCCCATATAGAAGCAAAGGTTTATAATAACAATAAAAAAGTGACTGAGAAAAGAAAGGAAAAAAGAAAAAGCCCAAAAACTTAGTTAGATTTCATAGGCCAATAAAACTGACAACTACAACAAATGATGGGGAGGGAAAAAAAGAGGGAAAAAAAAAAAGAATTTACGGAACAAAAAACATAATAATAATATTTTTTTTCCTGGGTCACTGCTGTCAGAGTCTTTTCCCTCACTGGGAGTCACAGTCTACTTCACCTTCCTAGTGAAAGTGAAAGTCTTTCAGTTGTTTCTGACTCTTTGCAACCCCATGGACTGTGTGTATAGAGTCCATGGAATTCTCCAGGCCAGAATACTGGAATGGGTAGCATTTCACTTCTCCAGGGGAGCTTCTCAATCCAGGGATTGAACCCAGGTCTCCTGCATTGCAGTCGAATTCTTTACCAGCTGAGCCACAGTGGAAGCCCAGGATGGCCTCTAACACTGCGCTGATCTCTCGATCTGCTGTGAGGGCAGCTCATATTCTAATCTGATCCTACTCTTCTGTGTTCTTGCATCCAATGTCCACTGCTATCAGAACTAGTGCATTTTCTCTTGTGGGAGCTCTCAATGACCTTTTATATATTCCACAGACATAGATTCTGCCTAGTTGATCGTGTGGATTTAATCTGCAGCTTGTACAGCAGGTGGGAGGGTTTTGGGGTCTTCATTAGTCACACTGCCCCTGGGTTTCAACTGTGGTTTTATTTCCACCTCTGGATATGGGTCGTCCACTGGGGTTTGCTTCTGAGGCTGCCTTGGAGGACTTGGGTTTGCCCCTGTGAGGGCCAGGTGTAGAGGTGGTGCAGCTGCTTGAGTCACAGGATTTCTGGCAGCACCAGGTACTCACAGGAGTTGGCAGCTAGGGCAGCAAAAATATAGTGCTTAGAAGGGTATGGCAACCAGTATTGGCCAATATACTCCAGTATTCTTCCCTGGAGAGCCCCCTCCCAAACAGAAGCCTGGCAGTCCACTGTCCACAGGGTCACAAAGAGTCAGACACTACCAAAGCGACCCTGCACGCATAGGTGCAAGACTTTTTTTGCCTGTGGCAATTCTGCCCCAGGGACAGTTGAGCAAGAAGGTAGCTGCTTGCCTTGCAGGGAGCCTGCTGGCACCAAATGTGCAGGGACACGGACTGCCTCTGCCGCAGGAGTTATGGCCCTATCAGAGACTTTTTTTGAGCCTCTTGTAGCTGGTGATCAGAAGGCCTTGTTGGCCAGTCTTTCTCCGAAGCTCCGCCCATTCAAACACTTGGTGAGCTTCCTTGTCTGGGGTCTTTCTCTGTTGTTTGGAGTATCAAGAACATAAAGGGGCCCCCTGCCTGGGGTCCTACTCTGTAGATTGGCAAGTCAGGCACTTAGAGGGGCACCCAGGGTGGCCTGCTCTGTAGTTCAGTGCGTCAGGAGTTTGATGAGCCAGCCTCTCTATTGTTCAGCTGCCAATGCTGGCTCATGTAGGGAGAGAGGCTATAGTGATGCCCAAACCCCTTACCCATGACTCAGCAGTATCGCCTTGCTTCCACGGCTGCCCGGCTTTCCTCCACAGACATTTCCCATCACAATCTCCTCCCTCACATTCCTTCCATCTGTTTCTCTGCAATCAACAGCAGCCCTCACCCTGGAATTGCTCCACAATTCCTAAACTCCAGTTCCCAGCCACTGCACCATCTAGGATATGTATGGCTGTGGCAAGGACTGTCTGATTCTCATTCCATTTAGGCTGCAACAGATCAGCTGTTTCCCTTGCAGCCTTAACTGTTTCTCCTCTGACTCAGATGCCCCAATGTGGGGATTGGACCCCTGCTCCTGTTTCCCAACCCACCGAGGGCAGGTCCAGTCCTACTAACACTCCCATTTTCCCCCCTAGTTCCTTCATCCTACTGAGTTTTGCGTGGATTATATATTCTTTTCTGCTGGTCAGCTACTCCTGTCCACTCTCAGCTGGTGTTCTACATGCACTCCTGAGTCCAAAGGTATATTTCTGATGTATTTGTGGAGAGAGATGTAGTCCAGATACACCTACTCCTCCGCCATCTTGTTCCTCTCATGTGTGACAGGTTTTTATGGTAACCACTGGGTTGTCTAAAAGCACAGCCTGAATTTTAATTGACTTCCTGGGGGATAGCAGTTATGTTCCCTGAGAACTTACTAAAGCCTGGACCATATCCTGACTGGCTGACTTTTCAGACTGGGTTCTAATAACTGTGAGGAGACCATCTCTTAGTGATTTGATCTAATTGTTTAGAGAAATAAGCATCCACTTGAGAAGAGGTCTCAGCACTTGAGCTAATACCCTAGGCGCAATTCCTCTGCTCTCAGGAATGTAAAGATCAAAGAGTTTAGCTAAATCTGGGAGGGCCAGGGCAAGGGCTTCAAGTAATTGCTTTTATAACTCTTAAAAGGCCCCTTTGCATTCTCTGTGTATGCGTGCTCAGTCTGACTCTTGCCACCCCATGAACTGTAGCCCATCAGGCTCCTCTGTCCATGGAATTTTACAGACAAGAATACTGGAGTGGGTTGCCCTTTCCTGCTCCAGGAGATCTTCCTGACCTAGGTATCAAATCTGCTGTCTCTTCTGGCAGGTGGATTCTTTATCACTGTGCCACCTCAAAGGCTCATCGTCCTTTCCTTTGGACTTTTCATATAGCGGTCTATCTAATGCATCAGAGTGAGGGATCTAGATCCAGCAAAACCAGCCATCCCAGGAAACCCCCAAGCTGTCTTCTAGTTTTAGGAGGGGATAGTCTGCAAATGACTCTTTTCTTTTCCTGGGATAGTCTTCTCTGACTTCTGTGAGAAGATAGCCCGGATAAGTCACCCTATTTTGTGATATTTGAGCCTTTTTCTAGACATCATATATCCTTTTATAAATTAGGTGAAATCATGGTGTTTACAATATTTTACTCAGAGGTCTCCTTATTATGGTTGGTGATCAGACTGTTGTCTGTGTACTAGAGGAAGGTTCTCATCTTCAGATTTGGTTTTAGATCTTTTGCTAGCCCCAAAGATGGTGGTGGAATTTTTGAACACTTGGGCCAGGACTGTACAGGAGTATTGTTGCTTTTGTTGCATATTTGGGTTCTGCCACTTAAGAGCAAGACTTTCCTGTGACTCTGGGCTAATATAGTAAAGAGGTTTTATTTATTTAAAAATTTTGGTCACACTGTGCAGCATGTAGGGTCTTAGTTCCCCAACCAGGGATCAAACCTGTGCCCCACTGAAGGGGAAGCACAGAGTCTTATCCACAACACCTCTAGAGAAGTCCCAGGAAGACATCTTTTAAATTTAATACAGAATACTAGATTGTGTGGCCAGCAGGATGTAGGGATTTAGGGACACCTGTATCCTAGGTGGCTTCATGAACTGCTATGAGACCCTGTACCACCCAGTATTTGCCACTGGGTTTCTTTCTAGAGAGAATGGGGATATTACAGACTGATTGGTGTGATCTAACAAAGTCCTTTTCAATGGTTGTTGTTCAGTCCCTAAGTTGTATCCAACTCTTTGAGATACAATGAGATCCCATGGACTGCAGCATGCCAGGCTAATGAAAGTGAAAGTGAAAGTCACTCAGTCATGTCCAACTCTTTGCAACCTCATGGTCTATACCGTCCATGGAGTTCTCCAGGCCAGAATACTGGAGTGGGTAGCCTTTCCCTTCTCCAGCAGATCTTCCCAACACAGGAATCAAACCAGCTCATTACCAACTGAGCTATCAGGGAAGCCAAGGCTCCTCTGTCCTTCTCTATCTCTGGGAGTTTGCTCAGACTTATGTCCGTTGAGTCAGTGATGCTGTCTAGCCATCTCATCCTCTCCTGCCCTCTTCCCCTCCTGCCTTCAATATTTCCCAGCATCAGGGTCTTCTCTAATGAGTTAGCTCTTTGCACTAGGTGGCCAAAGTATTGGAGCTTCCGCTTCAGCATCAGTTCTTCCAATTAATATCAGGGTTGATTTCTTTTACTATTGACTTGTTTGATCTTGCTGTCCAACGGACTCTCAGGGGTCTTCTCCAGGACCACAGTTCAAAAGCATCAATTCTTTAGTGCTTAACCTTCTTTATGGTCCAACTCTCACAATTAGGCTCTGTATAATGGAGCAATGCCCAGCAAGGCTGCCCAATAAGGCCTCTGGATAGAGAGGGTACTATATTCTATTGAACCATGAATGTCTGGGTTTTATTTTGATGAATTATCAAGGGACTGGCTCCTACAGCTCTTCCTCCCGATCCCATCCTTGGGCTCAGACCTCAGGATTTACTCTAGGGAGATTAACTTACTTTGTCTGAAGAGGCTTGTCTTCCAGCATGAACATCATGATCTTGTGCCCTTTGTGTAAGAGGACATTGCTCTATAGTTTTTCTCCCTTTAGGGGGACAATAGCCACCAATTTATATATCTCTATCTAGCATATTATAGATCTTTGGAGGACATACAGGAATTGATGGGTGAATGCATGTTCATCCAATGTACATTCTAATGGCTTTGTGAATGTCCATTCTTGAACTTTCCCTCATATTCCATAATTTTATAATTCCTGTGATCTGGTGTTCAGAGTTTAATAAGTGACACCAACAGCATCAGGGTCAACTAAGAATTTTATGCACTTTTCCCTTATGTCCAATGTCAGCTGGGGTTCCTTGAGGGTCAATATGAATGCCAGCTTAGGACACCTCTGACCCTATCATTCTTCATCTGTTTGGACCATATTCCTTCAAGGGTTGAGGCCAGGCTCTGTCATCCTAGTTGCCCTTCAGGGGTGACAAAAGCATTCTCTTTTCTAGTGTGCCTCTTTTTTACATATGGCACACTGATTGAGTTCTTATTTCCCTAGCTTGCTATCCCTTAGTGGGGAATGAAGGTACCACCAGAATAGAGAGTCTCATGGACACATAGTCCATATTTTCGTGCTAATCAGTTGATGTTGGGAGGCAATAGCCAATAGGTTGGCGTGTGTCCAGGCCCAGCATCCTCTGATTTTTCCTCCTCTATATTTCGGTTATTAAAAATCCAGTAGGCAACCACCACCAGATTCGAGAGGTAGGGGTATCTGGATCTATTTATAGTTACCAAAGTTTACACCTAATGTCAGGGATATTGGGAAATAAAATTCTCACCACAATTGCACCCTTCCATTTACTTGGGGTCATTGATAAGATAGACTTGGAGACATTCAAGGCACTGAAGCACTCAAGGAATGCTGGAGAGTTTTCCATTCAGTTCAGTTCACTCAGTCATGTCTGACTCTGCAACAACATGATTGCAGCATTTCAGGCTTCCCTGTCAGTCACCAACCCCAGAAGTTTACCCAAACTGATGTCCGTTGAGTCGATGATGTCCTCCAGCCAACTCAACTTCTGTCGTCCCCTTCTCCTCCTGCCCCCAATTCCTCCCAGCATCAGGGTCTTTGCCAGTGAGTCAACTCTTCGCACGAGATGGCCAAAGTATTGGAGTTTCAGTTTCAGCATCAGTCTTTCCAATGACTGGGACCACTCTCCTTTAGGATGGACTGGTTGGATTTCTTTGCAGTGCAAGGGACTCTCAAGAGTATTCTCCAACACCATATTTCAAAAGCATCAATTCTTTGATGCTCAGCTTTCTTAACAGTCCAACTCTAACACCCATACATGAGCACTGGAAAAACCATAGCCTTGACTAGATGGACCTTTGTTGGCAAAGTAATATCTCTGCTTTTGATTATGCTATCTAGGTTGGTCATAACATTCCTCCCAAGGAGTAATTAGTTAGTGTTAGTGTTAGGCACTCAGTCGTGCCTGACTCTTTGCGACCCCATGGACTGCAGTCCACCAGGCTCCTCTGTCCATGAGATTTTCCAGGCAAGGATACTGGAGTGGGTTGCCATTTCCTTCTCCAGGGGATCTTCCCAACCCAGGGATTGAACCCGGGTCTCCTGCACTGCAGACAGATTCTCTACTGACTGAGCTACAAGGGAAGCCCAAGGAGTAAGCATCTTTTAATTTCAAGGCTGAATCACCATCTGCAGTGATTTTGGAGCCCAGAAAAAATAAAACCTGACATTGTTTCCAGTGTTTCTCCACCTATGTACCATGAAGTGATGGGACCAGATGCCATGATCTTCGTTTTTGGAATGTTGAGCTTTAAGCCAACTATTTCACTCTCTTCTTTCACTTTCATCAAGAAGCTTTTTAGTTCCTCTTCACTTTCTGCCTTAAGGGTAGTTTCATCTGCATATCTGAGGTTATTGATATTTCTTCCTGCAATCTTGATTCCAGCTTATGCTTCTTCCATCCCAGTGTTCTCATGATGTATTGCATATAAGGTAAATAAGCAAGCTGAAAATATACAGCCTTGATGTTCTTCTTTTCCACTTTGGAACCAGTCTGCTGTTCCATGTCCAGTTCTAACTGTTGCTTCCTGACCTGCATACAGGTTTCTCAAGAGGCAGGTCGGGTAGTCTGATATTCCCATCTCTTTCAGAATTTTTCATGGTTTATTGTGATCCACACCGTCAAAGGCTTTGGCATAGTCAATAAAGCAGAAATCGATGTTTTTCTGGAACTCTCTTGCTTTTCCGAAGATCCGTCGGATGTTGGCAATTTGACCTCTGGTTCCTCTGCCTTTTCTAAAACCAGCTTGAACATCTGGAAATTCACAGTTCATGTAGTGATAAAGCCTGGGTTGAAGAATTTTGAGCATTACTTTACTAGCATGTGAGATGAGTGCAGTTGTGTGGTAGTTTGAGCATTCTTTGGCATTGCCTTTCTTTGGGATTGAAATGAAAACTGACCTTTTCCAGTCCTGTGGCTGCTGCTGAACTTTCCAAATTTGCTGGCATATTGAGTGCAGCACTTTTACAGCATCATCTTCCAGGATTTGAAATAGCTCCACTGGAATTCCGTCACCTCCACAAGCTTTGTTCATAGTAATGCTTTCTAAGGCCCACTTGACTTCCCATTAAAGGATGTCTGGCTCTAGGTGAGGGATCACACCATCGTGATTATCCGGGTCATGAAGACCCTTTTTGTACAGTTTTCTGTGTATTCTTGCCATATCTTCTTAATATCTTCTGCTTCTGTTAGGTCCATACCATTTCTGTTCTTTATTGAGCCCATCTTTGCATGAAATATTCCCTTGATATCTCTAATTTTCTTGAAGAGATCTCTAGTTTTTCCCATTTTGTTGTTTTGCTCTACTTCTTTGCATTGATCACTGAGAAAGGCTTTCTTATCTCTTCTTGCTATTCTTTGCAACTCTGCATTCAGGTGCTTATATCTTTAATTTTCCCCTTTACTTTTTGCTTCTCTTCTTTTCACAGCTCTTTGTAAGGCCTCGTCAGACAGCCATTTTGCTTTTTGCATTTCTTTTCCATGGGGATGGTCTTGATCCCTGTCTCCTGTACAATGTCAGGAACCTCCATCCATAGTTCATCAGGCACTCTGTCTATCAGATCTAGTCCCTTAAATCTATTTCTCACTTCCACTGTATAATCATAAGGGATTTGATTTGGGTCATACCTGAATTGTCTAGTGGTTTTCCTTACTTTCTTCAATTTAAAACTGAATTTGACAATAAGGAGTTCATGATTTAAGCCACAGTCAACTCCAGATCTTGTTTTTGCTGACTGTGTAGAGCTTCTCCATCTTTGGCTGCAAAGAATATAATCAATCTGATTTTGGTGTTGACCACCTGGTGATGTCCGTGTGTATAGACTTCTCTTGTGTTTTTGGAAGAGGATATTTGCTATGACCAGTGTGTTCTTTTGGCAAAGCTCTATTAGCTTTTGCCCTGATTCATTCTGTACTCCAAGGCCAAATTTGCCTGTTACTCCAAGTGTTTCTTGACTTCCTACTTTTGCATTCCAGTCCCCTATAATGAAAGGCACATCTTTTTGGAGTGTTAGTTCTAAAACATCTTGTAGGTTTTCATAGAATCATTCAACTTCAGCTTCTTCAGCATTCCTGGTTGGGACATAGGCTTGGATCACTGTGATATTGAATGGTTTGCCTTGGAAATGAACAGAGACCATTCTGTCATTTTTGAGATTGCATCCAGTACTGCTTTTCAGAATCTTTTGTTGACTATGATGGCTACTCCATTTCTTCTAAGGGATTCCTGCCCACAGTAGTAGATACAATGGTCATCTGAGTTAAATTCACTCATTCCAGTCCATTTTAGTTCTCTGATTCCTAGAATGTCAATGTTCACTCTTGCTATCTCCTATTAGACCACCTCCAATTTGCCTTGATTCATGAACCTTACATTCCAGGTTCCTATGCAATATTGCTCTTTATAGCATCAGATCTTGCTTCTATCACCAGTCTCACCGACAACTGGGTATTGTTTATGCTTTGGCTCCATCCCTTCATTCTTTCTGGAGTTATTTCTCCACTGATCTCCAGTAGCATATTGGGCACCTACTGGCCTGCGGAGTTCCTCTTTCAGTATCCTATCATTTTGCCTTTTCATACTGTTCATGGGTTCCTTAAGGCAAGAACTGAAGTGGTTTGCCATTCCCTTCCCCAATGGACCACATTCTGTCAGTCCAAACTTTACACTTAATGTCAGGGGCACTTTGGGAAATAAAATTCTCACCACGATTCCACTCCCTTCCAATTACTGGATGTCATTGTTAAGATAGATTTGGAAACATTCAAGGTACTGAAGCACTCAAGGAACACTGCAGAGTTTTCCATTAACTCCTGATTGATATCTTATTTCAGCTGCAGGGTTCCCTTCTGCTGCCTGGATTCTTGTTGTTGTTATTTAGTCACCAAGTTGTGTCTAACTTTTTTTCAATCCCATGAACTACGGCCACCAGGCTCCTCTGTCCATGGAATTGAAAGAGTCAATTCCTAGGTAGGTTGATAAGAAGTCCAGGGTCTCCAAGGAGGAAAAAGGGGTCTGGGATTTTCAAAGGGACAAAAAGGACTTTTTCTTTTTTTCTATATTGCTTTTCCTAGTATAACAATGTATCTTGCTCAGTCAGTTCAGTCACTCAGTTGTGTACGACTCTTTGCAACCCCATGAATCGCAGCATGCCAGGCCTCCCTGTCCATCACCAACTCACAGAGTTACTCAGACTCACGTCCATCGAGTCCATGGTGCCATCCAGCCATCTCATCCTCTGTCGTCCCCTTCTCCTCCTGCCCCCAATCCCTCCCAGCATCAGGGTCTTTTCCAATGAATCAGCTCTTCGCATGAGGTGGCCAAAGTACTGGAGCTTCAGCTTTAGCATCATTCCTTCCAAAGAAATCCCAGGGCTGATCTCCTTCAGAATGGAATGGTTGGATCTCCTTGCAGTCCAAGGGACTTTCAAGAGTCTTCTCCAACACCACAGTTCAAAAGCATTAATTCTTCGGTGCTCAGCCTTCTTCACAGTCCAACTCTCACATCCATACATGACCACAGGAAAAACCATAGCCTTGACTAGACAGACCTTAGTCTGCAAACTAATGTCTCTGCTTTTGAATATGCCATCTAGGTTGGTCATAACTTTTCTTTGAAGGAGTAAGCGTCTTTTAATTTCATGGCTGCAGTCACCATCTGCAGTGATTTTGGAGCCCAAAGAAATAAAGTCTGACACTGTTTCTACTGTTTCCCCATCTATTTCCCATAAAGTGATGGGACCAGATGCCATGATCTTCGTTTTCTGAATGTTGAGCTTTAAGCCAACTTTTTCACTCTCCTCTTTCACTTTCATCAAGAAGCTTTTTAGCTCCTCTTCACTTTCTGCCATAAGGGTGGTGTCATCTGCATATCTGAGGTGATTGTTATTTCTCCCGGCAATCTTGATTCCAGCTTGTGTTTCTTCCAGTCCTGCGTTTCTCATTATGTACTCTGCATATAAGTTAAATAAGCAGGGTGACAATATACAGCCTTGACGTACTCCTTTTCCTATTTGGAACCAATCTGTTGTTCCATGTCCAGTTCTAACTGTTGCTTCCTGTATCTTGCTCAAGGACGTGTTTCTCCTTCACAAGAACCTTCTGAGCAATCTTGTTATCTTAAGAGGTTGTTGTGGGAGTGGATCTGGTAAAGCCTTTTCATTGATAGTTCTAATCTTATTAATTTAATACATATGTTAGGGGAGTGGGTTGGTAAAAGTATATAAGGCCTTGATAAGCCTAGAAAGTGGGGCCACTCTCTGTTCTCTTCTGATGTCCATGTCAGAAGCTTTCTCTGTCCCTTTTTTGCTTTAGTAAAACTCTGCTACACAAAAGCTCTTGAATGATCAACCCTGGGCCCTGGGCCCTGGGCCCTGGGCCCGAAGCTAAATCTTCTTTGGAGATCAATAATCCAACATTATTCTCTATAAGCTATAATGATTTCCCAGGCAAGAATGCTAGAGTGGATTGCCATTTCCTTCCCCAGGGGATCTTCCTAATGCAGGTATCAACACAAGCCTCCTGCATGGCAGGAGATCCTTACCATCTAAGCCACTGATTCAGGGAAGCCCCTGAATCTCTTTAGGATCATATTTTTCTATCAGGTCAGCCTCTGTCTTCTCCATTGTCTCTATAATCCCATTTGGGCTTGTTATTTGGACCTGCTTGATTCCTCAGCCCCCCAAAAAATAGCAGAGACAATGATCTGCATTGTCTTTGTTCTTTGTCTGTCTGCCTTGGTGATGTAGCTGCTGCCACTGCCAAGTTGCTTCAGTTGTGTCCGACTCTGTTCGACCCCATAAACGGCAGCCCACCAGCCTCCCATGTCCCTGAGTTTCTCCAAGCAAGAACACTGGAGTGGGTTGCCATCGCCTTCTCCAATGCATGAAAGTGAAAAGTGAAAGTGAAGCTGCTCAGTCAGTCCAACTCTTAGTAACCTCATGGACTGCAGCCTACCAGGCTCCTCCGTCCATGGGATTTTCCAGGCAAGAGTACTGGAGTAGGTTGCCATTGCCTACTCCACCAAACTGTTAATGGATTCCTCAAAAGACCAAAATAGGAGACATCCAGATGGTATGGACTCTGATATAATTGGGATTCCCCTTGAATTGTTACATTTCATGTTTGAGACCATCTCTCCTCAGTCAGAATTTTGCACAGGAGCTTAGATAGATTTGCCTCCAGGCTAGAGGAGCTTGGCCATCTTAATTCCTGAACAGTGTGGGCCATTAACGGTGGTACAGCTGTCTTAAAAGACGCTTACTCCTTGGAAGAAAAGTTATGATCAACCTAGATAGCATATTAAAAAAAACAGAGACATTACTTTGCCAACAAATGTCTGTCTAGTCAAGGCTATGGTTTTTCCAGTGGTCATGTATGGATGTGAAAGTTGGACTGTGAAGAAAGCTGAATGCTGAAGAATTGATGCTTTTGAACTGTGGTGTTGGAGAAAACTCTTGAGAGTCCCTTGGACTGCAAGGAGATCCAACCAGTTCATTCTAAAGGAGATCAGTCCTAGGTGTTCTTTGGAAGGACTGATGTTAAAGCTGAAACTCCAATACTTTGGTCACCTCATGTGAAGATTTGACTCATTGGAAAAGACTCTGATGCTGGGAGGGATTGGGGGCAGGAAGAGAAGGGGACGACAGAGGATGAGATGGCTGGATGGCATCACCGACTCGATGGACATGAGTTTGGGTGAACTCTGGGAGTTGGTGATGGACAGGGAGGCCTGGCATGCTGCAATTCATGTTGTCACAAAGAGTCAGACATGACCTAGAAACTGAACTGAACCGAACAGTTGTCTGAGCCTGGGGTTTCCTCTTCCTCCTTTTGGGTGAAAGGGAGGAGTTTTCAGACTTCTGCTGCTACAACCATGAGGAATTCCCATGGGGTACTCACTAGCTCACTGGGGCAGCTGGTACTCTGTCAATAGAGGAAGAGTAAAACCTCCATTGAGGTCCCCCTCAAAAGCAGAGGAAGGAGGAGTTGGGTGGTGATATTTACTATTCTTACTTGCAGTTCACAGGGTTTTCTAATAATGGGATTCCTGGTCTTGAGAATGGCTCACAGGCCTTCTTGATCTATTTCAGAGAAACTAGAGCCAACCTGAAGAAGTTAGGTAAGCAATCATGTACTTTCCTTGGGACGCTTTTGCACTCAGACATCCCCTGTGCTTTTTTTCTGAGCTTAGATGTAGTATTATCATCCTATTTTGTCAGGCAGTCCTCACTTATTGGACCCTATACTAGTCTGCCTCTTGGCTCACAAGGCTAGCCACTTTCCTTTAGCAAAAGTGACTGTGGAGAATACTACTGTTGACCCCTGTGGGGTCAGCAAGAAGAATGAAAAGCCCTGGTGCAGCCCCTATGAAGACAGCACTCACTACTAGCCATAGAGAGAGCAAGCCTGTTATGGCTCCTTCTCATCCACAGGTCCCCATTGTTCTGTGGCAGCTGGTACTACAGGCGGGCCAGCCGGAGGCAGTGGGCAGACATGTTATATGAGTTTTAGTTTCTGATTCCCAATAATGTCATAGTATAATCCCCTCAAGGGGGTTCAGTACATACTACTCTGGGAGTTATGCTGTGTGTGAACCAAATCCCACAGTATTCAGTTCCTAGGCAGAGTTGCTCTGAATTTTGTTGAAAGCTGCTGTCATTCTCTCTATCAGTTCAGCTCAGTTTAATTCAGTTGCTCAGTCATGTCCGACTCTTTGCAACCCCATGAACCACAGCACGCCAGGCCTCTCTGTCCATCACCAACTCCCAGAGTCCACCCAAACAGAGTGAGCTCAAAGATTACAGTCAGTCATTTTCATCAAACCTCCCAAAGCCTCCACAAATCTCCACTGGAGCTGGGCAATCTTAAAGCCTAGTGAAGAAGTGCATGTTCTATATCATCTGGGTCACTGAAATTTGTTACATACCCTTTCAAGTTGGGCCCAGCAAGGGCCCCCCTTTCTGGTGTCATTCAAGCCGACAGAACAAGACTACATTCAGTTTAGAAGCAAAGGAAAGTTTAATTTTTGACCAAAGAATGAAGAGGTACAAGCTTGCACTCTGGAGTACATACTCTTGTAACAAGCCATTGGTGGAACTGCTTTATATGGTTTTTATCAACAGGGAAGCAGGTGGAGTTCTTGAAGGTCAGGCACAACTGTGCTTCTCAGAGCTCCAGATCAGTGCAGGGCACAGCAACTGCACACAGCCTAGAATTGAGGGGTTGTGTCCTGTGTCTCTGCACATGGCCTGCCATCCTGAAATGTTGGGTGTAGCATTTTGCACTAGAAACTTTGGTCTGAAGTGTCAGATGTAAAGCCTCTACATAGAATACCCAATGAACAAATGAAACTAGACTAAGCACAAAGGAATTTTTTTTAAGGTTACACTTTATTACCCAGATTCCACTTTTATGGTCTGGGAATTGTTAATGGAATTTTTTCAGTGACACTGTCATACAGTTAACCTGAGACATGCTCTGGTTTCACCTTTGACTTGACCTGTTTCCTGTCCCCAACCTTAAGGAGTGAGATGGATGAATATCTAATTTCCCCTAACTGCATTGTTGGAAGGGTTAATTGAAAAGGTCAAGTGTCTCTGCAGGTGGGTAGACCAAGAGCCCAGATACCTGATCACAACATGAAACCTGCCTGGATTTCTTATATATAATTAATAAAGACCTCTATGTCTACCTAAGTCTTGGTTATCTTAAAGTTTCATTCTGACAAGAAAATCAGGATTTCAGCCAGGTTTTAAGAAAAAGGTAAGGGAAATTTTGGTACGGTCAATACTCCAATCAATCCAGAAATACTGTCCAGGCTAATAACTATTACAGATAGACAAGCAAATCCAGTCATACCTGTGTATAGACACACAGGTTAGCAAGGATACACAAACAATCTGAGACTACCGATGCCCCATAGAGTTAGTCATTATGGTTACAATGATGGCCTAGATACTTAGAATGTTTCAGAAGACCGACTGGCTCAGCTAATCTTAATGTACACGTAATATAGTGCAGAGTCATTGATCACCCCAGATCTGAATAATTAAGATCAGTGACACAAAACAGATAAAAAAATTATACCACCATCTTGGACCTGCTGACGCTTATCCCCCTACTGCCTTCCTCAGTAGCATCCAGGAAACCAATTGCTATACCATATTGGCTGCCCTTGAAAATAGAGCCAAGGGAAGGCTGGGATTGCTCAGACTCTAGTTCAGAGTCAAACTCTCCCTACATTTTAGTTTGATATGGTTTTTCTAGAAATGCATTTTCTCAACAAATACAAATGTATTTACAAAAACTATTCTAAATCTTGACAAGAAGAGATGATAAGGAAGTTTTAACTACTTTTGAAATTTTTATACACTATTTAGGGTTGTATAGACCTCTGAGTCTGAGACAGAAGCAGGTACTGGACCAAATCTTAGATAGTCTCTTCTGTTTTTATATCAAGTATATGATGCTCTCTCAAAAATGTCACTGTTATATTCAAGGTGTTACATCTGAAAATTTTTAAATATAGAAAATGAACAAAATAAGGTAATATTTTAGCAGTAACTTAAACATGCTCATTTGCATATATTATACTTTGTTAAAAAAAAAATCAAGCTAACCTGAAGGGTAAGAGAGCAAGTAAGAATCAGTAGGAAGTCTTGGAAGTAGCTTAAACCAACGAAAAGGTCTTTTCAAGAGATAAATTCCTCTGCATAAAGCAATGAGGCCAACCTTTGAGCATTTCATTCATTCACTTGTTCATTCACAATCAACCTATATTAAATGACTACTTCTAAATTTCTGTTTGTCCTCCCCATGATAAGTTAAGCCCTGAGCAGGTAATAGGAATACTATAGTAAGATGACTTGTTTTCAGAAGAAATAAGAAATGGGGTGAGTCAGGAAAGACACTGCAGTGCTACAGAGCTAAATGAGTACTAGCTTGAAGGGTATGACTGCTGTTTTGAGTTATAATTGGTGTCAAAGATAATTTTCATTTGATCATCTATGTGACAGTGGAGAATTATGAAAGACATTGATACTAAATGATATAGGGAAAATAAAAGTAAAAAGTTATTTTGTCAGTGTTTAGTTGCAGAGGGTATTACAAAAATGAAAGAACAAAATCCTAAACATTGAGGAGTATAATGAACTCTTAATAGTGATTTTGGATAAAAATATATTCCTAAAGTTACATCTCTGGAGAACTGTTATAAACAGGCAGCTAAATAAATCAACCCATGTTTAACAAATATCTTTCAAAATGCATATTTTATTTTTAACTTGGCAAAGCAGTTTTGCAGCTGTCAATGAATAACTAGGAAAGCCTTACCAACAAAAGAGCCATTACAGGGATAAGAAAAATTCCAGAAGAATAATAGAAGGCTGACTTAGGGAAAAAATATTAATTTTCACTACATTTAAATACATATTTAGATTTCTCAGCTGTCTGCACAAATGAGATGACTAGTTTGATGATTCCTATAAACAGTTTACATAGATTCTGAATATTACATAAATAAATAAAATATGAACACTTTTGCTGCTATTCTCGAGAAAAGAAAGCCAATTGACAATCTTCCCCAATCTTTTAAATTTATGAGAAGTGACATTTTTTAAGACTGTGCTCCCACCTGATTATAATACTTTGTTAAGTTGCTTGATCTTTAGGAAGACTAATTTTCTTCTTATTCTATGAAAGACTCCATAGCATACTTATTAATGTTATAGTCTCTGCAGCCAAGTTGCCTGGGTTCCATTCTAGCGCTACCACTTACCAGCTTTATGACCTAGTTTTTTTGCCTCAGTTTCTCATATATAATACTGTAGGAGACAGGAAGAATAAAAGAAAAGCAGGCCCCAGCAAGGGCCACAAAAGAAATTTATAATTATTGATAAATTGAATGCTATAAGGCATGAGACTCTTGGAACAAGTCCAGAGGGAACAGTTCACAGTCTTGAAAACAAGATATGATACTGGGGTTGGAAAACTGACCCCAGACTGCTTCTCAACTGGAGTCTCAGAGTCACATATTTTATGTATCTGGTGGAAAATCTATAGATGAGAATATTCGGCTTAGTTACTGATTTGTTATTGATTATTGTTTCTTAGTTCAGTTCAGTTCAGTTCATTTCAGTTCAGTTGCTCAGTCACGTCTGACTCTTTGCCACTCCATGAAATGCAGCACACCAGGCCTCCCTGTCCATCACCAACTCCCAGAGTTCATCCAAACTCATGTGCATTGAGTCAGTGATGCCATCCAGCCATCTCATCCTCTGTCGTCCCCTTCTCCTCCTGCCCTCAACCCCTCCCAGCATCAGGGTCTTTTCCAATGAGTCAATCTTTGCATGAGGTGCCCAAAGTATTTGAGTTTCAGCCTTAGCATAAGTCCTTCAAATGAACACCCAGGACTAGTCTCCTTTAGAATGGACTGATTGGATCTCCTTGCAGCCCAAGGGAGTTAGTTACTCAGTGGTTAATGATCACTTTGTTCTTTGGCCCTGAAAGCCACATGAGTTATAGCTTAACTCCTCACGTATTCTTTCCTTCATGGCTGAAAGTATTAATAAAGCTGGCTTGGATTCAGTTTCAGCACCTTCACCTTAGAGCAGTGTTGGTCCCCTGACCCTCAGTTTTCACTGAGTTCTTGTGTCTTGTTACTCATTCTCTCGCCATGTCATGCTTTCGGTAACCCTGCTTGTCAAGCCAGTCTCAACATAATACAAAGTGAGTATGCTAATTATACTATCCATGTCCTGTGGTTTTTAGAAGGGAAAAAGTCAAAATACTTAACACAGTGCCTAATAGTATTAGACCTTACCATATATGACCAATTTTACATGGCTTAGCTCTAGAGATAGTGTTAATGATTCTTAATATAATAACTAAAGAAATAGACATTCAACTATAAAGGAGACAAAGAGAAGGGGAGCAGATGATGGAAAGGGAGAAAATGCAGAAAAATGAAGGGAAAATGAAGGTAGACTTTATGGTGAATTTGGATAGAATAAGGGAAAGAGAAAAATATATTGTCCTTTCTAGAAGAGAAAAAAAGTGTGTGGGCTTCCCTGGTGGTGCAGAGGTTAAAGCGTCTGCCTGCAATGTGGGAGACCTGGGTTCGATCCCTGGGTCGGGAAGATCCCCTGGAGAAGGAAATGGCTACCCACTCCAGTATTCTTGCCTGGAGAATCCCATGGACGGAGGAGCTTGGTGGGCTACAGTCCACCGGTCGCAAAGATTTGGACACAACTGAGTGACTTCACTTTCACTTAGAAAAGAAAAAAAAATGATGACATCATGGACATATAATACTTACCCCATTCTCCAGTATTTTTCATTAGAATTTATATAGGCAGATCATGGTAGCTAGCACTTTAGATATAAAGCTCCAAGTAAGCCAAAATTCAGCTTAGCTATTGAACTAAATGCATGATACAATTAATTGTGTAGCTGCACAATAATGCATAAATTAGCATTCCTCCAGCAGTCACATGGACTGTTTATTGGTGACTAGACATAAGATCTGCCAACAATCAATATAACACAAATCTATTATTTCTGAGCTGTGTCACACATTTTGAAAGATGGCTCATTTATTTTCTTCTTTCATCCTACTCAAGCATGGCATGGAAGTCTACAAAGATAAAAACCAGATCATGAGCTTCAAGAGCAAGGAGTCATCAGTGACAGCTGAGGTGCCCAAAGAAAAATCATAAAGTAGAGATACTATTGGAAGTTGGGAACAGAAATTTAAAATAATTTGGCTATTTCATTTTTAAGTTCTGCAGTGTGGTAAATCTGCTTATAATATTTGTGTTTTTACTGAGATTCATTAATGATGTGTGTGTGTTGATCACTCAGTCATGTCCAACTCTTTGTAACCCCACAGACTGTAGCCCACCAGGCTCCCCTGTTCATGAGATTTTCCAGGCAAGAATACTAGAGTGGCTTGCCATTCCCTTCTCCAGAGGATCTTCCCAACCCAGGGATCAAACCCGGGTCTCCTGCATTGCAGGCAGATTTTTTACCATTTGAGCTACAGGGAAGTCCTTATCAATGATGACAAAGAATAATTAGAAGTTTTATTTTCATGAATCTTCAAATTCATAATTCATTAATTCTTTTGACAAACTTTGAGCATCAGTCAGTAATTCAAGGTAATTCCAAATTAAGTCCTTAGTGACTTTTCAGTGTGTTAAGTGAATATTGTCTATCTATTACCTGAGTTACTACAGCTTCTTTTTTCCACAGGAAGGAAAAGCATTCAGCCATTTATCCTTCTGAGCATTAGTACAAGCTTTACTTCCTTTTTTTTTTTTAAATTAATTTTTATTTTTTTAGTTTGTTTTGCTTTACAATACTGTATTCGTTTTGCTACACATCGATTCCAGTCCTGTGGCCACTGCTGAGTTTTCCAGATTTGCTGGCATATTGAGTGGAGCACTTTCACAGCATCATCTTTCAGCATTTGAAACGGCTCCAATGGAATTCCATCACCTCCACTAGCTTTGTTCATAGTGATGCTGTCTAAGGCCCACTTGACTTCACACTCCAAGATGTCTGTCTCTAGATTAGTCATCACATCGTCATGATTATCTTGGTCGTGAATATCTTTTTTGTACAGTTCTTCTGTGTATTCCTGCCACCTCTTCTTAATATCTTCTGCTTCTGTTAGGTCCATACCATTTCTGTCCTTTATCGAGCCCATCTTTGCATGAAATGTTCCCTTGGTATCTCTAATTTTCTTGAAGAGATCTGTAGTCTTTCCCCTTCTGTTCTTTTCCTCTATTTCTTTGCATTGATCGCTGAAGAAGGCTTTCTTATCTCTTCTTGCTATTCTTTGGAACTCTGCATTCAGATGCTTATATCTTTCCTTTTCTCCTTTGCTTTTCACCTCTCTTCGACTTAGTTTTCCTTTATTAGGAGGAATAGTAAATTCTTTAGGTATTGAGCATTTATCAGCAACTCATGAAGTGGCAGTATTGATATTTTTAAAAAATCATTCCTATTTCCCACCCTTTATCTATTTTCTCATCACCAGATGATGAGAATGAAAGTTTGGTCCTAAAAGCCTTTTAAAATTAAATTTAAAAAATTTTCTGATTATATCAACTTTATGCAAGAGGTGAGCCTATCCTTCTTTTCAACACAAAGGAAAACAAACTGTATTTTCCACTTTGTAACTTGACCAGAACTTCCAGACCCACTGACTTTCCACCCTCCTTGCTCAGGGCGCAGTGGGTGACCCTTCAGGAGCCCTTTGTGACCGTCTGTGGCCTGATGCTGTCAAGCTTTTGCCTAAAGTGGAACTTGGCAGTGTAGATGGATTGTATTTTGAGCTGCATCATACAGCTTTGTCCCTAAATTATTACTTTGCTAATGTTTTTAGGGATGAACAAGAAGCAGAAGTGTCAGCCAAGGATGAGCCGGCTTCAAGCAGTAAAAACAGCAATGCATCACAGGTATTATAGCAACTTGGGTGACTGTCTCTGATGGGTGAACTCTAGCGCCCTTAGCCAGCAAGATTTTGATAAATACTCAGGTTTTTTAAATCTTCAAAATTATTTTAGGCATTACTCATACAGAAACAAAACTCACCCTAAAATATAATCATCCAGATGCCTTTATTCAATCAGTATGCAGCAAATATTTTTTGAGCTTCTACTGAAATGCTGGACATCTCCTAGTCGTTGAGCTATAGTCATAATCTACAATGGATATATCCTCTTGAAACCTGCATTCTACTGAGTGGATATAAATAAATTAAATATGGGACTTCCTGATGGTCCAGTGGTTAGTATTTTACCTTCCTAATGCAGGCGTTGAGGGTTCAGTCCCTAGTCAGGGAACTGAGATCCCACATACCTACGGACCAAAAAACCAAAACATAAAGCAGAAGTAATATTGTAACCAATTCAATAAATACTCTTAAAATGGTCCACATCCAGGAAAGCTTTAATGAATTAATTAAATATTTATTTTAGTAAAATGTTAGATGGTGGTAAATCTTCTGGATAGAAATCAGGGAAAGAGGATGCTGAATGCTATGGGTTGAAGATGGAACTCGAATGAATGTTAAATGGGATGATGGGGAAAGAATGCTCTGAGAAGGTTCTAGTTGAGTCAAGACCTATAAGTGAGGCGTGCACGACCCATGTGGCTCTCTGGAAGAAAGAACATTCCAGGCATAGAGAAGAGCAAGCACAAATCCCTTGTTGTTTCAGAGAAAACAAGCATTCTGGACAAATTAAAATCCATCTGATAAATAATGTGACTTTAGACTTTTTTTAAAAAGAGTGTAGCTAAGCTAATATCTGAAGACAAAAACAAACCCCCAGATTTTCTACATGAGATGTTTCTGAAACCTCTGTGGCTTAATGTGTTATAAAAGTGGGTTGATTTTGAATAGTTAGGTGATCTAGAAAAATTCTTGTGATGTTTGAAAGGATAATGCAACTTTGTTTCCCTCTAGAGATGCTAGACTTCTAGTAAAACTAAATTTGAGTTCTGATTCTGTGTTGTGGCTACTGAACTTTAAGTATTTTCAGGTCACTTATTTTGAAAGTGATTTAATTATGATTATGTACAGAAATTAAGTGATCTAACAAATATAGATTGACATTAAGAGAGAACTCAAGGATATTACTGCTAGTTGAGAAAGGCCATTTTTTAAAACTCTGGCGCTATCTTAGTGACGATTACTTTTTAATGATGATTCTTTTCACTTGAGTGACTGTTCCATTTTTACTCTAATTTTTAAATTCTTTTGGAATTTAGTCACAGAAGAAAGGACAGCAATCTCAGTTCCTGCAAAGCCGTAACTTAAAATGCATAGCCTTATGTGAAGGTAAGTTGAAAGTTTTATAATCTCCATAGCACTTATTCTCAATCTTACCAGTATTTAAGAATGTAAGTGTGTTTACAAAATGCTTATAATGGGCTAGTGAAAGCTTTGTTCCGTATGATCATCTTGAAGAGCATAGATGGAAAATACAACAGAGATCATAAAGGTTAAAACAAAGCACAGAACTGGCAAGATTTCAAACAGTGCTATATTTTATTCTTGGCAGCTATCTCAGAAGAGTAATTATCTCTTTCTGATCAAGTATTGTTCATCTCTGTTGTTCATCTATACCCCTTCCTCTTTATGTTGGTGTCTGAATGTATAATACCATGAAAAATCTGAAAGATGAACTGAGCATTGAGTAGATAACCCAGGAAGTCTTTCTTGTTCCTACACTGAAATTATTCTTCTTTTCTGAACTTGGGATAGAAAATTGATAGGTGATTTACAATATCATACACTTTCCTTTGTTCTTGCTTTAAAATCTGAGTTTGGCTAAAAGTTCATTTTTTTTCTTCTGTTGGGAGTTTTGGTAACCACTGTTAACTGTCTTTTAGGTTTTCAACATTTGATAGTTGTAGAGGATGCTAGGTTGCCTTCTACCTAGTCCCAAGTCAGGACCTGTTTGCCATCATAAATACAAAGTGATTGCCTTCCTATTGTTATGCTAAGTGTGTTCCAAACATAAAATTGCTACTTTGCATGTCCCTGTTTTTATTTACATTTTTTGATAGTTTAATAAGATGAAACATTTTTCATATGTTAATTTGTACATGCAGTTTTGCTTTTGGATTTCTAAGAAAAGGGATATAGTAATTTAGAATAAAATAGTTCTTTAATTTTATCTTCCCTTTACAGTGATCACCTCACCTGACCTGCACAAGCATGGAGAGATATGGGTTGTCCCAAATACTGATCATGTCTGCACAAGATTCTTTTTTGTGTAAGTGTAAAGGCTTAAAATCCTACGTTACTGTCTTCTCCATAGAGGTAATAGTGACTACATTATTGTTTGGTCACGTAAGCTGCTAAAATATAACAAGTATTTTCTCATGGACTTCCCTGGTAGCTCAGACAGTAAAACATCTGCCTACAGTGCAGAAGACCCGGGTTCAATCCCTGGGTCGGGAAGATCCTCTGGAGAAGGAAATGGCAACCCATTCCAGGACTCTTGACTGGAAAATCCCATGGACCGAGGAGCGTGGTAGGCTACAGTCCATGGGGTCGCGAAGAGTTGGACATGACTGAGCGACGTCACTTTCTTTCACTTTCTCATCACGGCTTCCCTAGTGGCTCAGGTGGGTAAGGAATCCACCTGCAATGCAGGAGACCTGGGTTCGATCTCTGAGTTGAGAAGATCCCCCAGAGGAGGGCATGGCAACCCACCCCAGAATTCTTGCCTAGAGAATCCCCATAGACAGAGGAGCCAGGAAGGCTTACAGGAGATGGGGTTGCAAAGAGCCAGACACAACTGAGCAACTAAGCACAGCACAGCATTTTCTCATCAAATCAATGTTTTTGTTTTATGTTAATAAGCTGTGAAAAACATGGATGTTTAAAAGCCATTAGCTTAGAAGATCTGAAGAAAATCGCGGTCTCTTTAACCACTGTGTATGTATGTACTGTGGTGTGTTTGGTCGCTAAGTCACGTCTGACTCTTGGGACCCCATGGACTTTCATCCGCCAGGCTCCTCTGTCCATGGAATTTTCCAGACGAGAATACTGGAGTGGATTGCCATTTCCTACTCCAGGGGGTCTTCCCGACCCAGGGATCAGACCCACATCTCCTGCATTGGCAGGCAGGTTCTTTAGCATTAGGCCACCAGGGAAGGCCCCATATGTATGTATACGTGTGTATATAAGTGTAATATACATACATACAGATCTTATATGTATCTAGTTAGAGATACACATTAGGTTACTTACAAAAGTGTGGTCATTGAGAAATCATAGGTCTAGGACAGTAACCTGGATCTAGTAGCACCAGAGCTGTTGAACATCCTCCAGTCCCTAAAGAGAAGAAGAGAAAGCAGGTAGAGAACCTGTTAGGAGAGTCATTTCTAGTTCATCGTGGCTCCATGAAAGGAGTCATGGCCGTCAATTCAGAGACATAGGCAGTCCAGGGGGCTCTTGTGGGGTGGAACCAAGCAAAACCTTGATGTTGCCCTCCTGCCAGCGCCCTGCTGGGACACCCCGTTGGCCAAACTCTACCGGAAACTAGAGGGCAAGGGAAATTATTGATCAAGTCCATATGGTCAGCCTCCTGGGGCAAAAGGCAAGGTAGAGAAGGGTGTTCCATGGCTCTGTGCCAGGGTCCAGCCCCGGTGGATCCAGGGTGATTCGAAGGTGGAGACGGAGTGGGCGAGAAAAACACTTTTAGAAATATAAGATTAGATTAGGAAATAATAGTATAGTAGGAAAATTTAGATGGAGAAAAGAAGGCTGAATAACTTGATTTATGTGGAATACCAATCACCACCTACGTAGGCCACAGGCGTCTTTCCATTCTCCCGAAGGAGAGGAGGCACTGAGGCCTCCCCGGTCTGATCTTAGAAGCCCAGGCATAATTAGTAGGCTTGGTGAGGACCCACTCCCCAGATGGGAATTCAGCCAGAAGGGGAAAGAAAGAACAAACAGGAGGAATCAGCCTTTCAGAAACTGATCCCATTTTCTTTATTTTCAGGTTTGCTTATATACCTTTTTTACACATAGGGATGAATACAGAGTCACGTGGGGGTCAGCAGTCCTGACCTTTATCAAAATCAGGTGCTTTACATAAAAAAAGGTCTTAGGGGTTTTACATCATCTTCTGGCCATGAGGCCTGCTGACACTTTATGACCTTCTCTTTCTGATAACCAAAAAACTTATTTTTTCCAAGGGTGTTTTTTCTTAAACCAGGCACCACTCTCAAATAAAGTTACATTCCTATAGGATAAGGGTGTAATGAGTTACAATCAAGAAAGGAATTTATCTAACCCAAGGTAACATGATTAATCTTGAAGGTTAATACTTATTTTTCTTATATGCTAGTTATATTCATTATAAGGGCAGGGAATATGGAGATTTAACAGCAAAACATCAGCCCAACAAATGAAATCCCTTCACCAATGTTCCCCTTAAGATCTATTTAGTCTTAAGATAGTGATAAAGTTACATTTTTACATAGCAAGGACACAGTGATTTATAACAAAGTTAATACTTATTTTTCTTATATGCTAGTTATATTCATTATAAGGGCAGGGAATATGGAGATTTAACAGCAAAACATCAGCCCAACAAATGAAATCCCTTCACCAATGTTCCCCTTAAGATCTATTTAGTCTTAAGATAGTGATAAAGTTAGATTTTTACATAGCAAGGACACAGTGATTTATAACAAAGTACAGTGATCTATAACAGGAGAAAATTCATTAACTCAAAAAGTCTAGTATTGCTAACATCAAAAACTACATTTCTTTTTCTATATTCCAAATACATTGATTAATATATTCCCAGGTGCCTAAGGACGTGGAGGCCTGGCGGCAATCGTTGACTCAACATTGAGAAAAGCCCTATGCTAATTAAGACCTTCAAAATACCCCAAACTCTCTGTGCTGTTTATGGTTGAGAGGTAGTAAACAATCATGTGCTCCGTAGTAGCAGGAGTATGGATAACCCTATCATACAAACTAGTTTGCCAGCAGAGAGGTTTGACCTGAGACACCCTTGTCACACCCAAGGCCAGGGAATTAGTAGCAATTATTGGCACAACAAATGAAAAACCCTTCACCAATATAATTCCTAATCAACCCACTATACTAATAAATTCTAACTTCCCAAAAGAATCTGCTTTTAGTAAGTCTAAAACATCTCGTGTCTCTCGCTGTTGGGAGGCTGTAAACAATCACACTTGGCCTGACGAACCTATACAGGCAGGCTAGAAAACCTTCAGAGGAGTTCATAAGCTGAAACACTCTTGTCACGCCCAGGAATTTTATCAACTGGAGCTGCAAGTTAACTCCTTCTCCGAGAGAAATGGTTATGGGGGAGGCCCCCCGTAAAGTCAGAGGTGTAGGTGAGAGCATAAAACAGACTCTGGTTTTGGGGGTAGATGCTCGGGAACAGGAGGTTTCCTGAGGCTTGATCACGCCTTTGCGTATGCCAAGCCTCCTTCCTCATGACCTTTGCCATGGGCGGAGTTCCTCACCCTGGCCCCTGGCAGCTCTGGCGGCTCCCGGAAAGCATCTGTTTTTTAAGGTTATAATTCAGATGAAGTTATAGCACAGCACGGGTCTCTTGTGAAAGGCAGTCATTGAATATTTTTTTTTCTTTCATCTTTCTTGCTCATATTGTTTCTTATTCATTGTTAGAAGATTGACTTTCTAAAAGACACCTCCAATCACAAACTTTTTCAGTGAGTGTGAGCTGAAAATTTTGATGGAATAGTAACTCCAGAGTCCTTTTCTTAGCCTGTCACTAATTAGTTAATCTATTCCTTTTTTGTGTTATGTGTGCTAACTTGCTTCGGTAGGTCGTGTCCAGCTCTTTGCGATCCCATTGACTGTAGCCTGCCAGGCTCCTCTGTCCATGATTCTCCAGGCAAGAATACTGGAGTGAGTTGCCACTCCCTTCTCCAGGAGATCTTCTCCACCCAGAGATTGAACTGTGTCTCCTGTATTGTCAGACAGGCTCTTTACCACTAGCACGACCTGGGAAGCCCCGTTTAGTGTTATGCTAAAATTCAAATTTGTTGAGCTAAGTAAACAACTTTAGATATGGAATTGCTCAGAAGTAGTAGTATTTCTTTGCAGTTTTACAAAAATTATATCTAAACTAAATCAGTAGGGCACATGTGTGGATATTGACTGGAGAGAAGGATTTCTGTATTTCATAAGAAAAAAATGAGGAAAGACCATCTGAAGACAAGAGAAGAAAACACTTTCAGTGTCCTCAGATGTTTTCCAAATAATACAAAGGGGAAAATTCTATTAAGGTAATGATTTTCATTTCATTATAAACACAAATGAGATTTCATCCTTCATCCCTCAAGAGAGAAGAGACTAATTAAGGAAAATTGATAAGATTCAAAACACATCCAAAGGAAAATCCATTCACTAATGAATGTACATTCTAATTACAACCATCAGTTTCTTTCTTTATAAAAGATATAATCACAGACTTCTACTAGTGATGTGCCTCCCTAGTGAGCAGTAGCATCTAAGAAAAAAATAAATTGAGGAGAAAAAATGAGTTTTCACAATATTCTGTAATCAGACAGAAAGTAAATTTCTGTTCTAATTTTATTTATTTATTTTACACATTGTGTGATTTCTAGTTAGGAACTTTTCTTGATGGCTAGGACATAAAGTAGTGAATTATAATAAAGTCCATGCTAATCTGATTTCCAGAATGAAGGAGAGAATAAAACAGCTGTGTGATATTCTAATCATATTCTTCCCAAGAAGTAAACAATAGCAGAGAATGAGGGGGAACCAGAAGAAATTTTAGGGATTAGGGCATCAGAAAAAATTTAAAGTCAAATTTAAAGGACAGTATCAGACAGGGAAAATAGAAGAATAAGATGTCTGAAAAGAATTTTGTTGGAAAATTCCAGAAATGAATAAACTTAACCAAATATATATGCTTCAGGCAAAATGTAGTAGTTCAGATTTTAAGAACAGGTTCCAGCCAGTTTTGAGTGTCTAGGAATTGATCAAGCTAAAGCTTGATTTTGTTACTGATCTTGAGACTCATGTGCACAAAGACATTAATGTCAGTATGTAGAAAGCAGGCAGCTGTTTTTAAAGGGCTGGGATTTGGGCTTAAACAGGGGATGTGAAAACCACATTGTGCTCTGGTCATACACAACAAAAATGTTTATTTCATAGTAAATGGGGATTTTAAAGCTGGAGAGGAAAATTTAGTATTGATATTTTCTGTAAATGGGAATAAATAATAAAATCCAAGAGAAGGCAATTGATTGGGTGCACCTAGAGCCACGGGCACCCCATGCTACACTGCCCCCTTTGCTGCCGTGGTGAAAACTTGTAGAGATGGGAGTGTATCTTCTCCCTCAGCTACTCGGGACCAAGGACACTTTAAGAACTGCCAGGTTTTTGTATCTTTCTATCTGATGTTACAACTTAAATGTTTAATGCTTCCATGGTTCTTTGATTTAGAGCAGAAGGATTTGCAAATGAACTGTTACTGTATTTTCTTTGTCATATCGATATAAGGTATACATTTTCAAAACATTTCAAGATGTTCAGAAATTTAAGAGAGGAAGGACAAAATAAAACAGACCATCTGCAGAAAAGAGATGGGGGATATTTTCAGTTTCTGGAGTGAAGCAGGTATCTGTGCTAAATTTCAGAAATTCCTATCTAAATCTACCTTTTAAGGTCTAGCTCAAAATGGCACCCCACTCCAGTACTCTTGCCTGGAAAATCCCATGGACGGAGGAACCTGGTAGGCTACAGTCCATGGGGTCACTAAGAGTCAAACACGACTGAGCGACTTCACTTTCACTTTTCACTCTCATGCATTGGAGAGGAAAATGGCAACCCACTCCAGTATTCTTGCCTGGAGAATCCCAGGGATGGGGGAGCCTGGTGGGCTGCCATCTATGGGGTCGCACAGAGTCAGACACGACTAAAGCAACTTAGCAGCAGCAGCAGCAAATACCACCTCTTCCATGAAGCTCCTAATAAAAATTAACCTCTCTTCCTGGTATTCCTACAGCTGAGTGCAGAACTTACATTTAAATTCAGTTTACTCATTGTATCTGACTCTCATGAGGCTATATGTTAACTCTTAAAGGGCAGAACTCCTATTGTTTTTTTTTTTTTTCCTGCCCTGCATGCCCTGAATCAGCTTGCCTGGTATATGATACACAGCTGCTTTTCAGTAAATTTTTAATGAACAAAAAGAGAAGGGGGCACAAAAAGGAAAATATTTTGGAATATGTATGGTTTTTATTTTAGGTCAGAGTTTGAAATATATCTTAAAAAGATAGCTATAAGAGAAGTTTATGAAATAACTGTAGAATGGCTATTTTGAGAAATAAGAGATACATTGCACCATGATTTTGCAAAAAATACACAGTGTTTAAATAGGAACATAGCAAGGAGACAGCTTATTTATGAAGTTTCAGTCATGGCTCAGTGACATAAGCTGTGTGACATCAAACTGATACGATCTGAGAGCTTTGCTTCATCCCCAGTCTGTAATAAATCCAATTTCTCTGTCTCTAACCCAGATCTCTTTCCAAGATTGAAACTGCCACATCACTCCCCTACTTAAATCTTTGATAGCTGCTTACTGCTTATAAGATGAAGTCCAGTCTCCTTTACAAAGGGAACCAACTGACTCCTTGAAGCTTTGTTCTTTTTTTCAACACCACTGTGTTGAAGGAGGAAGAGATACTGCATGGCCCATCATTTTCCACTGGCCGCTGTTTCACACCTGGGATGTTACGCTGCGCAGCCTGCCCTGTATGCTGGGATTTCCGCACTCCATGCTGTTCTTCTTTCCTTTTTTCATTAATCTTGGATCCTCTTTTTCATTCTTTTCCCTATTGCCTATCTCTTCAATATTGCTGTCTAATTCCCATTGCTCTTTTAAATCTTAGTGTATGTCTTCCCTCCTCCCAGAAACTTCTCTTGATGCCTTTCTGCTGCTCCTTTTTGTTACTGTATAATACCTTGGATGTGTTTCTATGATTGGATTGTTCTTTTTATGTATTGTCTCCTCCATTACTACTCTGTATGCCTCTTGAGACTGGGGACTACATAGCTCACTAGCATTGTGCTTGGCAGATAAGTAGGAATGAGTGAAATGTCAATTTTATAACTGCTTGCTGGATATTTCCCTCCCCTCCAAAGTCCACTAATTTTCAAATCATTATGTACAAAGTGGACCCTGTTATTGCTAAATCCCCTAGCTGCTTTCACAACTTCCTCCATCTCTGCAGTCACTTCATACATCAAGGAGACTTGGAACCTGAGCTGCAGCTTTCAGTTTCTTTTTCCTTGCTTGCTAGTCATCAGTTCCCAAGTACATCTTTTCACGATTTTCTTCTGTAAACACATTTGTTTCCATGTGTATCGTAAACTCCCTGCAGTGCACCAGAAGATTGCTAGTTATTTTCCATGCTTCTGCTTTCTTCATTGCTCCTAACCTATTTTTTATACGGCCAGATTACAAAAAACATTGCCATTATTACACTAGTGGTACCTGTTCAATGTACAGAAACTGAAATCAAAAGCAAGTTGAAAGAGCGACAGTCACCCACCATATTCCCCCCTGAGAGTTAACAATGGTTATAAGATCATACAATTTATACCACATTATTTTTCCAAAAGGAGAGTTTGATTATTCCTTGCTCATGAAGGCTAATAGTTATTAACAACAACAACAACAACAAAAAAATGGCATTCTGCAACATGGTGCCCGTCTGACTTGACTTCAATTATCCATATAAACCACTCATTGAATAAAATTATTTTCCAAGCCATTCTTTGAAAAAACTTGTATTTGTTTTTCCCATTCACTGTGCCTTTGCTCAGTCAGTACCAGTGCTTGGCCTTCTCACCAGTTCAGTCTTTAGTCAATCTTGCCAGGCTTAACTATATGGTCTTTTCCATGGGGCCTTTCCCGGTGTCCCAGTCAGAGAGGATATCTGTCTTTACTGTGAGTTCTGCTTGCCCTTTCTTTGTTCACCCAGGCTGCCTTGTCCTCCAGTTAATTGCATAACTCTATTATCTCCCCTAGTAAAATGCAAATTCTGTCTGTGTTTGGGAATCTCATGTCTTGTGCAGAAACACTTAATACATATTGAGTGAAAGCAATGACAAAAGACCGAATGTTATAACTTAATCAAGAAATTTCAACATGGGCTGTGAAGTAGACAATGCACTTACAGCATCAGATTTCTTACAGGAACTTTGGAGACGTGCTGAATGTCATTCAGTTCACAGTGAATCTCTCCTCTCTGCAGCTAATGAAAAGCAGTACTACCATTTTTGAATTCCAGATTTAGGAAATCAGAAAACACATGTATGTGTACCAATCTTTGAAACTGTCCCAAAGCTGCTATGGGCTTCCCAGGTGGCGCCAGTGGTAAAGAATCCTGCCAATGCAGCAAGAGACCCAGATTTGATCTCTGGGTCAGGAAGATCACCTGGAGAAGGAAATGGCAACCCATCCCGGTATCCTTGCATGGAGAATCCCATAGACAGAGGAGCCTGGCTGGCCATAGTCCATGGAGTCTCCAAGAGTTGCCCATAGTTGAGCAACCAACACTTTCACACTTTTTATATCACTAATAACATAAGTAATTTTTGTATCTTGCAGATAATTTCATATTTCCTTCTTCAGAAACCCCCACTCAAGTGTATCACTTCCCTGTTGATAACATTCTTGCTCTATTTCTTTTTAAAATTTTGTTGCTTTCCAGATGTAAGTTAACTTCAGTTTTATGTTAACAACTTAGTGTTTGTCTGCAATAATAACTGCAAAATAGTCTATATGCTCTATGATAGTAAATGCTCTAATGCCACTAGTAATTCATGTATCTAAGCCCTGCTGGTTGACTAATTCAAATGGTAGTTGGGTTTTCCTTTATTATTATATATGCTTCATAGTTTCAGACACCCAAATGCCTTTAATCAATTTTATCCTTCAGCCCTCAACTGTTGTATTTCCTATAGGCTTCACAGACAATGGAAAAATAAGCATTTTTCTTGCTACTTTCAGCTCAATTTCTCATTCTTGCTCTCTGTTCTTTTCTCCCCTATGTTCTTCCTCTAAATTATTATAGTTTATTTAAAGAATGTGAGTCTCATCTCCTCTCCATAATGTCAAAGGCTTTTCGAGTGTCAGTGAATGTGTATTTGGGTACAGAAAACCCTTCCATCTGAATGGAAAATAGTGAAGGGGGAGTGATGGGGCATGACTGGAGAGGAAGTTTATGTTTGGATTACGAAGGACCCTAGTGTGAATGGCAGTGACTTTGGATTTTGTTTTACATGTGACGCAAAGGCCATTTGCATAGCTCTAGCAGGGCAGAGAATAGTATTGTAGGAGGGATGGTGGGGATGAGTGTAGCGCTAGAAAGACTTGTTACAGTGTTTATACAATAGTCTGTCTAGATCAGCGTTTCTCACTACAAAAAGAAGTGTATTTGACATTGTGACCAGGGAAAGAACAATCTTACTTTGATTGGTACTTACTGCCCTTCTCTATTCTAATTTCATTGAAAAATGCTAGGCTGCACAACCTAAATTAATTTCAGAGCCTGCTAACTATATACAACGTGCAACTTGAAAACCACTCATTTAGTTGAATACTGTGTGTGTGTGTGTGTGTTGTGTGCACTCAGTCATGTCCTACTCTGTGACCCCATGGACTGTAGCCCGCTGGCTCCTCTGTCCATGGCACTTACCAGGCCCAGAATACTGGAGTGGGTTGCTGTTTCCTACCCCAGGGGATCTTCCCAACCCAGGTATCAAACCCAAGTCTCTTGCATCTCTTGCATTGGCAATCAAATTCTTTACCACTAGATTTGTTTACCAATGAAGGCCTAAATGAAGTTGATGGCGTCAGACTGAGAGAAGTTGCAAGTGAGAATAAGTAGGAAACTGGAAGTGAGATAGCTGGATGATTTATTGGATTTGGGCACACGGAATAACCAAGAATAACTGGTTTTCCTGTTATTCCTGATAGACGGTAGTACTTCAAGTTTAAAGATTGACAGAATAGAAAAGAGTGGTCAGTTTTGAATTAAGAAATTAAATTCCGTTTTAAATACACCACCTCTGTGATATCTGTAGGAACTATATAGTTAGGGCAAGATGTAAGGATTGGAGATACAGTTTTAGGAATCAGCAAGTGGCTGATAGTAACAACAGTGGGAGAGACTAAAGTAAATTTGCATATCATGAAAAGAAAGAACACTGAGGAGTGAATTGTGAATAAAACCAGCATTGAAATGGGAGGTTAAAGAAGAAAATGCAATGAAGGAGACTCAGAATTAGTAATCAAAGGGCCAACTAAGGAGGGAAGAGATGATACAGCTTCACGAAAAAGAGCCATCAACTGTATCCCATGCTGCGGACATAGTGGATATAGTCTTCTGGTTGCCATGGGCAACCATCATCAGTATTTTTCAGGAAAGTAGTAGGACCTGAAGAATAATTGCAGTGGGTTAAGGAGAAAATGGAAATTATGATGTATTACAGACAAATTTTAATCAACATCTACTTTAAATTGAAAAGAAGAGAGATGTAGGCTGGGATATCTATTAAGATGAGAATATTTTACTCAACACTGTATCCAAAGCACAGAGGATACAGTAGGTGTGTTGACTATACCCAAAGTACCATAGAGATAGACAGACATAATCTCCTATGAGGAAATTTAGGCTGGAGTTACACAGTGGACTGGTACCTGAAATTGGAAAGTCATCAAGAACAAAACAATTCTAGGACTTGCCATTCTTCCCACTTCTCTCAAACCAATATGGTTTTCTTTGTGTCTGCTTTATACTCTTTTTGTCAATCTCTTTAAAAAATTTTCCATAATCTGTATCCTAGAGGAGCTAGCTCAGTTGGTTTGGTAAAGCACCATTATCTCCTTTGGACTGAGCCTGCAAACCAGGTTGCTTCCCCCGGCTTGCTCAGAATTACAGGTGGCTCAACCTACTCTTGATCCAGTGAGTAGCCAGAATTTTTACAAAAACAAGGCTAACATATTCTACTTGTCCAATAAGATATATTTCTACACAGTTTTCTTCAAAACACCTGATTAGATCTGGATAATTCGAAAGTGTTTTGCTTTACACATTCTCTACTTTGTAACAGGGGCTTCTCAGGTGGCACTACTGGTGAAGAACCCATCTGCCAATGCAGGAGACATAAAGAGTTGAAGGTTCAACCACTGAGTCAGGAAGATCCTCTGGAGGAGGGCATGGCAACCCACTCTTGCCTGGAGAATCCTATGGACAGAAGAACCTAGTCCATAGGGTCATAAAAAGTTGGACACGACTGAATATTGTTTGATCTCCTGGGAAAATATTTACAACTGGGCTTTGTACCATATATCCTATTCTTTTTTTCACAATAATGTTTCACCACTGAATGCTTATGTATACTTATGTGTATGTGTGTATTTGCACAGTAAGAATTAACCAAGTAGGCAAGCTTGGGCCATTTCTTAGGAGCTTAAAAAAGAAAAGTGTTAATCTCTCAGTTGTGTCTGACTGCAACCCCACAGACTGTAGCCTGCCAGGCTCCTCTGTCCACGGGATTGGGTCCTGGAGTGGGTAGCCATTTCCTTCAGGGGATCTTCCCAACCCAGGGGTCAAACCTGGGTCTCCTGCATTAAAGGCAGATTCTTTACCATCTAAGCTACCAGGAAGCCCCCTTAGGAGTTTAAACTTGATACAAATGCAGTTATCACTAGATTTTTAAGCAGCTGGTTATATAAAGACCTAACTTCTCATTGTTATATGTCATTTATTTCATTTTTCTGTATTGTACCATTTAAGGAGAATTTTAAGTTTGGTGAGAAAAAAAGTGGCACACATTAATCTCTGAGACTCTGTGCTTACACCCCTGGTTATCTATTTTGAAGTAATTACCACGCCTCTAAAGCTTCTGTCTTGAAGTCATTTTTAAGAAGTAAAATTAATTCATTACTTATTCTACTCTGAATATTATCATGGAAGTTTAAAATTTCATTCTTGGGAAATTCTTATTGCCCAAATAAGTTTATTTGAGAAAATGAATTATCATCTAAAATGTAATTATTTATTTCTAAAGGACTTAGTAATCACTGTCTTCTAATGTTGTATTTTCACTTTATCGCTTAGCTAAACTTGGCAGACTTGCTTTCTTATGTGTAGTGCCAGCATAAATAAGAATAGGGTTTTAGTTGGACTAAATACAGCAACCAGTCATTAAAAAAAAAAAAAAAAAAAAAGCATTGATTACAACCGAATAGTAATTAAAAGGGAAGAATCCCACAGGAGCAATGGTGGAAAGTAAGGTGATTTTTCTGAGTGTTACTGATCAGAAAATAAAGAAATAATTGAAGTAGGAGTGGAGCAAAGAAGTCAAGAAACCAAAGAACATAAAACTGAAGTCAGTTTGTTCTTTCTTAGCAGGCTTCAGATAACAACTGCTGTGGGAAATGTTTGCAGGGCCAAAGACACTGGGGTGCTTCCTCCATTCAAGCAATGCTTTATGGGGGGTTAAAATTTAAAATGAAGGGACAAATCAGGGCATGATGTGGAATAATCATGTGTTTAGTCATGTGACCTTTTTTGCATTTAGTAATGTGATCATGTTATTAAACATAACTGAGAATTGTCTTTCTCTTGATTCCTTTGGACTGTACTTTAGGTATCAGATAGCATTTCTAAGCTGTCTTAAGGCTCTGAAAATGTTCTTGAATGTTTCATCTTTTTGAATGTTTTATGTTTTTGTGTTTTAGCTATGAAGATGGCCAAGTGGGAGACGCAAATATTAACACACAAGAAGGAGGCATTCACAAAGAGATCCTTCGAGTAATTGGTAATCAAACTGCTACTGGTTAAAGGACCACCATCTAATTAACATGATCTGAAAGCCTTCCTCGGGTTCAAAGCTGGATTTTGAACTGAAGAAGATGATAAAATAATTTATTGTTATTATAAACAAAATTAAGCCTTTGAATACTGATTTTTTTCTTAGTATTTCTAAGTATATCATTAAATACCTAAAATGGTATATAATTTATCAATTGTAGGGTTATGGAATCTAGTAATAAAATTACAGCAGCACTTAAACTGAAGTTTGGGTTCCTCACACAATAAACAGATTGAAAAAACAGTTTTGTGCTGATATTTTTATATTAAACTCTCTAATTGGAAATTTAATATTATATACCGACATCTTAGGGTACCAAAAGATAATTGAAAGCAGTTTATAATGGCGTTTAAATCTATAAGAGACTTTGCAATAAGTATAATGTTTGCCCATTCTGATGTGCTATATAATTAGCAGTAAGAAAGTTTGAATGTTTTGGGGAGGGATGTTTCCTAATCTGTTATTTTTCCTTATATAAAAACAATTAGGTCTTTAGATGTAGCGCTTTGCCTAAAAGTATGTAATATACATATCTATAGATTCATGCATCAAATGTCTGATTGTGCATATATGTGTGTATATACACATATATGTATTTTAACAACGAAGATGGCATAGCTCCACAGTTCTGTTCTCATTCAATGGAAAGAAAATAATATTCAGTAAGAAAATGATATTCTCTCTGGACATAAAGCAAGATATGAGCCAAATTCATCACCATTCATTCACTGAAAATATTTGCAAACAATTTTTCTATTTGTTCAAAGAATTTTTCCTTCAGTTAAGCTCTTTATAAAGTTTTAATGTTGTAATCTGGGGTATGTAGACCCCCTGGTGGACTAAATCTGTATTTGAATGATTATATGTTTAAAAGAAAGACCTTGAATTTAACCAAACAGTATATATATTTTTATTTCCTACAATGGAATGTTTTTTACATTTATTTATACCACACCAGCCTTTTTATATTTTTTCATTTAAGACCTGTGCTTAGTTTGTTTTTCATGTTGAGAAAGAAGACAAACTTTGAAATTTCTTTTATATTAAAAGAATATGAATACGTTTACAGAGAACAATAACACCAGCTCTCAGCATTCTCTTTTCAAGTCATGCGCTCATCAAAACCGTTTCTGTTTCTTTGGATCCTAAGTTCTTATTCATTACAAGTTTTAATTGACAGTGTTGATTTTCCTGCATGATGTTTTTGGAATAAGGCCATTCATGAGAGCAGCTTAATTAACAAGTCTGCCACTCTATTCAAACCCTGAATCAAGGCTCATATCTGACTCTATTTAAAAAGAAAAAAATTTAAATGTACACTCATTTGCAAGTGTAATATTATAAATTCTGTGCTTACTTCCTTTGGTATAAAAGGTGAGAACAAAGGTCATCCACATTGTTAAGGGTTGCCATCTAGGAAGCATTTCTTAATCATTTGTTTTCTTATATTGTAAATAATTGATATGCCACTTATTTCTGCAAAAATAGACTTGAAGTGGTTGGGATATTCATCATTGTGATAGGATCCACTTAAAATATTGATCTGTTTTGACCTGTGCCTCTGAACTCAAGGCCAGACTGAAGGATAATATTGGCATGGCAGGGCCAAGATACAATATCTTATTCAGTCTTCTGTGACGGGATATTTGACGACTTTACATGGGACAAGAGGACTACTTGCTTCTTTCTGCCATGACTCTCATAGTCTCCCAAGTCCCTTTACTGTGTTTTAAAAAGTAACAAAAGTAAAAAAATTTACTTTTTCAAAGTAATTTTGTGGGACATTTATATAGATGACATAAATATAAGCCTGTAATAGCAGAATTTGGAAATTGAAATCCTAAAACCACTATGTTTGGCCACTAGGACCACTGAGGCACCTCCAAAAACTCTCTGTAGTACCTCCAAGCATAATTAAAAAACCACCAATCCAGTAAGGGTTTATTTAACAGTTGAGTGATCAGTTAGGAGTGTAGTGTTAGAAGCTGAACTGGAAAGGGAGCTTGGAGGACTCAAGGGAGACTATTTAGAGGAGATAAAACTTCATAATACAAACTTCTACTATCAACTTAAGTATGAAAGTAGATTCAGCTAACAGAGCAAGGAAAGTAATTGATAGCTTTAATGCCTACTAAATTATTACAGATAATAGACATCTTTTATGATAATGTCTTCTAATGATAATCAATTGAATGCTTTTTCAAGGCAGACTGACAGATTTTAATTTTTTTTTGAAAAATTGTCAGAGCCTTTTTAAGCCAATATTCTAAAAGTAAATATTTAAATCAATATTCCAAAATCCAGTCTTTTAATTGGACTTTTGATGTTGGGAATACTATAGTATACTGATGCTTATCTTTATTTCTACAGAATCTAATTTCAATACCTATTAGTAGATGAATATCGTGCTTTCAAAATCCAAGCAGGTCCTTTAAATTTAGAAGTTTAAACATTATTATCACGCCTTGATTCAGTCACTTCTTTTAAGAAATTATCTTTTGACTTATTTGATGATTCCAAATATGTGATATTGTGTTGTTCTTCTATAATCATTTGAAGTCTGTTCATTGATGCTTTGTAATAGTTACATTATTGATGTAGCCATTACTGCTTAATATTAACTCACCAAGCAAAAGCAATCATTTATTTTAATTCTTAAAGTAGGGGAAGAAGAGCCTTAATTTATTAGTTCTACTTTTTTTCTTGCATTACTGATTTTGTAAACATTTCACTATGAATAATTCGTCCTCTGTCATTGTCCAGCGTATTTAAGAAGAGAAGAAAATGATCAAACATTCAAGAAGAGAAAAACTAATAATATACTTATAGCCTTGTGCTATAAAATACATTATGATGAGGTCTTTGATGCCTTAATGTATTCTGTTACAATTATTTTTATTTTGTTGCTCAACAAATCTCAGTCAAATATTGGATTTGAAGGTGGTTTTTAAATTTAAAATTTAAATGTAAGAGTGTCACCTCCTTAAATTCATTCTCAAATACTATGTGATACAAGAAACTTAGGCAAGCTATTTTAATGCTATGATATTTCTCATTGAAAAATTTAAAGAGTTTAGAAAAGAAATCTCTCAATTATTCTCCCCTTAGCTAAAAGAAGGAAACTTTTAATATGTAAGTCTAAGAATCTTTATTATCACTGGAAGAATTTTAACAGTACTTTATACTGTAATACCATAATTTGCCTTAGGGCATGGGGTTTTAGAAAATTCTAAGGAAGACTTCATCATCCTTGTTAAAGTTTGAATGACTTCATCACATAGTGATTTAGTATGTCATGAAGGGACATTCAACCTTGGACTGTCTGCCATCTAAATATATGGATTTCATGGTGGCACTTGAAGCACATTTTAAAAACATGATGATATTATGTTGTCCTGCTGAATTCTTCATTATAATACTACCTCAGGACGAATGATAGAACGTCTGTTAAGATAAATTGCGTTTCCAGTATAAGGATCAAATAAAATTTTACAAATAGAAGTGATCAAATAATTAAACAGTCAAGACCATGCTGGATCTTCGTTATCAATTACCTCTTGACAGTACGGTAATATGGATATTTCAGTCACCAATGATGAATAACGTAGTTATCACCCAATGAGTTATGTGAAGGGGTTTCAATCTGCAAAATTTAAAGATAATTAGTTCCCTTTAAGACTGGTTTTCTACATGGGTCAATTTTATGTCCATTTACCTGAAGCTGCAAAAAATTGCCCATTCTTAACAATTAAAGGATTAAAAAACCCAACTGCTATACCAGAATGGCAGACTGACTATTCAAATATTCTAGCGTTGAATGCCTGCTAAATTTTTGTCAGATTATAAATTTGATGTATATTATCACCCAGTAAATTTTTCTTGGGAATTTTATATCACTCTGATATATTAGAGTAAGTTTTTGTAGTTCAAAGGAATTTCAAATAGTTTTTAGACAAAACATATCCATGAGTGTGAAAAAGCTGTGTTGAAGAATAGATTACATTACACATTTACCAGCAAGTCAGTAAAAAATAGTGCTTATTTACATAGTCAACATAATTTAATGTCCTGAAAATAATTTCTTCAATTGCCCAATATTTAATGTATCATTTGAGATTTTAAAAAATACAGCCACTCCTTTATGTAAACATTAAGACATGCCTATGTTTCTTTAACTCTACAGCCTTCTTTACAATAAATTTATTGACTTCTGTGCACAAAATAGTATTGCAACCTGCTATTTAGCCTTTGGTGCCTTAGAGTTACTATAAATATTTAACAATATGTACATAATGTAAATACTGCCAAAAGATCACTAAGGCCAAATATTTTCTCTACTCACTTTTTACTGCACTTGCTTTCTATTGCTACTTAAGCCTCTTTTATCCAGCTTTGTAATAGTTCTAACATTGTAGCCAATGTAAATGTTTACTTTCAATAAATCTGAATTTGTTCAACGAGTATGGTATATGTGGGCACTATTTTGAAAACTCGGTTAGGCCTTAGATAAGCCTTAGAAGAATCTTGCTTCTGGGGACTAGATATCTGAAGTTCTCAACAAACTCTAAAAATGATGCTGCCCTTTTTACTTAAAAATACTTTAAAAATAAGAGCAAATAAAAGAAACACTCTTCTTGCCAATATTCCCCCAAATATTAATAGTTGTGGTAGATTTATTTGGTCATGTGAATACCATTTTAATTTCAAGTTCCATCAAGAAATACAGAATTCAAACAAAATATTTTTGTACATTATATATATATATATATATATATGCTTTATTTATAAACCCACTGGCATGGTATCAACTGGAGCATCTCAAATGAACTGTCCCAACTTCTCGAAGCATTCTGACTTGATTAGTAATTGGAAATTGATTGTTAAAGCACCACTTTTTATAAAATGCACTTCATTAATGAATAAGATATTAGTCCATAAATAAATACTGTTCTCTAAACACTTTAGTAGTAAATATTTGTGAAGAGCTAAGTTTCTTTTTTCATAATAAATATTTGCTTATGTTACCTTTATAGCTGTGAAACCATAGATAATAGATTTCTGTTTTTTAAGCTTCATTTTAGTCACTCTAGAAATATTTGTTAAGAGCTTTAGTATGTATCTTGATGGTCAGTATAAGGAATAGAGAGTATTAGATTTTGTGTTGACTTCATGGAGCTTTCAATCTATTTGGAAAATTAAAACATACACTTTTGGAAATAATTCATGTATAGCCCAAAGTCAGTGACCTTGAATGGGAACGACCAAAGATACAGGCAACAATGGAGGAGATGGCTTGGGAGATCTGTGGGCATGAGAACAATTAATAGTCTGTCCCCTATCTGAGGACAAAGTCTTTAAAACAAAGATAGAAGGAAAGCTGGTATAAGACAGAAAGTAGGCTTACAGATGGAAGACTTGAGTGAAGCTACTGCTGCTAAGTCGCTTCAGTCGTGTCCGACTCTGCGTGACCCCAAAGACGGCAGCCCAACAGGCTCCCCCGTCCCTGGGATTCTCCAGGCAAGAACACTGGAGTGGGTTGCCATTTCCTTCTCCAATGCATGAAAGTGAAAAGTGAAAGGGAAGTCGCTCAGCTCTGTCCGACTAGTAGCGATCCCATGGACTGCAGCCTACCAGGCTCCTCTGTCCATGGGATTTTCCAGGCAAGAGTACTGGAGTGGGGTGCCATTGCCTTCTCCAAATGAGTGAAGCTACACAAGCTCCTAAATACTTTTATATTTGTTGAAATAAAAACTGCAATCCAAATGGCATTTTGATCCTTTAATCCTTTGTTAATAGGACACTTAATCCTTAAATTAGTGTTGATGAGTAGTGTACTACTAATTTCCATTTACTTATTCACCACTTTTTCATAATCTTTCTGCAACAAAGTTACAATGGTTTGCTTTTATATCTGCTTTTGCTTTGTTGTAGATAATATTATATTAAAAAGCACTTAACTGCTTTTGAGTGTTTAGCTTTGGATTGCTCAACCAGATTTTTAATGATTATCTTTTTGACTTCGTGGCTCAGTCTTACTGACTGCTGAAGCTGTCATTCCCTCTGACAGGGATGACGTTTCTCCTCATAGGAATGTTGCTGGCAAGAGTGGTGTTCTGCATTCCAGGTTAACTAAGTAAAAGTTATACAGGCCACTTTTTTTGAAAGCCAGTGTTGAGAATTCACTGAATAGTTGGCCTCTATCTCTGTTCCCAACTTCCAGGTCCCTTTTAAAATTATTTCAAATAGTAGTCATTTGTAACTTATATCTAAAAAAAGGCTGAAAATTTCAAAGATACCAAATATATATACATAGTTTTAAAATCATGTATCCTGGAGTGTCAGATAAGAGTAAATTTTAGTTAGATAAGATTTGTTTTATGTAGCTCTTGATAGTTTAGAAAGCACTTATCTCATCTTCTCATCAACATAACTGTAGAATGTGTTAGCAGATATGTTTATCTTGTGTAGATGAGAACTTAAACACCTTGCCAAAGGGATCCCTAGGCTCCAAACCTAGGGTAAGGGTTTCTTAATCTCATCTTTGTGCTCTTTCTAATAAATCATGTTTATTACTGTTGAGATCCTCACTTGGCAAAATGGATAGCAAGTGTAAGAATAATAGCAGACTCCCAGGAAGAGTTAGTAAAGAGTTAAGTCTGGTTGCTTTGAAGAGTTCTGTCAAGGAATTGTTCAGTACAATAACACAGGCTGGGTGGTGTGGGTTTATTCTGGAGAATCTGGAAGGAAAGAAACCTGCGCTTGACTGCCATGGAAAAATCCTCGTCAACCCTTGGGTGGGTGGTCTCATGAAAGTGGGGATTTGGAAGGATGCTGGCAGCTGTATTCAGAAGGATTTCAGAGGAGGCAGAAAGCAAGAAACATTGAAAGTCGGTTTTAGTAATACTGACAGGTACAAAAGCTTTCTCAGATAAGGAACTGAGAAAAAGAGTGGGTAGAAGAATGGAGAGGATTTAGGAAAAAACAATATGAAATAGGCAACTAAATGTGTATGTTAGAGATAACTTGATATAAATTGAGGACAATTTTCCCCTCAACTTTGTATTGGAGATCAATTAAAATTCTCCTAGTCTTTTTAGTATTCAGGAAAGAGAGGACTTCCTGAAAACAATGGCCTCTCAATGTTCTCTACACAAAGAAGCCTAAAAACACACATTTAGCCAAGTGAAGGGGAACTGTAGTGGGGGGATGTTCTGAACCATAAAGGGACATATTTGCAAATACACTTTACCTCCTCCTGTCAAACCAGGGTTGCTAAACACTAAGATCTGTAAGAGAATGGTGGCAGGAGTTTGGTTAAGTTTTGTCTGTTATGATGTAACTTAAAATTTTCCAGGAAATGGCAACCCACTCCAGTTTTCTTGCCTCAAGGACAGAGGAGCCTGGCAGGCTACAGTTCATGGGGTTGCAAAGAGTTGTACACAACTCAGCGAATGAGCACAAGTCCATCAAATTGTCAACTTGTGTGTGTGTGTGTGTGTGTGTGTGTTCAATGCATTGTAACGGGCAACACTGAAGACTCGTCATTCGGGACGATGGCCTCTTACTCTTCACACTCTGCTTGGAAGACACTGTCCGCCATGAATGGCTCAGCTCCCATTTGTTGATGACTTCTAAACAGCTCTTGTTCCTGCCTCTTCTCTGAGTTCAAATTCATAGGATCAAATACTGCCAGACAAACACCTCTTCCTCGGTGCTCCTGGGATACCTCAGATAAACTCTAACCAGTATCCCCACCCCACACCATTCTCTCCTCTTGTACTCCTCTCCAAAAACCAATCAACACCATCCACTAGTTGACTCAAACCAGGAGGCAAGGTGTCCACTATTCCCTCCTGTCACTCAGTCCCCACCAATCAATATCCAGATCATTTAAATTCCCCTTTATGATTGTCTTGAGTGCGTTCAATTTTCTTGGTCTCTTCTGTGGCTTCTTTTGTTAACTTTTATGTGAGTTATGTCAAATCTTCCTGTGATTCTCCTTGACTGAGTCTGAGACCCTCTCCCTGGAACAGACATTGAGCTAGCAAATATGAGCACAGCCTATGACTGTTAATATTCTGAATGTTAGACATGTATGTTAGTAAAGAGACACTGCCTCAAGTCTCACGTGCCCAGATGCAAGAATTAACTAAGGGTTAAGTTGGTGCACAACAGACTCTCCTATATTTGGTCCCTACTAAACAGGCTACTAGATACACATGTTTAAATTTTATTGAAGTATAGTTGACTTACAGTGTGTTAATGTCTGCTATACATCAAAGTCATCCAATTACACACATATACATTCTTTTTCATATTTTTTCCATTACAGTTTATTACAGGATGTTGAGTACAGTAGGCTTCCCAGGTGGCACAGCGGTAAAGAACCCACCTGCCAGTGCAGGAGACAGAATATGTGGGTTTGATCTCCGGGTAGAGAAGATCCTCTGGAGAAGGAAATGGCTACCATGCCAATTTTCTTGCCTAGAGAATTCTATGGACAGAGGAGCCTGGTGGGCTGCAGTCCGTGAGGCTGCAAAGAGTCAGACACGACAGCACACAGACACACATGCTTACTACATACCATACCATTAATATAGTTCCCTGTGCTATGGAATAGAACCTTATCTATTAATATCACAACTGTCTTGACACCCTTATGTAATGCTGAAGCAAATGTGATCTTCCTAAAATGCAAACCTGAGTTTAAAAACCCTTATTATTTAAAGAAATAAAAACTTCTGGCCCCTGTTTCCCTCTTCCCTCTCCAGCCTCATTGTTCACCACCAGCCCAGGGATACTTCCACTCGGCCACCCTGAGTGATTTGCAGTCCAGAGGATAGCCCAAAGCTACTCACCTCCTGTCACAGGCTTTTTCTCTCTGCCTAAGACAGCCTGACTCCCTGTCTCCAGTTCTTACTCCTTGGCCCTCAATCTGTTTTCACTTGTTTCAAAACCTCCTCTTGTTCTCCCAGTCTGGACCAGATGTTCCTTCTAAATATTCGAGTGTCTGACCACTCAGTTGTCTCACTCAGTATACAGTGAAAAGGTATATTAATTTGTTTACTTCTTTCTCCTGGTTACCCCTCCTCTATGCTACCAGGCGCAGGTTATTTCCACGACCTAGTAAGTGTTTGGCACTTAGTAGGCACACAAAAAAGTAAATCATAACTGTCTATCTGATGAAAATGGCCTTCAAACAAAGTGATGTTAAAGTCAAAAAAATATGTACACAAATTGTTTCCAGTACTGGGTTAAGTGTTGTCACTTAATAAGCACACAAAAAAAGTAAATTATAAATGTCTGTCTGATGAAGGTGGGGCTTCCCAGGTAGTGCTAGCAGGAAAGAGCCTGCCCGCCAACACAGGAGACATGAGATGCGGGTTCAATCCCTAGGTCAGGAAGATGCCCTGGAGAAGGGCATGGCAACCCACTCCAGTATTCCTGCCTGGAGAATCCCATGGACAGAGGAACCTACCGGGCTACAGTCCATAGAGTTGCAAAGAGTCGGACACAAAAGAAGCAACTTGGCGTACACACACACACACACACACACATCTGATGAAGGTGGTCTTCCAATACAGTGACACTAAAGCCAAAAATGTCTTATAATTGGCACATAATATTCATAAATTTATACAACTACCCAGCAGAGGGACTATAACAAACCAAAGCTAACATCATCATCACCCTGGGCTCCAGCTCCCTCACCTGCAGACAATGGAGGAATCCCTAGATGTGGGCTTCCCTGCTGGCTCAGATGGTTAAGCATCTGCCTGCAATGCAGAAGAGCCAAGTTTGATTCCTGGATTGGGAAGATCTGCTGGAGAAGGGAATGGCTACCCATTCCAGCATCCCTGCCTGGAGAATTCCATGGACAGAGGAGCCTAGTGAGCTACAATCCATGGGGTCACAAAGAGCTGGACACAGCTGAGCGATTAACACATTTGAGATGTGGGTAACATTTTCTCTGTCACTCTTGAGTTATGAATTTTCATCTTCCCATTATTCATCTTAACTTTGGAGAAGCAATACTTGGATTGATAGGTCATTTGAGGGCCAGAATGAAACGTAAAACTGGATACCTACAAAGTTATAATTTAATGTCAGTAATTTGCATAACCAAAGGATCATTGCTTTGCTAAATAATTACCTTAAATAATGAGCTTCCTTAGCATATTTAAGAGTTCATTTACAGGTCATTAACTACTTGGCATACAAAGAATAGAGATGCTTTAGGCTAAAGTACTAATATTCATTACCAATAAAAATAAATTATTGACAGAATTAAGTGCATCTATAATTATAAGTCAATGAGGAAGTAAAGTTCTTTCCAGAGGAATTGCATTTTTCCTACATGGTATAAATTGCAACAAATTTGAATTTTATTACACATTCTTACTACGCTGTGACATCTAACTTTTAATTTTTGCAGCTGTGTAATCGGGAACATTTCTATTCTTTATGTGTTTCCTGGTTAACTTCTGGGATACATATTCTTAATAGTTGTAGGCTTACAGCATAGTAAATATTTTAGTTCTAATATGCAGCAGCCATATTAGTATAGCTTTCTATACTAATATAGTATAGCTTTCTGCTGTTTATTATTTGGAATCTTTTTTCTTGCATTTCTGCCTATTGCAAATCTACCCATACTTCAAGGCTAAGCTCATATACCCTGAAATACATGAATATTTTCTGGATCACCCAGCCATAAATCATGTCTCCCTGCTCCAAAGACCTGCAGTACTTTGTAGTTTTGGAGAACTGACTTATAGTGACCACTACTTCTGGGTCTTTTTGTATAAAAATTGCATTCCTAAACATGATACTCTGCCTACTATCATCAATAATCTTTCTTTGCTAATGTGCTTAATTTCATAAACTTTACCTGTTAAACTTTCAGTGTTTAATTTTTTCTAAAACCTTGTAATTAAATACTATTTAAATTTTCATTAATATTATTGAAAAAATGAGAGTGAATTCAACCAGTCTGGACTGAAGGTGACCGCAGTTTCTCCATTTCTTTCATACCTTATCCACTTCTGTACCCAACCAGGATGTTTGGAGGGAAGTAACAGGGCAGAGTCATCATTTATTACCATAAATAGTGTAATAATTATTGTCATATGTAATATAATTAATGAAAAAGAGATCCACCACTTTCTTTCCATCCTTTTTATGGGAGTTTCCTTAATTTATTGAAAGTGAAAAGGATTGTTCATGCATTAAACATAAGGCAAAATATTAAGCTGCATAGAGACATTCAAAAAGCATTACACAAGTGCATGATTCACTTTTTAGTATACAAAAGTTCTAAAAAGTATTCAAACATGTAATCAAACATGAATTTTCTTAAACATACTGATTTTGTTTCATGACGTCTGATTGACATCTGTTTACAAGGATTGGGAATGCTATTTCAGCTTGGATAATTCTACCAATGAGGGTTTGGAAGCATGCACCAGCATACTTCCCATCAGAACAGCAGTGCTGAGGGCTCACTGACCGCCTTGTTTCTGTTCAAGACTTCCTTCAGCCTCAGCCTCACTTGGTTGAAAACCATCTTTCTTCCCCATTACATTAAATCAGTCTCCAAAAACTGTCAAATTTCCTTCCAAAATACTCCTCTGTACTGCTACAGTTGGAGAAGGCAATGGCAACCCACTCCAGTACTGTTGATGGAAAATCCCATGGACTTAGGAGACTGGTAGGCTGCAGTTCATGGGGTCGTTAAGTCGGACATGACTGAGCAACTTCACTTTCACTGCATTGGAGAAGGAAATGGCAACCCACTCCAGTGTTCTTGCCTGGATAATCCCAGGGATGGGGGAGACTCATGAACTGCCGTCTATGGGGTCACACAGAGTTGGACACGACTGAAGCGACAGCAGCAGCAGCAGCAGCAGCAGTACCGCTACAGTACTTGTCAGCCCTAATACTTTCATTTATCTCTTCAAAACACTTTTTTTTTTTAAGCCCATGATATGTACCATACTGTGACAGGTCTCTAGACGCTCATCTTTCATCTTCATGAAGTGGTTGCTGTCTACAATCTACAGTCTTTAAGGAGTGGGTATAGAAGTACTTACAACCCGGATGCTGCATGAGTGGTTACATGGAGGGAAACCTCTCACTGGGCCTTGAAAACATCTTTGTCAGAGTACTCCCCTGCTCAAAGATCCTGTGGTTTCTCAATACTTTGCCGGTCACACTTCCTCACACAGCATCAGCCCTCTATGAAGAAACCAAACAGCTCCCCATTTTTATTTATATATCACAAAATTTACATCTTTGATTACACTGTTTCTCTTTGATCCGAATCATTCTACCCATTCCTACTGTCAGATCAATTGGCCTTAATTCTCCTTTCTTAAAATTCTCAGAGGAAATCCTCTCTCTTCAGATACAGTCTCTTTCTTGTGTACAATTTCATAGCCATTAACTTGAACATTTCTTGCAGTTTCCATCACATCCTGCTACAAGTAACAGCACCAAATTTACCTCATTTCTTCCACTAGAATGGAACCACCTCAAAAAAAACAAAAAACTGTTTACATTATTTTTGGTATCCTCCACCACCCTGAGCAAGTGAGCAGCAAATATTTTTGAATAAACAAGAAATATAATCCACAAATATTGCAGGCAAAGCAGACACTTCCTTTAGTGATTTCTGCCATTCTACTCATGGGGCTTCCCAGGTAACAGTGGTAAAGAATCTACCTGCCAACACAGGACACTGAGACACAGGTTTGATCCCTGGGTCAGGAAGATCCCTTGCAGGAGGAAATGACAACCCACTGCAGTGTTCCTGATTGGAAAATCCCGTGGGCAGAGAGGAGCCTGGTGGGCTGCAGCCCACAGAGTCACAAAGAGTTGGACACAACTGAGCAACTCAGAACCCACTCCATGGGTACCAAACTATAAACTAAGGGAAAATAATATATCCAAACCTCATTTTGCAAATTTACTGTAATAAGATGGTGACGGTTGGCAAATAGCAACTGGAAATTCCTTCTGGGAAAAAGGAAAATAATTGAACCTCAACTTGGGATCCTGATTGTTTGCTGTCTCCTAATTTTTTTTGAAAATCAGTTGCCATGATATGTTTTTCCTAAAATTTGGTTCTCACATCTAATAGAGGGGCTTCCCTGGTGGCTCAGATGGTAAAGAATCTGCCTGCAATGCAGGAGACCTGGGTTCAATTCCAGAGTTGGGAAGATCCCCTGGAGGAGGGCATGGCAACCTACTCCAGTATTCTTACCTGGAGAATCCCCATGGACAGAGGAGCTTGGAGGGCTACAGTCCTTGGGATCACAGTCGGACATGACTGAGCGACTAAGCACACACACAATAGTAGAGTGAGAATTTCAGCAGCACCATCCAGAGGATACGAGGGGGCTTGAGGGACTGGCAGCCAGTGGGGTGGCCAGGGAAAGAGTGAGGATAGGGGAAGGCACCAGCAGGGGAGGTCCCAAAAGCACCAAAGGCATTTCCTGGGCTCACATCACAGCCTGGCCAGGCTTGACAGGATGAGTGTGGCTGCTGGCTACAGAAATGCAGAGTATGAAAATGAAAAGCAGAGTAAACCATGAAGACTCTTTCCCTTAGAGCTGTGTAGACTCCAGTTTCCATGTTGGTGCCCTCCTCCTTAGCCATAAACTTCCTGTTTTAACCTCAGTATGAAATTCCCAGGATACTCCCGAGCACACAAGATGTCTCCTTTGACACATTAGATGAAGTTACTTCACTCTATTCATGGAACTACTTTTTTTTCTGTAGGGGAAAAAAAAAAGAGAGAGAGAGAGAGCTGAGAAGGGGTTCTTAATAAGCTAAAGTCCTTTTACACAATTGGGAAAACCCTCAGAAAGCCTGGAAAGATTAGCCATGTATTGTGTTTTGTTTTCAACTGATATGTGGTGCGGAGGTGAGCATAACACCTTTCATTCGTTGCACAGCCAACAGGGGAAAGGAGCCCACGGCAAAAAAGACAGGGAAAGTAAGAAAGCAAGGAGGTCTTGGGCATAATCTTGGTTCTGAAACCAAGAAGAATCAGTTCAGTTCAGTTGCACAGTCGTGTCTGACTCTTTGTGACCCCATAGACCCCATGGACCAGAAGAATAAGAAGAGAAAATTGTTTCTCAGCCGTCTAGCTAAAGGACTCATATCAATCCTGACTCTGTCCCACACATTTCTTATGCTATGATTTATAAACAAGATTCAACTTTGGTTTAAATGTTTGGTAACTTACTTTTTTTTTTTTTTTTCTGTAGCTCTGCTGCTATTATTTCTTTCAGGTCGCCTAGCTACTCAAGTCAAACAATGTATGTATCTATCTGCTGTTTTTCATATTATTTATCCACGGAAATAAGCATTTTCCTCAGTGTGACTGAAACTGCACTTTTACCCACATTTCATCTCCACAACCACACTTCAAATCATACCTGTTGACATATTTTCAAAAACCTCAGTCTGGAAGGTGAGAGGTGAAAGGTTGGCCCACGGGGCTGTGATATGGTTGACAAGCTGTCATCCTCTTAGGACCTGCAGACAAAAGGGAGCAACGTGAGCACATTGTAGGAATCCAGGTAACCATGATGTTCTATGTAACCACCAACAGACCTCACAACAGAGAGATCAAAGTGAAAAGGTTTAAAAGCAATGGCAGGCACTGACATTTGACAAAGATGGCCAAGGCAAGAAGTTAAATATTAAGTCCAATCTGTAAGGTATCAACTTCTCTTCACAACAGAACTATCTCGTGTGTTCACTTTGCCAAAGAAAACCTGTAATTCATTTATTAGCACTCTGTTTTCTCAGAAAGTGCAAAATGGGGTCCTGGGCAAAGTATGCCCTGGATACTCTTGTGAATTAAACTGTTTCTTTCCTGGAATTTCTAGGTCCTGTATAATTTGACTTCCTGTATCAATTCAGCCTTATCTCCCCTATTCCTACTTTCTAACACCCCAAATTTAGCCATTATTTTTTTCTCATGTCCCTCCAGCCCACCACAAGCCTGTCCACTCTCCTGAGGGCCACAAATTTCTCTCTTTGCTCAGAAGTTTCTCGTCCTCTGACTCCTAGGTACAAACCAACTCTAACTCACTCTCTGTAGGCTCACGCTAAGCTCTACCTCCCATGAACTCTTTCCAGAGTGTGTTAAGAGGTGCTTCTTAAGTTATTTTTTGTCTCCCTAATACTTTGTAAAGATCCAGGGAGGAAAAAAATATTATTTATTCTTCAAATTTCTAAAATGTTTAGCATATGAGTTCAGTTCAGTCACTCAGTCGTGTCCGACTCTTTGCGACCCTATGAATCACAGCACGCCAGGCCTCCCTGTCCATCACCAACTCCCGGAGTTCACCCAAACTCTGGTCCATCGAGTCGGTGATGCCATGCAGCCATCTCATCCTCTGCCATCCCCTTCTCCTCCTGCCCCCAATCCCTCTCAACATCAGAGTCTTTTCCAATGAGTCAACTCTTCGCATGAGGTGACCAAAGTACTGGAGTTTCAGCTTTAGCATCAGTCCTTCCAAAGAAATCCCAGGGTTGATCTCCTTCAGAATGGACTGGTTGGATCTCCTTGCAGTCCAAGGGACTCTCAAGAGTCTTCTCCAACACCACACTTCAAAAGCATCAATTCTTCTGCGCTCAGCCTTCTTCACAGTCCAACTCTCACATCCATACATGACCACAGGAAAAACCATAGCCTTGACTAGACGGACCTTAGTTGGCAAAGTAATGTCTCTGCTTTTGAATATGCTGTCTAGGTTTAACTGAGCATGAAGAGAAGAGAATGAAAAGGTTAGGGTCTGAGGAAGGCATCCATATATACTTTTGTTTAAAGTTATCTCATTAATGTAGTTATTAATTTACACTGATATCTCTGTGTCTTCTGAGACAAAGGCCCTAGAATTATTCATCTGTCTTGTGTACCTGAGTCTAGTGTCTGCTACAGAGTAGATGTTCAATATACCTTAGTTAATGAGCAAGTTACTTGGTTCAGAATGAATTAATGAGTGAAAACAGCAAGGGCCTCCCAGCAGCACCTACTCGAGCTTCTCAGGGAATTATGTTTTGTGTTAAAAATTACCCTTGGGCCTTAGGAGGAACACATCCTTGGACCAGCAAGGATAGTTAGATTTGAGTGCCTGGAGGAGGAGGAGACAGAGTTCTACTAACCAAGGGAACTCACACAAGGTCTCCCATGAGAGCAGAAATAGTGTGTAAGCATGAGAAGAGTAGAGTTTCTTGTTAATTTTGTTCTCTTTGGAGGTCTTCATTTGTGTCCTGCTTTGGCCACTCTCCATCCACTTTAAACTTCTCCTTCTCCCCTCTGTATTCTCTTCTCTTCTCCACTCTCCCTTTTGAATACCCAGTTTTCCTAAAATGCAAACTGAGGATGGACAGGTAGTGAGAGAGACAGGAGACATCCTAGAGGCTGAGATGCTGTATACAGTACAAATTTTCCATGACTGAATGAATCTGGGCTAAAATTAAGGCATTTACTGAGAGACTAGTGTAAGCAACTTGAGGCATTTCACTGTATTTTAATATCTCTAAAAACACCTAAGTAGCTACTGTGCTGCAGGTTCTTCACTGGGCACTTGGTGGATAAAAAGGGGAAGATGCCTCAATCTTTGCCCTGCAGGAATGTATTAATGAATGATGATGATAATGATGCTTACCTATTCTGCATACAAGGCATTGTTCTCACTTACTTCATTTAGTACTCACAATAACACTTGAGGTTGATCCCATTATTATGCCCATTTTACGATTGGAACACTGAAGCAGAAAGACACAGGAATTTGGCCAAGGTCACATTTCAGTGAATTGATGGAACCAAGGCCATCCAACTCTAGCTCACTGCTCTGTGATTTTGTCTCTCTTACCCGCTGATCAGCACAATTCCAAGCACAGGATCAATATGCCAAAATGTTTGCTAAACTATGTTTACCAAATCTATGCACTTTGAACTAATGTAGTTGGCATTTATAATGGCCCAGGAAAAGACCTTCACCATTGAGAGGATCCTTATAGAAGTGAGAAGAACAGGTGCTGGTATAAATGCTTTGCATGACACTTTGAGAATTTTGCCAACAAGTTCAGCAGAATCCTGGTAATGTCTGCTCCAGAAGCACTTGAAGTCAGCTCCAGTGCCCTCTCCCCTGCCCAGGTGCCAACAGCAAATATAACTGCTCTGCTTACAGAACGTTGAGTGTGGCATCTGCCAGAAGAGCTGTCGGGACAGGCTGTGTCCAGCAGATACAATAGAACAAGGTGTAGCCTTGGGAACTCTGCTCAATATTCTGTAATCATCTAAATGGGAAAAGAATTTGAAAAAGAATAGATACATGTATATGTATAACTGAATCACTTTGCTATACACTGGAAACTAACACAACATTGTTAATCAATTCCAAGAAAGATTTTTTTTTAATGGAATAAAACCCAGAAATTTTCACAACAATCCATATCTCCTGGAATAGAGTGATCTTGATAATCCTCAGGACTCTAAAGCCTTCAAATGGTATCAGATTTATGAGGTCAACAGCAAATACCAGAGAAAACACAGTCTATAATAGGAATCATAGATTCCCATGTGGGAAGTAAATCTGGTATCAAGAGATAAAGCTGCCACCCAAAGTATTTTCTCATGAAGTTGTTGGTCAGTTATGGAGGAAACCATGGGATCATAAAGATGATTTATTCCAAATTATTTTTTCATTCATCAATTAAGGCATTTAAAATGTAAACTGGCCACCTAATATGTGCAGTTACTACATGAGGAGTTACAAATACAGTGGTGTAACATTGGGTTGGCCAAAAAGCTCATTTGAATTCTTCCATAGATCTTATGGAAAAACCCAAACAAATTTTTTGAAAAACTCAATACAATGAAAATCTTATATATTCATGAGGACAGTGAAATGCTGTTTTTTTTGTTTTTGTTTTTGTTTTGTTTTTTACCTCTGGGCCAGTCCTGGGCATCTTGGCCTTGAGATCCACTCTGCACTCTTCCACTGCTCTGCATTGCAAGAGGAGCTGAACCGACTGCATTTCTCTTGCTCCTGCATTAGCCACCTTCCAGATGGACTGGGACAAAGAAAATCAAAACAAGAGATTGAGGAATAGACGAAGGGAGAAGACAGGGTCTTTCTCCCTCCATTTATTCTCTGGTGGCCTCTCTGTGCGGGCTACTGTTATTATTAACCTCTGGACTGCTTCCTCAGGCCCTGTTTAGATTCTAATTTCCATCATCTGAGTAACTAATACCCTACATTAAATACTCTCTGTTGTAAATACTCAAAGCGTTTTCTATTCCAGATCCTGACTAATACAAATGCTGTATTCGCTGTGAGTAGAATGAGCCTCACACATATTTATTGCTCAATATTTGTTAAAAGAATAAATGAATTAATGAGAAAAGATAAATAAATTTATGGATGATTATAATATATACATTAACAATTTATATATTATACATTATATTACTTATATTATAGATGTGTTATGTTATATATTATATTATATATATATTAGGTATGGGCTTCTCAGGTGGTGCTAGTGGTAAAGAACCTGCCTGCCAATGCAGGAGACATTAAGAGACACAAGGTTTATCTCTGGTTGGGAAGGTCCCCTGGAGGAGGCCATAGCAACACTCTCCAGTATTCTTGCCTGAAGAATCCCATAGACAGAGGAGACTGGTGGGCTACAGTCCATAGGGAATACACAGTGTATGATATATAATATACTTTATATTATATATTATAGTATACACTTTAAAGATGATGAAATGGATATGCACTACAGGAATACAAAAGAAATAAGTTCTTGGTGTGTTTGAGAGTTTAGGGAAATTGAATTTTGAAGGAGAAATTTTCAGCTCAATAGTAAAGAATGTGCTTTCCAAGAATCAGAAACCACGTGAATAAAGACAAGAAGATAAGAAAGATAAATATGAGTATTACTTTGTATGTTCTTCGAGGGTTGGACATAAAATTGCTCTCTGAGAATTGTGGAAATTTAGTTAAAAGATGATCAGATCTAAATAACAACCTCACATGCATAATAAGGAATCTGCCTTTATCGTGAAGAATCATTGAAAAATTGAAAAAAAGAAAATCGCATAAACAGACACACAAATTTGTTACCTGTAATATATACCCTTTCTAAAACCAAAGGGAGCATTTAATGATTGCTTAGTTTCTACCTTCTTTGCTGTTGTTTGTTTTTGTTGCAAAAAGCAACTGTTGCTAAAATGTTTTACCGTTTAAAAATGATTTTCAGTGACAGTAAATGCTCCAGTCTAAAAACACCTTTGTGAATACTGATCAGTTGAGCCCCTCAGGGTCTGTGCAGCTCCATCACAATAAACATCACCACCTTCTGTTTTGTTTTTAACCACTGATGCATCATCTTATAATGTCAGAGGTGTGCTTCTCCACCGCCTGCCAGATGGCTGCAATGTGCCAATTGCCTAAAACGCCACACACACAAAATGTCATGTAAAGACTAGAATTATGTAGAGATTGGAAAAGAAACTTCAGATTATCAGGAAGCAGTGGTTTTACCATTGTGTTAATCTGGAAACTTTGCTTAACTATACTGATCCTTGTAGCCCCAGCTGCTGGAATAAACATCTGTGCCTTTTCACTTGTGCATCTCAAAGAATAAAAACAAATTATGATGATTGTGTCACAAGAAGGGGGACCTCTTCTAGGGCTCGAAACTGGGCTTTTGTCTAACATTTAGAAATGAATTGTCCAAGGAGACACAGGTGCTGACAAAGCAAGAGATTTTATTGGGAAAGGGCACCCGGGCAGAGAGGAGTAGGGCAAGGGAACCCGGGAGAACTGCTCTGCTACATGACTCCCAGTCTCGAGTTTTATGGTGATGGAATTAGTTTCCAGGTTGTCTTTAGCCAATCATTCTGACTCAGAGTCCTTCCTGGTGGTGCATGCCTTGTTCAGCCAAGAGAGATACCAGAAAAGGATTCTGGGAGGTGGTCGCACAAGTGGTGTCTCCTTTTGACCTTTCCCGAACCCTTCTGGTTGGTGGTGGCTTATTAGTTCCGTGTTCCTCACCAGGACCTCCTGTCTGTAAAATAACTCATGCAAATGATTACTATGGTGCCTGGCCAGGGTGGGTGGTTTCATTCTGTGTGCTTCCCCTAACAATTGGATCTGTGAAGCACAAAGATTCTGTGGCCCCACCCCCATTCTTTGCACCTTAGATATGATGGTTTAAATGCCTAGGCAAACACCCTGTGGAAATCCAAAGCTGGACTCAAGATACCTGTACAGGTCACCTTCACCTCCTGAATCCCAGCATGCACTGTTTCTGTGTCCTACATGGATATACTCAGACATGAAACTCAGCCGCTTTCTCATTTTCCCCACTTGCATTGAGGCAGGTACTACATTGCAACGCAAACTATCCCCATGTCAACATTAGCAAATTCTTCCATCCTTCCAGCCTCTCTCATTGGGTTTTCTCACTGGCTCTTCATTAGTTACCCAGCCACCATATATCAGTTCCCTCACCAGGATACCCAACAGGGAATTTAAATAATAAAATATTCATCTTTTGAAATGATTACTTCTTTATTTTAGCTTATCCGACAAGTCTCATCTTAACTCCAACAAGGAAGAAACTTCATGAAGAGGTTAAGCCAGCAAAAGGGGTTAATATAAGCAATTTTATCACTCAGGATATTGCTATGGCTTAAACATCCTCAGGTCCTAGCTTCTTGAGAACGGGATGAAAACATTGGAGTGTCATTTCATTACAGCCAGGTGTGGGTAGGAAGTCCAGGTTCCCTACTCAGCTTCATAGACACCTGAGTCAGTGAACCTCTTCTTGCAGACTGAGCATTCTGGCTCCACACTGGGTCTCCGTGGATGCCTCCCTGGCTGACAAAAGTAAAAGTTCCTTGTAACTGCACCTTACAAGGGTGCTACTAAAACAACATACAGAGGGTGTCCTCACTCCTCTGGCAATGATGAAGTCCTCACGACTAGGTGTCCTCTGACATCACCCTATACCTGGGGAATGGAAGGGACACTTCATGACTGTCAGGTGGGAATGGAAGTCTAGACTAGGCCTTTGCTTGTGTGGGCAGGGGTGAGCCAGATTTTGCTTGTTTTTTTGTTTGGTTGTGTGTGTGTTTTCTGTGATGCTTAGAATAGAAAGATTATTGTCTTATTGTTGTTGTTCAGTTGCTAAGCTGTGTCTGACTCTTTGCTCTCCCACGGACTGCAGCCGCCAGGCTTGCCTGTCTTTCACCATCTCCCAGAGCTTGCTCAAACTCATGTCCATTGAGTCAGTGATGCCATCCAGCCATCTCATCCTCTGCTGTCCCCTTCTCCTCCTGCCTTCAATCTTTCCCAGCATCAGGGTCTTTTCCAATGAATTGGCTCTTTGCATCAGGTGGCCAAAGTACTAGAGCTCCAGCCTCAGCGTCAGTCCTTTCAATGAATATTCAGAGTTGACTTCCTTTAGGATTGACTGGTTTGATATCCTTTTTGTCCAAGAGACTCTCAATAGTCTTCAGCACCACAATTCAAAGGAATAAATTCTTTGGTACTTAGCCTTAATTTATGGTCCAACTCTCACAATTGCATATGACGACTGGAAAAACCATAGCTTTGACTATACAGACCTCTTGGCGAACTGATGTCTCTGCTTTTTATTACACTGTCTAGGTTTGTCATAGCCTTATTGTCTAATACTTCTCTTTTTTGCTAGGCTGCCTCTTTTGTGATCCTTTGACTAGAGAGAGAAAGCTTTTGTTGGGGCCCCATTTGTCTGTGTCTGTTGACATTTGTGAGTGGCTAGTTTCTTCAGCTCTAAGTCTGGAATATACAAGGGAAAAAAACCCCAAACACCCTGGAGAACCACAGAGAACTCACCACTGTCTTGTCCCTTTTAACCCTCAGGTCTTTGTTGAGTTTGCTTTCTTCTCTTCACCTTCCATAGATGTCTTATATTTGCTTTATATAAAATGTTTAGGGTTTTCAGTTGTTCTTGGTCAAGGAATGGGGAAAATATTTTGACTCCATCTTCTGGAAAATAAAAGTTGACTTGATCCTCATTTTTTGGTAAGATTTTTGGTTCTATTTTTCCATAACTTTTCTGTTTGTGACTTTTACATATTCAATTATTGAATTATCCTTGTTATCTTTATTTAATTACCTACTTATAGTTTAAGATTATTAAAAATGTTATTTGGTTCCAAATATTTTACCAGTTTTTTGATGGACTTTTATTGTTGTCTATAATCTTAGATATAAAAGTTTAATATTTATAGAATTAAACACATTGTTTTCCATATGATTTTTCCCTCACATAAAACATGAACAATCTATCTGTATCAAAATATCAAGTAAACAGTTGTACATAATTCCTTTTAGATTTTTTAAATGATTATAATTTTACTTTTGACTCTTTTATCCACCCCAATTAATATTTAACTGACATATAGTTGATTTATAATGTTGTGTTAATTCCCGCTGTACAGCAAAGTTGATTCAGTTATACAATACATATATATACAGCTATATTTATATTCAGTTATACATATAATGTTTTTTATATTCTTTTCCATACTATTTTATCAAGGACATTGAATCTAGTTACCTCTGCCAGACAGTGAAAGTGAAAGCGAACTTGCTCAGTTATGTTGGACTCTTTGTAACCCTATGGACTGTAGCCCACCAGGCTCCTCTGTCCATGGGACTTTCCAGGCAAGAATACTGGAGTGGGTTGCCATTTCCTTCTCCAGGGGATCTTCCCAACCCAGGGATCAAACCCAGGCCTCCCACATTGCAGGCAGACGCTTTACCCTCTGAGCCACCAGGGAAACTATACAGTAGGACCTTGTTTATTCATTCTATATGTACTAGTTTGTGTCTGCTAACCTCAAACTCCCATTCACTCCATCCTTGATCCTCACCCTCCCCAGTGGCAATCACAAGTCTGTTTTCTATGTTTGTGAGTCTGCTTCTATTTAATCGATTAGTTTATTGGTGTCATATTTTAGATATTAATATTTAAATTTAATATTTTTCTATAGATTTAGAGAAGAAATTCTTTGAACTGTGTTTTTAGAAAAGGAATTCTTGATTGTGTTGAACACTTGAAAATGCTTCCAGATATTCTCAATTCTAGTACAAAATCTTGCTTCATGGATTAGTGGTATCAGGCCTTCCTAACAAGTTGTCTGCCTTTACTTTAGTTCATTTTGAGGATGGTGGGAAGGGAACTTCACCTGTAGTGTCAAGCCCAGGAAAATGGCCATGCTGTAACCCTATGTGGGGCATGAAGAACTCCTTGACTGGGCTGGCAGAGGACATTGGTTGAACCATCTTACCAGGTTTGCTATCATTTATAACAACAGGGCAAGCTTAGCAACAGAAATTAACTTTACCAAATTATTATCGAAGTTAATACTTCAAGCAACTTGATTCGAATTTAGGTTAAGTTTTAAAAGACAAGCAAGTGTACACTATGGCTCCTTGTTTCCCTCACAAGTGTTAGTCTTTGTTAGGCACTTTAGAGCTCTACTGGGGTCATTTTTTTTGCTACTGTTTTGGAGGCCAGAGGACTCTGTAATCATCTCTTAAATGATGATGTTGCCATCTTTGAATACCAGGAAGGGATTCTGTGGTGATGGGCATACTGCTAAGATAAATCCTTTAGAGCTCTCTGCATTGTTCCATAGTTCTTTGTTTGTTTTTTTGGTCTGTGCTTCTAAGTCACCAGCAACGCCATAGATTGAATAAAAGAATAATTCTTCTCTGCTTAATATATCAGAGAGAACCCATAATTCTATTAATGGGGGTAACTCAGAATTACAAAGCAAAAGTGAGAAAAACCAGTTGTGTTACTATTAAAAATAGCAATTATAAAGACTTCATAGAAACGGGAGTAAATTAAGTGAAAACAAAAGTAAGATGAGAAATAGTACACTATTTCTCCACGTTCGATCCCTGGGTTAAGAAGACCCTCTGGAGAAGGGAATGGCTGCCCACTGCAGTATTCTTGCCTGGAGAATCCCATGGACAAGGGAGCATAGTGCGCTACAATCCATGGGGTCACAAAGGGTTCGACTCGACCGAGTGACTTTCACTTTTCACAAATTATGGTAGTGGTAGCTTCCAAGAGTTTCTTCCCCGACTCCCTCAATCTTAGGTAATTTGCATATTTATGAGCTAAGTTAAAAATATAATTTTAATTAAGGAAGATAAATTATGTAAAAACAGGAGTTTCCTTGCTGTAATTTGTTGTTGGTTTCCTAGAGTTACAGACTTTCCTAGAGCAAGGCTCCATAAGCTAGTTCTATAGCAATAAAATGCTGTTTTATTGAATGTTGCTTCATGACCCCCTGTATTTTTATTGTTACACAACCCAATGGTAGATTTAAAAGAACTCAAATGTTACAGCATTTTATAAATGTCAGCGTTATTTTATAAATGATGTCCAGGTAGATGAAAGTATGCGATAAAAAGAACAGCTGCTCCTTCCCAAGTAGCCCTGTTGCTCCTGTCTCTGAGCTGTGAGAGGCAAGTGTGAAACCCATGAAACCAGAAAGTTCCAGCAGAGCAGGTCTGTTTTCTTAAGGTTGTGATTTCATGAAGGCCCTTTGTCAGGAAGCCCAGACAACAAAATTTCTTCAGGGGCTACTAGAGCTTTCAGCCCTGCCAAGAATTACTTGGGAAGAAAACTCAGAAGCATTCCATTCTCCAGAGGATGGGTTTTGGTACAGATTGAGGCAGACCTATGACTGTGTATGCAACTCCAGGGCAAGTGAGTTTCATGCCTCACACTAGAAAAGGCAAACCAAATCCAGGAATTATTTGCAAGCTGAGAACAGAAATTCACGAACATAGTTACAAAATAATAAATGGAAATTTCACAAGCAATACTGCAAAACAATTTTTTTTTAAAAATAGAGAAGCTGGGCCAAATACACACAAACACAGCCCTCAAGGGCTGAATGCTGTTAAAAGTATTTGGTAAAGAAGAGAAAAGTCCTCTGGAGTCAAAAAGGGGAAAGCTATCTAAAAAGAAAACAGAATAGGAAATAAAGAGAAATTAGGTCCATAGTAGGTCCCAGTCATATCACTATGACTCTGCACAGAGAACATTGATCAATTTTCTCTGAAAACAACTAGACAACTTAAACTTTCCTAGTAGCCGTTGAAAATGTGGGAGAGAATCTTAAATATGAAGGCTCTATACTGGTGTTATATTTATCAAGCTGCTGCTGCTGCTAAGTCACTTCAGTCGTGTCCGACTCCGTGCGACCCCAGAGACGGCAGCCCACCAGGCTTCCCCGTCCCTGGGATTTCCAGGCAAGGACACTGGAGTGGGTTGCCATTTCCTTCTCTAATTCGTGAAAGTGAAAAGTGAAAATTGAAAGTGAAGTCGCTCAGTCGTGTCCGACTCTTCACGACACCATGGTCTGCAGCCCACCAGGCTCCTCCGTCCATGGGATTTTCCAGGCAAGAGTACTGGAGTGGGGTGCCATTGCCCTCTCCATTTATCAAGCAGATCTTTTTATTTGTTATAAGTTATGATTGTTGTTGTTGTTCAGTTTTGTCTGACTCTTTGTGACCCCATGAACTGCAGCATGCCAGCCTTCCTTATCCTCCACTGTCTTTGCTCAAACTCATGTCCACTGAGTCAGTGACACCATCCATGTATTTCATCATCTGTCTCCCCCTTCTCCTCTTGCCAATCTTTCTCAACATCAAGGTTTTTTCCAATGAGTCAGCTCTTTCCATCAGGTGGGAAAAGTATTGGAGCTTCAGCTTCAGCATCCAGTGAATAATACAGGAATGATTTCTTTGAGACTGACGGTTTGATCTTCTTCCAGACCAAGGGACTCTCAAGTCGTCAGCACCGCAGTTCTAAATCATCAATTCTTTGGTGCTCAGCCTTCTTTAAGGTCCAAATCTCTCATCTGTACATGGCTACTGAAAAACCGTAGCTTTGACTAAGCAGACCTTGGTCAGCAAAGTGATGTCTCTGATTTTTAATACACTGTGTAGGTTTGTCACAGTTTTTCTTCCAAAGTTTTGGTTAAGGATCCTAATAAAATTCTACAGAACTTTGTGCATACTGGTGTACAAACAAACATGAAACTGAATTAATGCCTTGAGAGCACTAGATAGCCCTTAGAGAAGAAAAGGAAGTCAGGAGATTGGCATCTCAGAAAGAAAGACCTTACCTCCTGTGCCTTATCTCAGAGTTCCTGGGTTTATGACTATCAGTTCAGTTCAGTCACTCAGTCGTGTCCGACTCTTTGCGACCCCATAAATCGCAACACGCCAGGCCTCCCTGTCCATCACCAACTCCCAGAGTTCACTAGACTCACGTCCATCGATTCGGTGATGCCATCCAGCCATCTCATCCTCTGTCATCCCCTTCTCCTCCTGCCCCCAATCCCTCCCAGCATCTGTCTTTTCCAATCTCAGATAAAATGAGGAGGTTTACAAACATACCCAAGGCCACAGGGCTAAAACACTCAGCCTGATCAGAGTTCCTGGGTTTATGACTATCAGTTCAGTTCAGTCACTCAGTCGTGTCCGACTCTTTGCGACCCCATAAATCGCAACACGCCAGGCCTCCCTGTCCATCACCAACTCCCAGAGTTCACTCAGACTCACGTCCATCGATTCGGTGATGCCATCCAGCCATCTCATCCTCTGTCATCCCCTTCTCCTCCTGCCCCCAATCCCTCCCAGCATCTGTCTTTTCCAATCTCAGATAAAATGAGGAGGTTTACAAACATACCCAAGGCCACAGGGCTAAAACACTCAGCCTGAAACTAGCACACAAATTCTTTGCCCTCCAGTCAGGTTTAATTGTATTTATACTTCTGTTTTCTCAGTTGCTTAAATATCCGCCTAGGAAGACCATTCAGGGCCCATTGTTGCAGGCAGGAACCAGGAAGGGGAGTGGGCTCTGATAGACCTCAGTGGCACCAATGCCAGAACACAGGGAATTCTCACCTCTTTGTTGTGTCAGCCTCCACTGAGGTCATTTTAATGCCATAGCTCGTCTTTTCTTCCATGTTCCCTGATGGATCATTTACAGAGCCTCCTGTTAAAAATACGCACATTTTTCCAGTCAAACCCCACCGTGTATTTTTAGTTGAGAAAAATGAAAAGGAGAATGTAAATTTTCCAGACTAGCATTTCTCTAGGACACATTTACTTATTTTTTTTTCCCTGTTTGCCTCACTATTTTTCCATATTACACTAAGCCCTAAATGCCAGCAGTATTCTGGTATATGTCACTATTCACCTGACACTTTCCTCTGGTGGGGACGTTCTATTCGCATGTACTTGGGTTATTTCCCTGTTGGTATCTCTATCAGATTCCGCAAATGTTAATGTTGTCTCTTTCACAGTAACATTCAAATCGCAGAAGTATTGGTGGTTGGAAACTTCAAAAGTGTTATAATCATAGAGATACTGTTGCAGGAAGGCTGACCCCTTCCAGGGCCCGAAACTGGGCTCTTGTCTGACACTCGGAAATGAATTGTCCAAAGAGTTGACGAAGCAAGAGATTTTATTGGGAAAGGACACCCAGGTGGAGAGCAGTAGGGTAAGGGAACCCGGGAGAACTGCTCTGCCATGTGGCTCGCAGTCTCGGTTTTATGGTGATGGAATTAGTTTCCAGGTGGTCTTTGGCCAATCATTCTAATTCAGAGTCTTTCCTGGTGGTGCACGCATCGCTCAGCCAAGATGGATGCTAGCGAGAGGGATTCTGGGAAGTGGACGGACACTCGTTGTCTCCTTTTGACCTTTCCCAAACTCTTCCGGTTGGTGGTGGCTTATTAGTTCCATATTCCTTATCAGGATCTCCTGTCAGAAAACAACTCATGCAAACGGTTACTATGGTGCCTGGCCAGGGTGGGTGGTTTCAATCAGTGTGTTTCCCCTAACAATTCAGTTCAGTTCAGTCGCGCAGTCATATCCGACTCTTTGCGACCCCATGAATCGCAGTACGCCAGGCCTCCCTGTCCATCACCAACTCCCGGAGTTCACTCAGACTCACGTCCATTGAGTCTGTGATGCCATCCAGCCATCTCATCCTCGGTCGTCCCTTTCTCCTCCTGCCCCCAATCCCTCCCAGCATCAGGGTCTTTTCCAATGAGTCAACTCTTCGCATAAGGTGCCCAAAGTACTGGAGCTTCAGTTTTAGCATCATTCCTTCCAAAGAAATCCCAGGGTTGATCTCCTTCAGAATGGACTGGTTGGATCTCCTTGCAGTCCAAGGGACTCTCAAGAGTCTTCTCCAACACCACAGTTCAAAAGCATCAATTCTTCGGCGCTCAGCCTTCTTCACAGTCCAACTCTCACATCCATACATGACCACAGGAAAAACCATAGCCTTGACTAGACGGACCTTAGTCGGCAAAGTAATGTCTCTGCTTTTGAATATACTATCTAGGTTGGTCATAACTTTTCTTCCAAGGAGTAAGCGCCTTTTAATTTCATGGCTGCAGTCACCATCTGCAGTGATTTTGGAGCCCAAAAAAACAAAGTCTGACACTGTTTCTACTGTTTCCCCATCTATTTCCCATGAAGTGATGGGGCCAGATGCCATGATCTTCGTTTTCTGAATGTTGAGCTTTAAGCCAACTTTTCCACTCTCCTCTTTCACTTTCAACAAGAGGCTTTTTAGCTCCTCCTCACTTTCTGCCATAAGGGTGGTGTCATCTGCATATCTGAGATTATTGATATTTCTCCCAGCAATCTTGATTCCAGCTTGTGTTTCTTCCAGTCCAGCATTTCTCATGATGTACTCTGCATATAAGTTAAATAAGCAGGGTGACAATATACAGCCTTGACGTACTCCTTTTCCTATTTGGAACCAGTCTGTTGTTCCATGTCCAGTTCTAACTGTTGCTTCCTGACCTGCATACAGATTTCTCAAGAGGCAGGTCAGGTGGTCTGGTATTCCCATCTCTTTCAGAATTTTCCACAGTTTACTGTGATCCACACAGTCAAAGGCTTTGGCATAGTCAATAAAGCAGAAATAGATGTTTTTCTGGAACTCTCTTGCTTTTTCCATGATCCAGCGGATGTTGGCAATTTGATCTCTGGTTCCTCTGCCTTTTCTAAAACCAGCTTGAACATCAGGGAGTTCACGGTTCACATATTGCTGAAGTCTGGCTTGGAGAATTTTGAGCATTACTTTACTAGCATGTGAGATGAGTGCAATTGTGCGGTAGTTGGAGCATTCTTTGGCATTGCCTTTCTTTGGAATTGGGATGAAAACTGACCTTTTCCAGTCCTGTGGCCACTGCTGAGTTTTCCAGATTTGCTGGCAAATTGAGTGCAGCAGTTTCACAGCATCATCTTTCAGGATTTGAAACAGCTCAACGGGAATTCCATCACCTCCACTAGCTTTGTTCGTAGTGATGCTTTCTAAGGCCCACTTGACTTCACATTCCAAGATGTCTGGCTCTAGATTAGTCAACACATCATCATGATTATCTGGGTCATGAAGATCTTTTTCTACAGTTCTTCCGTGTATTCTTGCCACCTCTTCTTAATATCTTCTGCTTCTGTTAGGTCCAGACCATTTCTGTCCTTTATCGAGCCCATCCTTGCATGAAATGTACTCTTGGTATCTCTAATTTTCTCTCTTATAACCTTCTTTCAATCTTAAAAGCATTCACTTTTTTATTGGCTGATTGAGTTTTACAGAGAGAGGGTAGATGCAAGAGAGATGATTATATATTTTTTTAAGTTTTTGTCTATACAGTTTCTCCCACTCCTACTTTTATGTCTTTTTTCTCTCTCTCTCCTTTCTTTTTTATTTCCTCTAACAAGGTATTATTTGTAATATGTTGAAAATGTATTCTTTGCAGTGCATTGAAAAGGAAAAGTTGAAAAATGTGTATGGTTTCAGGAGATTGATTTTTTTCTTATGGTTGCATGAATTGAATTTCTAATACAGTGTCATTCCTTATATTTATCATTTTCTTAGCCATTAGTTCAGAAAAAAAATATGGCTACATTTCATATTTTAAAATGCATTACAATTTTTCTCCTGAACAGAGACTTTGCAAAGCATCTTTTTCATGAACAAAAATGTCTGAGGCTAAGATGTGTGTGTGTGAGTATGTGTATGGGGAGGGAAGTTTGGAGGTAGGAGGCTGTGTAGGGATGGGTCCAGGATTCCTGGGCTGAGTTGTTCATCCCTGTGTCCCAGTAGAGACCTCCCTGTGTTGTTGTGTAGGCACGTCTTTGTACAGCTTTGAGAGTAGGCTGTGGAGACCACACAAAGGAAGCATTAGGAGAATGGTGACAAGTGAATCAGCTCAGCATGCAACTTATTTTTGAACGGAAAGAGAGTGGTGGAAGTGTTGGCATTGAGAGACTACACTGGATAGATTTTTAAGTCACTCTGAAGATGACTATGGAATTTAACATGCTTAGCATGGAGCACGTAAGAATGATTCAATTTGATATTTTTGAAATATGTAGACACTTTTGAAAAATGTAGACATTTTTGCTATAAAAGATAAAACAAAAAAATAAAACAGCATCATTAAAAAGGACATACTGCAACATGAAAAATGGATAACAAAGTTAAAAATACTGTGAAATACAAAATATTTGAATACATTTGATTCATGATAATACTATGCAAATAATTGATTTTATTTATTTTTTGTTCCTGATCACTTGTCTTCCAGGTCTTTTTCTTCATTCATAGTATTCTATACTTTTTCTATGCTTGTCAATTCATCTCGTTCCACATCACAGTTTTTTTGTTGTTGTTGCTAAAAGTTCTTCCTTTTCTTCCTTCATTACGAGAGGTATCAGTTTCCAAAAACCAGGATGCATATTTGTAACTGAGTTTTGGGTTGTATTTTGAGAGCCTCTACACTACTGTTTGTTCTTGATATGTTGTCATGTGTCCATCGATGGATATTCCAAAGTCATACAGGAAATGTGGGTTCAGTTCTGCACCTTTAAGTCAACTGAAGGATTTGCAAACTGATATGTTATCATTGTCTTGCAATCTGGCTTTGTTGTTGTTGTTCAGTCGCTTGGTGAAGGTGAAGGTGAAGTCGCTCAGTCGTGTCCGACTCTTTGTGACCTCATGGACTATAGCCCACCAGACTCCTCAGTCCATGGAATTTTCCAGGCAAGAGTACTGGAGTGGGTTGCCATTTCCTTCTCCAGAGGATCTTCCCAACCCAGGGATCGAACCTGGGTCTCCTGCACTGCAGGCAGACGCTTTAACCTCTGAGCCACCAGGGAAGCCTTGTTTGTGTCCAACTCTTTGCAATCCCATAGACTGCAGCACACCAGGCTTTCCTGTCCTTCACCATCTCCCAGAGTTTGCTCAAATTCATGTGCATTGTTTTGCAAACTGATATGTTATCATTGTCTTGCAATCTGGCTTTGTTGTTGTTGTTCAGTCGCTTGGTGAAGGTGAAGGTGAAGTCGCTCAGTCGTGTCCGACTCTTTGTGACCTCATGGACTATAGCCCACCAGACTCCTCAGTCCATGGAATTTTCCAGGCAAGAGTACTGGAGTGGGTTGCCATTTCCTTCTCCAGAGGATCTTCCCAACCCAGGGATCGAACCTGGGTCTCCTGCACTGCAGGCAGACGCTTTAACCTCTGAGCCACCAGGGAAGCCTTGTTTGTGTCCAACTCTTTGCAATCCCATAGACTGCAGCACACCAGGCTTTCCTGTCCTTCACCATCTCCCAGAGTTTGCTCAAATTCATGTGCATTGGGCTGGTAATGCCATCCAACCATCTCATCCTCTGTCGTCCCCTTCTCCTCCTGCCTTCAATCTTTCCCAGCATCAGAGTCTTTTCCAACGAGTCAGTCTTCACCACAGGTGGCCAAAGTACCACCTTTGTATTAGGAGGCTGAGCTACCAGGCAAGCCCTAAATTGGTTTTACACTGTCTTATTTCATACTTCCAGTAAGTTTTATCACCTTGTTTCCTATCAAGTTGATATATGTGGCTGTTATCTACTATTTTAAGACTGCCATGTTTACTTGTCATCAAAGAGATTATTAAAGGGCTTCCTTGATGGCTCAGACATAAAGAATCTGACTGCTATGCTGGAGACACTGGTTGATCCTTGGGTCTGGAAGATCCCCTGGAGGAAGAAATGTCAACCCACTCTAGAATTCTTGCTTGGAGAAATCCCATGGACAAAGGAGCCTGGTGGGCTGAAGTCCACAAGGTCGCAGAGTCAGACTTGACTGAGCAGCTGAGCATGCACATATGAAGAGATCATTATGAGGACTCAGGTATACGAAATAAAAGAATGGGAGTACTGTGTCAATGGAGAAAGGAAACCAAACTATCAAAGAGTTATTTTATCTTTTACAGTAAAATTACCTTATGGCAAGTAGTTATGCAGTGAAAATGATCCCAGCAAAGACATCTATAGCAAAGATGTTTATGGTGAAACTATAAACATCTCAAACCCCCAAATAATAACAGTCTACAACAAGTTGCAAAAGCCTTTAAAGAGCTTAGTTTCTCTCTAAGTAAAATAAATTTCTTACTATGTTGTATTTATTCACAGAAATTATACACTGGAATCATGGAGACTTCACTTGTTCTGGGGAAATAAGTAGTGCAAAGACTGTGAAATCTTTCTGCTGGTTTTCTTTCATGTAATAATGACCTTTTGTGTTTTGCAGGTAGAGTGGTGGCAGTAAGTCCTATCTCTTTGTCTACTTTGTGTTTATTTACTTGAAATGATATTTATCTTATTTCCCAGTTTTATTTATTATAAATATCTTTTTGATGTTTAATCATATGAACTAAAGGTTTTTGAAGTCCTTAATGACTTTCGACACATTGAAGTGAAACCATAAGTTTGAGAATTGTGTTCTGAGTTTCTTTTACCCTAATTTAGTCTCCTCTGTCTATAAGTTACCTTTGAGTGGCTAAATCATATCTATGAGCTACACTTCACATTTCTCTCTACTACTTTTTCCGTAAATCGTAGCCCTTCCCCTTGCCCAGGTTCCCCGGTATAGGGACCTCTGTGGTCCCCAGATCCACAGAGGCAATCACCTCAATTACACTGTTGCAAATAAGAAACCAGAATAAAATGGGGAGAAAATTATAAGGGATTGTGTAATAAAAACAGCACAGGTGTTTAATAGATGTGTTCAATAGATGTGGGTTCCTTCTCACCAGGGTAGCCAATTAATGTTCCTTGTCTGTAAAATAAAACAGGAGATCAGTTGTTTTCAAAATACATTCTACACAGCTTCATGGTTCTGAAGATGGAATGATGGTTCCAGGTGGGAATGAGAGACGGGGGAGGGGGGGGGGTTGGAGAAACTTCCTCGTTCCTTCTATCAACCAAGATAGAGTCACTTCCAAATCATCTTAGAGATAAGAGCTTGGGATAAGACTTCATTTGATAAAAGAGCTTTTGCATGAAGAAGTCTAGAAACCACTGGGCTAGATAATTTGTGAAGACCTTTCCAGCCCTAACTTGACAGGCGATCAGGGGATCCAGATGGGAAAATATGTCTACTTTGACTAAAACAGTGTAGTTTTGATTTTTATTCTGAACTTTATGAGTTGAGGAGATTATCTCAAATGAACTTGAGATGGAAACAGTGCACAGATCCCAAGTGAAGAGGTTGTGGAGAGAATTTCCTGTGTTCTCCTGGTGATCCTTGTGGCTTTGACTTAAGAACACAACCCTTCAACCAGCACTTGGTTATACAGTCTTTCATGAGACTGCTAGCTTCACAGAAGCTATTTCACTTTGATCTGATATAACATGATTGAGTAGAAAAATCCAGGAACCTGTCAGAGAAGTTTCTTTACTCTATTGGAGTTTATGGAACATTTGACTTGTTATTGAGATTAGAGGCGGGGGTGGGGGGGGAGAAGAACTGAGAGATCCAAATAAAATTATCAAAGAGGGTGACATTTTATAGCTAAAGCAGAGCGATAAACTATTTCAATGAAGTAGCAGGTTTTTTTGTTTTTTGTTTTTTTTTACTTTAAGAGATCTCTCTTATATGACCTATTCTCTTTTCCTCAGCTTAATAAATATTTAGACAAGAGACTTTCTACATTGACAAGGGCAATATTGAAGCACAGATGTGTGAAAAAACCTGTGTGAGTTTACTAACAAAAAAGTACAAAAGAAGAGACTAAGCTTCAAGTCAAGGATTTTGATTCATCACCTGAATTCTTGGTTTCACATCCCAGGAAATGGGTTTCTTTTTCATAACTAACTATAACGATACTAGGAAGTGCCTTAGGAATATTTGCAGCACAAAATCTTCCCCGAAGGAACAATTGTCTTGGAAGGAGAGAGTACTTCTGTTCTCATTTCTAGTCTACTTTCCACTCAAAGAGTCTAGCCCACCCCACCCTTCTGTTATATAAGGATTTTATACATTCTGAGGGAAAGAGTTTCGAGTAAAGTATAATTATCTTTTTCACATGAGGGAAGGCTGTGATTTTTAACTTCTGTCTTACAGTTTTTCCTATACTTTGTAAAGCTCTAGTATTTTCAAATATTTATATTTTAAAACATACAGAAATGCATGTCCCTACTGTCTTAGGTTTTCCTTGGAAAGAGACAAAATATGCTCATTTCAGTTCCAGATAAACTAATGCTTGAATTCAGTTTCTCTGGAATTTGGAAATTGCTGTTCAAACTCCTCTAACACCTTTTAAAAAACAGTAGCACTTTTGTTTAAACAAAATCACAAGGTTTAAAATCTTCAATGAAAAACTGCTATAAATGTAAGAGATTTTTCTCATCAATCATAGCTATGTCACTTTCAAGATGTGTTTTCCAATACAGCTCTCTATAAATTTATGGCATTCTCTAACTTGATTTTCCTCTCAGGTAATGAATACTCAACTTTTCACTTGGATCATGAAAAAAAAAATTGAAAGATAAATGACACGCTGCAATAAACGACATACTACAATGTTTCATGTTTCACAAAAAGTATGAATGGGTTAGTCATTTCCTGCAATTATTAATGACCTTAATGTGATCATGTAACCAAAGTCCTGCTATCCTAGTCAGTTATTTGGGGGGGGGGGGTCTTTGGGGAGTTTTTTTGGTTTCTTTGGACCAGTTCTATAGGGAGCTAAATTAGTAAATTTATGCCTGCTATTTCAGCTCTAAGTTACGTATGACCCATTTTTGTGTGCCTATCTGGGGACAATCCATTATTGAATTAGTTTGGAGTAGACATAATGTACTAATCTTAGTCATCAGAAGCATGCTCTACTTAGAGAAATTTTCCATTCACTTTATTTCTCAAACGCACAGCTGCCTTTGAACAGCCCTTATCTACAGAGAGGAGTAGTTTCACACTCTAAGAATTTATCATAAGTCACTGGAGAATTTGACATATTCCTTGTGCTTCTAGCTTTTCTGCCTGAAGTCAATTTCAGCCCAAATTCTTACATGATTAAGTGAAATTCACCCAACCATTTACTCTCATGGTTTGAAGATCATAACAAAACTGATGGTTATATTTTGGGAAGAAAAAAATATGACTTCAACTGCTGGTCTGACACAAAACTAAACAAAATTACTTCAAGGTTTTCAAATGCTTTTAGACATCTAGATTTAGAGTAGTGATGAGTTTTTGCTTCTCTGTTCCATGCTTATCTTAATTTCTTACTTTTATTTTCTTTATCCACTGACATAATCCTCCTCACTCACATAATCCTCATCTCTCTTTGGTCAATCTGCTCCTACATGTCATGTACTAAATTTCTGTGGTGACCTCAAAACTTTTTGGAACTGGGCATTATTGCCTTCTTTCCATGTTGCTCTTCTTTCTCATTATTCTGAAGAAATGTAATCAAAGAATGAAAAGGCCATAGCCTTACCTGACTCCATAGCCTACCATCTGGAAAGACTGTCAGGACTCTGTCAGAAAAGCATCATAACTTGTGGAAAAATAAAATAGCAAGATAAAAAGTTCTTGTTCTATAGAAGTAGAGTTTTGAATGGGACTTCTGGTTTTCTGTTGTATTAGTTTGCTTGGGCTGTATAACAAAACACCACAGACCAGGTAGCCTAAAAATAGAAATTTGTTTTCTTACTATTCTAGAGACTAGAAGTCTGAGCTCAAGGTGTTGGCAGTTTTCTTGTTTTGAAGCCTCTCTCCTTGGTTTGCAGATGGCACCTTATCATGGTGTTCATGTATAGGCTCACCTCTGGGTGGGTGCACTCTTAATGTTTCTCTCTGTGTCCAAATTTCCTCTTCTTATAAGGATACCAGTCATTTGGAATTAGGGACCATTCTAATGGCCTTCTTTCAAATTAATCATTTCTTTAAAGGCCCTATCTCCAAGTAAAGTCACACCCATAAATAATGGGGGTTATGACTTCAATACATAAATTTTCAGGGAACACAGTTCTGTCCCCAACACCTGTTTTTTGATAGAATCCTCCTCAGGTAGCCACAGAACAGAATAGATCTGTTCTAGCATAGTCTGCTTTTCTGTTCATATAAACATGAAAATGCCCTTTAGCCTTATCATTATATCTGAGATGTGATGAGAGGCATTATTATTGGAAATTGGAAAAGCTTTTCTTTTTGTCATAGGATGGATTAATATCTTTATGTATCCTGTTTGCATGCCAAATTGCTTCAGTCATGTCCAGCTTATTGCAACCCCATGGACTATAGCCCACCAGGCTTCTCTGTTCATGGGATTCTCCAGGCAAGAATACTGGTGTGGGTTGCCATTTCCCTACCCAGGGATCAAACCCACGTCGCTACGTCTTCTGCTTTGGCAGGTGAGTTCTTTACCATGCGCACCTCTGACTACTGCAGGTGCAGTGTTACTGTTCTGATTTTTTTCTTTGTTTCTTTAAATAAATTCTATGTTATTTTGGAAGGGCATTAACCCAGAAGAGGGGACTGTTTAAGGTCACATTTTAAAGACTTGTTGTCTAGCTATATAGAAAACTAGTGGTTGTTCTATATTTGAAAAGGGAGATCCACACTTAACCAGAGGATCTCTAGATTAGAAGTAGCTATCAGTAGGTGGGTGGTATATTAGTAGGGCCCTCCAGAGAAATAGAACCAAGAGGAAATGTACTTCTATCTCTATCTATCTATCTGCCAGCTATCTATGTACTATCTACCTATTTTAAAGTATTAGCTTATGTGATTGGGGTGTGAGAAGGTTAGCAAGTCCAAAGTCTTCATGGTAGGCTGGCAGCTGGTGACCCAGAAAAGAGGTGATGTTGCAATATTACATTCCAAGGCAGTCTGAGACAGAATTACTTTATCTTCCAAAGACTTCAGTGTTTGCACTTAAGACCTTCAACTCATTGGATGAGGCCCATCCTTGTTACAGTTAGAACCAGACATGAAAAAATGGACTAGTTCTAAATTGGGAAAGGAGTACATCAAGGCTGTATATTATCAGCCTGCTTACTTAAATTCTATGTGAGAATATCATGCAAAATACCAGGCTGGCTGAATCACAAGCTGGAATCAAGATTCTGGGAGAAATACCAACAACCTCAGATATGCAGATGATACCACTCTAATGGCAGAAAGCAAAGAGGAACTAAAGAGCCCCTTAATGAGGGTGAAAAAGGAGAGTGAAAAAGCTGGCTTAAAAGTCAACATTCAAAAAAAGGAAGGTCATGGCATCCAGTCCCATCACTTCATGGCAAATGGATGGAGAAACAATGGAAACAGTGACAAACTTTATTTTCTTGGGCTCCAAAATTACTGCAGATGTGTCTGCAGCCATGAAATTAAAGGTTGCTTCCTCCTTGAAAGAAAAGATATGGAAAATCTATATAGCTTATTAAAAAGCAGAGACATCACTTTGCTGACAAGCATCCATCTAGTCAAAGCTATGGTTTTTCCAGTAGTCATACATGGATGTTAGACCATAAGGAAAGCTGAGTGCCAAAGAATTGATACTTTCAAATTGTGGTGCTAAAGACCCTTGAGAGTCCCTTGGACACAAGGATATCAAGTCCTAAAGTAAATCAACCCTAAATATTCATCAGAAGGACTGATGCTAAAGCTGAAGCTCCAATATTTTGGCCACCTGATGCAAAGAGCTGTCTCTTTGGAAAAGACCTTACTGGAAACGGTTGAGGGCAGGAGGAGAAGGGGATGACAGGGGATGAGATGGTTGGGTGGCTCACCCAGTGGGCATGAGTCTGAGCAAACTCTAGGAGACAGTGAAGGACAAGGAATCCTGGCATGCTGCAGTCCATGGGGTTTCAAAGAGTTGGACAAGATTGAACAACAGTGTCCATGTTACAGGAATCCCTAGTGGTTCAGTGGTAAAAAATCTGCCTGCAAATTAGGAGACTCAGGTTTGAATCCTGGGGAAGATCCCCTGGAGAAGGAAATGACAACCCACTCCAGTATTCTTACCTGGGAAAGTCCATGGACAGAGAAGCCTGGCAGACTATTGTCCATGAGTCAAAAGTCAGTCATGACTTAGAGACTAAACCACCACCACCATCCATGTTATGGAGAGGAATCTGCCTTACTCAAAGCCTACTGATTTAAATGTTAATCTCATCAAAAATACCTTTACAGCCACACCTAAACTGGTGTTTGACCAAATAGCTGTGTACCATAACCTAACCAAGTTGACCTATAAAATTAACCATCACAGGTGAATTTTACAACACAATGTTGACAACTCATTGTGACACTGTGTCCAAGAATATGGCTTATGTTCTTGCTATAAGTTAACCATTCTTAGGTATCCAGTGAAGGTATGATGTCAGCTAACCTGCCAGAGGCCCTATTAATGTGGGAATGGTCAGTGTTCTAATGGCCTCTTCCATGCGCACCAGCTATATAACACATGCAAGAAGGCTGCTGAGAGATGGGCTATGTGTTGTGAATAGTTGCCTTCTTGCAGGCACACAGCCATACCGCAGGGCCTCTTGACACTAGTTTGGCTTTTTGAATCCATTATATATCACTGAAGACAAGATGCCATCCCAATGTCATTTTATGGAATGATTCACATTTTGAAGGTGGGAGCTTCTTGAACTCCTTTCTTCAGATGAAATTTGGAAGCATAAAGAAATAAACAACAAAATGGAGCAACAACAGTATGTGGGTTCAAGTGGCTTTTTCACAACTGGCCCCTACCTGTGCCGATGTAACATTCTGTTGTCAAGGTAAGGAAAAGCCTTGTTTCTCCATAGTTCACACATGGGCAATCTATCTTCAGAATACACTCCTAAGTATGAAAAAAGCTAAGATTCTCTCTGATAACTTGAGACAGCTATTCCAAATCAAATCCCCAGACCTATAACTAGTGCTTTATTATTTCAGCCATTGTATATGGCCTCCTTTGTGCTGCCTTATTATTCTGCTCTTCATTAAATCCATCTATGTGCCTTCTCAGCCATCATATATAATGTTTGTAGATAGACTCTTTCTTGCAAGGAGAAGTCATATACCAGGCAGTTTATAAGTATTATCCCTGTGACTAAAGGGGAGAGAGTTCAAGGCAGAAACCATGACAGACAAGACAGAAGTGGAAAGGGTGTCTGTTGCTAACACTGAGTTAAACTAATTTCATTCATATTTGGTAGCCTCTCTTTAAGAGAGCAGAGGAGTATTTTAGAGAAGTATTTAAAAAGTATTTCAGAAACACTTTAGATGAATATTTTAGAAAGCTTCCAAATAGACTGGTTTACTTTTATTTAATAAGTTTCAGTGTACACGTGGTAAGTCAGTTTTGAAAAACCTTCATTTACATAATCTGAGAATATTGATTATATAAATAATCAAATTAATTAGTAAATAAATAATGCATTTATTTACATGACTTTTATCTATGAAAAGATCTGGACTGTGCTGACGCCTGCCCTGATCTGAGAACATGGGTTAAGGTTTACATAAAATTTCTTGCAACCCGTGAAAGCCACATTTTCCACACTATTTGCTAGAGAGCCCTGGGGTACCTCAGGGAACTCACAGGGTCACAGAAGGATATTTTAAATTTTCAAGGAAAACACAGCAATGCTTAAATCTGTCAGACACAGGTAAATTATTAACTTAGGGACATTCACAGTTTCCACATTAAATCATACTACATTCCTTTTAATGATGTCATATCCGAGAAGCTGAGTTTTCTGAAGCTGCTGTGATAAAAAGCAAGTAGCGTGTAGAAATCAATATAAAAGAGAAAATAAAGGTGCCAGTGTCCAATCTGATTCTAAGGTTTGAGAAGTGGTACAGTGTCAAACAGGCACATACATTCAACACATTAGTATATAATTGTGATCATTTAAGGATGAAATACAATCTTTCTTCCAGTTTATGTGTATATGTTTGTATGTATATATGTGTGTGTGTATTTAAATGCCTACAAAAATACTTATTAATTAATTTGTTTGGACTAAACTCCTTTAAAAACTATTAGGGGATTCCTTTGGTCTTGCAGCTGCCATGAAAAAAAATTACACCAAAGGCACCAGGAACTGAGAAAGTTTACAAGCCTTTGTGCTGGGAATTATGGCTGCATTTGGTACTGCTACCAACTGAAGCATGGATTTCAAAATGTTCTAAATCTATAGTTTTTCACAGGTGATTGCGTGTCTTTTCACAGGGAGAGAGAGGCTTTTACTTGAATTTTAGTTGTATTAGGCTTTTCTGTTTTTAAAAAGACTATGTATAAAATAGATAATCAACAAAGACCTACTGTATAGCACAGGGCACTCTACTCAATATTCTCCAAGAACCTACACGGGAAAAGAATCTGAAGAAAAATGAATATGTGTACATGTATAACTGAATCATGTTGCTGTCCACCTAAAACTAACACAGCAAGGTAAATCAAGTATTCTTCAATATAAAATAAAGTATTTTTTAAAGCATAGTGATGTTTAATCTCATCTCAAAAGCTCCAGCTCCTCTCCTAGTTCTCCCCACCTTGGTGAAAATGGGGTCACCATCAAACCGGAAACCTAAGCAGCATCCTTTATTCTTTCCTCTCTTTTATCCTCTACAGTGGCTCTATCACTGTGAGTCTTGTTTCTACCTTAGATATTAGATCCTGTTCATGCATTTCTCTCCGGCCTCACTGCCACTCCTTTGTCTAGACCTCCCCACTTTCCCCTATAGACCTTCATTATGGCAACTCTCAACGCCTTCCTGCACCCACTCTTCTCTCAGTTCTCAGCAAAACAGCCTCAATATTCTTTTGAAAATAAAAATGGGATCATGATTCTCCTTTACTTAAAACCTTTAGTAACTTCTCGTTTCACTTTGTGAAAAGAATATATCAAAGCTCCTTACATGACTTAAATAAGCCTTGCATCATTTATCTCTCCTCTGCCTTTCTGCCCTTATCCTTGCAGCAGGGCCTCAGACCTCACGCCCTAGAACATTGACTTATTTCAGTTTCCTGGATGCTAACCTCTTCTCCAAGGCTGTCATGCTTCTCTTTGTCTGGAACACTCCCAACCATCACCATCAATACGACTAACTCCTTTTTATTCGGTAATAACTGTGACTTTCTCAACAAAATGTTCTCTGACCACACTATCCTAAGTTAAACCCCTCTCCATAATTTTATAAGTAGAATCCTTCTCATGGCCTGAACTGTGAGTTATGGTTATTGTTATTATGATGTGTAGCTGTCCGTTGATTTTTGTTTTTTTTTTTCACCTGACTGGCCTCACTAAACTAGAAGCTCTACTAGGGTAGTGGGTGGTGTTTGTAGTTACAGTGTAAATCTATTACTTAGCAGTGTCTCTGGTTGGGTCTTCAGTGATAACTGGGAATCAAAAATGAGTGACTGCATAAAGGAATGGCAGGATGTCTGTCTTCCACTCTACCAGATGTGTGGGTTGGGATATGAAAGTGATCTGACTGATCTGTCTTACTATGCTGGCCATTTCATCAAGGCTGGTTTCCTTGCCCTTGGCCCTTGCCTCATCTGTAGATGGAATTTACAGTGATTCAAGAGTATGCAAGCTGAAGACAAATTTACATACACAAACAAGGAAGCAGAGTCCCCCCCACCCCTTTTCCCATGAATGATTCTAAATTCCCTGACTTAGCAAGTACAATAAAGATTTCAACTTGTTTTTCCTGAATCACTCTTTTTCCTGCTAAGAACATGGCTATTTTAATACTTCTGAAAATATTTGAGTAATTACCATATGTAAGAGATTTCTTGAGCAACTATTTTCTTGTGCTAAAAGTTCTATACTGGCTTTTCTTTTTATAGGAGGCACAGTAATATTGCTCATATGAACAGCACAGAAGCAAGATTTCTTGGGATCTCTGCTTGTTGCAAAGCAATATTTCTGCTTTCTGAAAATAAATCTTATCTCTGACTTTCTACTCTACTTAAAATGTTTTGAAATCCTAGGGGGGGAATATTGTATTTGTTTCCTGAAAATGATGGAAATACATGCAAAGATGCAATGTTTTCATAAAAAAGGGATTTTGAGAGAACATGCATTTGCATTTTATGTATTAATGTGTTTTATTAATTTCATGTTTTTAGTCTTAGTAAAGCCCATGTTTGTATATCTTCATTAATTCAAAATTTTATGTGTATGTAAATATTTATTCCCTAATTATAGGGGGAGTGCGCTAGTTAATTAGTTAACATTAGTTCTTCACTTGTACCCAACTCTTTGCGACCTCATGGACTGTAGCCCACCAGGCTTCTCAGACTATGGGATTCTCCAGGCAAGAATACTGACTGGGTTGCCATTTCTGTCTCCAGAGGATCTTCCTGACCCAGGGATCAAACCCTGGTTTCCTGCATTATGGGTGAACTACCAGGAAAGCTCTAGAGTAAACCCTAATTGACAAATAAAAAGTGTATATTTAAGGTGTGCAAAATGATGTTTTGATATGAATATATATTGTGAAGTGATTGACACAATCAAGCTAACTAACACTCTCACCTCCTCACATAGTTACCTTTGTGTGTGTGTGTGTGTGTGTGTGTGTGTGTGTGTGTGATGAGAACACCTAAGATCTACTCTCTTAGCAAATTGCAAGGATTACTAACTATAGTTACCTACTGTACACTAGATCCCTGAAACACATTCACATTACATCTGTAAGTCTGTCCATTTGACCAACGTCTTCCCATTTCCCTTACTCCCACTCTCACCAACCCCTGGAGACCACCATTCTCTCTGTTTCCTTGAGTCCATCTTTTTTAGATTCTATGTGTGAGATCATACAGCTTTGTCTTTCTGTGTCTGGCTTATTTCATGTGGCATAATTGTCAGGAAGCAACAGTTAGAACTGGACATGGAACAGCAGACTGGTTCCAAGTAGGAAAAGGAGTACATCAAGGCTGTATATTGTCACCCTGCTTATTTAACTGATATGCAGAGTACATCATGAGAAATGCTGGGCTGGAGGAAGCACAAGCTAGAAATATCAATAACCTCAGATATGCAGATGACACCACCCTTATGGCAGAAAGTGAAGAACTAAAGAGCCTCTTGATGAAAGTGAAAGAGGAGAGTGAGAAAGTTGGCTTAAAGCTCAACATTCAGAAAACTAAGATCATGGCATCTGGTCCCATCACTTCATGGCAAATAGATGGGAAACAGTGGAAACAATGGTTCACTTTATTTTTCTGGGTTCCAAGATCACTGCAGATGGTGACTGCAGACATGAAATTAAAAGATGCTCACTCCTCGGAAGGAAAGTTATGATGAACCTAAACAGCATATTAAAAAGCAGAGACATTACTTTGCCAACAAAGGTCCATTTAGTCAAGGCTATAGTTTTTCCAGTGGTCATGTATGGATGTGAGAGTTGGACTATAAAGAAAGCTGAGTGCCAAAGAATTGATGCTTTTGAACTGTGGTGTTGGAGGACTCTTGAGAGTCCTGTGGACTGCAAGGAGATCCAACCAGTCCATCTTAAAGGAGATCAGTCCTGTGTGTTCACTGGAAGGACTGATGTTGAAGCTGAAACTCCAATACTTTGGCCACCTCATGCGAAGAGCTGACTCATTTGAAAAGAGCCTGATGCTGGGAAAGATTGAGGGCAGAAGGAGAAGGGGATAACAGAGGTTGAGATGGCTGGATGGCATCACTGACTGGATGGACATGGGTTTGGGTAGACTCCAGGAGTTGGTGATGGACAGGGAGGCCTGGAGTGCTGCGGTTCATGGAGTCGCAAAGAGTCGGACACAACTGAGCCACTGAACTGAACTAAATTTCCTCCAGGTTCATTCAGGTGGTTGCAAATGGAGGATTTCCTTCTTTTCTTTCTTTACTAAATGATATTCCATTGTACACGAATATCACGTTTAAGAAAATCCATTCATCTACTTGTCAACTGACATTTAGTTTATTTCCATATTTCTTTCAAATCTTATAGCTAACAAAAATGCTGTGGAAAAGATGAATGCTTACTGGTGCATGAAGGGGAGATTTCTTTATGAGCATATTTTTAAAAATATTCCATAAAGAAAGAATGGACAAAGAAATAGCTGTCATGGGAAAAAAAATTTAGTAATAGATAAAGAGAGGCAGCAAATTTCAGAGGTCTCTGTCAAGTGACCTCGGCTGGAGGATGACCTAATAATGAGCAGTTACTTGTGCTGACATCCACTCAAGAATCAGGGGTGAATTCCAACGTCTTCCCATTTCCCTTACTCCCACTCTCACCAACCCCTGGAGACCACCATTCTCTCTGTTTCCTTGAGTCCATCTTTTTTAGATTCTATGTGTGAGATCATACAGCTTTGTCTTTCTGTGTCTGGCTTATTTCATGTGGCATAATTGTCAGGAAGCAACAGTTAGAACTGGACATGGAACAGCAGACTGGTTCCAAGTAGGAAAAGGAGTACATCAAGGCTGTATATTGTCACCCTGCTTATTTAACTGATATGCAGAGTACATCATGAGAAATGCTGGGCTGGAGGAAGCACAAGCTAGAAATATCAATAACCTCAGATATGCAGATGACACCACCCTTATGGCAGAAAGTGAAGAACTAAAGAGCCTCTTGATGAAAGTGAAAGAGGAGAGTGAGAAAGTTGGCTTAAAGCTCAACATTCAGAAAACTAAGATCATGGCATCTGGTCCCATACTTCATGGCAAATAGATGGGAAACAGTGGAAACAATGGTTCACTTTATTTTTCTGGGTTCCAAGATCACTGCAGATGGTGACTGCAGACATGAAATTAAAAGATGCTCACTCCTCGGAAGGAAAGTTATGATGAACCTAAACAGCATATTAAAAAGCAGAGACATTACTTTGCCAACAAAGGTCCATTTAGTCAAGGCTATAGTTTTTCCAGTGGTCATGTATGGATGTGAGAGTTGGACTATAAAGAAAGCTGAGTGCCAAAGAATTGATGCTTTTGAACTGTGGTGTTGGAGGACTCTTGAGAGTCCTGTGGACTGCAAGGAGATCCAACCAGTCCATCTTAAAGGAGATCAGTCCTGTGTGTTCACTGGAAGGACTGATGTTGAAGCTGAAACTCCAATACTTTGGCCACCTCATGCGAAGAGCTGACTCATTTGAAAAGAGCCTGATGCTGGGAAAGATTGAGGGCAGAAGGAGAAGGGGATAACAGAGGTTGAGATGGCTGGATGGCATCACTGACTGGATGGACATGGGTTTGGGTAGACTCCAGGAGTTGGTGATGGACAGGGAGGCCTGGAGTGCTGCGGTTCATGGAGTCGCAAAGAGTCGGACACAACTGAGCCACTGAACTGAACTAAATTTCCTCCAGGTTCATTCAGGTGGTTGCAAATGGAGGATTTCCTTCTTTTCTTTCTTTACTAAATGATATTCCATTGTACACGAATATCACGTTTAAGAAAATCCATTCATCTACTTGTCAACTGACATTTAGTTTATTTCCATATTTCTTTCAAATCTTATAGCTAACAAAAATGCTGTGGAAAAGATGAATGCTTACTGGTGCATGAAGGGGAGATTTCTTTATGAGCATATTTTTAAAAATATTCCATAAAGAAAGAATGGACAAAGAAATAGCTGTCATGGGAAAAAAAATTTAGTAATAGATAAAGAGAGGCAGCAAATTTCAGAGGTCTCTGTCAAGTGACCTCGGCTGGAGGATGACCTAATAATGAGCAGTTATTGTGCTGACATCCACTCAAGAATCAGGGGTGAATTCAGTGCAAACTATACCCTGTAGCCGTGGCCCTCTCATCTTTTCCACCTCTGCTTAGCAAAAGAATACTGGGCTGTTTAACTCTCATTCTATTGCTCAGGAAAAAATGGGAAGAAGTTGAGTAGATAGGTGCATGCTTAATATTTTCCAAGAATGTAAACGGTGCTGTAGAGGGAAGACTCATTCTTTCTACTGACTCTTACCTTGGACTGTGGCCTGGTCCAGTTTGCTCTGTGGTGATTAAAGACCCAAGACAAGAATGTCCCTGAGCAGATAATGAGAGTTTCAGTGACATAGTCTCTACCAAGTGTTTCCCTTAATAACGTTTACCAGAAGAATCCTGATCAGTATCTCTCAGCGGGAGATTCCACTTATCCTCTTAGAAGATTGTTCCGATTAGGAAAAATGGTTTCAGAGGAGAGGATAAGTTCAGATGAAGCTGGCGACAGAACCTGAGATTGCTGAGTGCAACTTTTACTTGGAGGCATGGCATAATTTTGTCTTCCTTTTTACTTAAAATATTTTAAATGTAGTAAGAAGCTGGAAGTTTAGCATTTTATAAAGATCGTTCAAAATAGACTCCTGCAAAATAAAGAATGATAAATAGCATTGTGTTTATATCTTCAGTGTTCGGTTGGAAGATTCAATTTAATCTAAAAAATGCAATTAAAATGTAAGTGCTTTGTGCCCAGTTTAAGTCAATAGGCAATAGCCGTTACTCTGCATAAGGTACCACAGAAATAGCTGTGGAAGATTTGAAAAGTTTAATGCGGGGTTTCTGCCATCTCTGGGAAGAGGAGACATAATCACAGGAAATACAAAATATATAAGGCAATATGTAAGCACCAAGCTAAGTGATTCAGCAATTTAAAGACTGAAAGCTTCATTTTAATTGCAAATTACATAATTGCATTTTCATGTTTTACAATAAATGAGATGAATTTCTCTCCAAATTGTTCTTCCCTTGGAGAGGCGACTTGGCCTGCATGTCCACACTGAAAGCCAGAATCCAGCATGCCTAGCAAAAACATTGTTGTTCCAGAGTTACAGAGCCTCATACACATTCTCTGAGTTGGGTAGACGGGAAAAGGTCTGCCTCAAATTAAAAAAAAAAAAGAAAAATGCAGTAATTATGGACATCTCAATTTTGAGATAAAAGATTTCCTCTTCTCTGGCACTATGAAAACAAGTTATTATGTTCTCCCAATAAACAAACAGGATAATTAATTTGGAGATAATCACACTCTGGTGTTTAAAATTATACTTGAATTTTTGAAGTATTTGGATATGAGGAGAGGCTGTGACTCAAATGGATGGTTCAAAGACTAAGGGTAGATTTTGTAGAGTGTGGAACTATGGCTAGATGATAATTTTTATTACCTAACATACAATCTGTAGTGGCTTTGGATATTTTCTGATAAGCAAGAAAGTTAAACAGTTCAAGTTAGTCCTATACCTAAGTAACTATATTGGATGAGAATTCCTGGGTGAATTATTCAGCTATTATTTTAAATATTAGGATGCTAATTTATGTAATCTTGAGCCCAGGATCATCTCACTCCTGGGATTCAGAAATGTTGATGCATGTCAGCTAACTTGGCATAATAGGCAGCATACATATATTCACTCACATTCTTTAACTCAGATGGGGGAAATTATTTGTGTAGAAAAAGAGGAGAGGAATAGGGATGGGCATCATGGTATATGACTCAGATAGGGGGTCCCATAATGGACCCATTGGCTGTCTGTTCACTCCACTTGCATTTCCCCTTCTTTCAGATTTACTCCCATTCCCTAGAGAATGATGCCCTGCAGCTGTACTTGTATTGTATAATCCCAGCCATGGCTGATTGGACCTGGAGTGGACATTCTACTCAAGATTGCTCATTCTGATTTCCTTTCTTGAGAATCTGGAATTGAAATTCCAGGATGACCAGGAAGCTTGTCCACAGGACTGAATCATATAAACCACTGTAATCACAGGATCGTCTACCTTGTGAAAAGAAAGCAAAAAACTGAAGAGTGAAGTAGATACACCAGAAACTGGAGGTAACAAGTTGTGCTCCAGTGGTTCTCAATGACAAAAGGCAACACAGAGAGGAGCAAGTCATCTGCATACTTAAAGTGGAACCATCCTTGGCACAGACACCGGTAGAGGCGACAGTGAGCAATGGCAGTGCAAAGACACTTAGAATTGACTTTGAGGGTCAGATCAGTAGTTACCAAAAGGAAAATGATACAGGCATAGATGAACTTAAAGGCAACACTTGGAGATCTCAAACTATAATAGTGTAATATTTGCATCCATGAGATGAGTAGTGACTCAATGAACTTTGGGTAAATAGCATTAAAATGACCACTTTAGTACCCAGCATTGGTTAAGTGTAAGGGAATTTGCAACAATATGAGCAAGGGCTGTATTTCCAGAGCAATCATTTTGAAAATAGTAGCCAAAGAATAAAGTGCAGTGCTTCTTTTCCATCTCAGGGTGGGCTTGTCCACTTGAATAAGAAGTGACACTCAATGGCTTGGTGGCTTTGGTCACATCTGTTGCCTTCTCAGGACCTCATTTGCTCACTTTTAAAATGAGGCATCTTGATGAGATGCTGTGTTTCCAAGTCAGAAACTTATATTTCTGTGAAACCATAAATATCTTACTGTTTGTCCTCTTCTGTCTTGAAAAATATTCACAAAAATTATTTTGTGGTAGCTAATTCATTTATTTTGTTTTTCTCCTGTGCACAAAATTTATTGCCAGTATGTATTTTATTATAAGTCAACATTTATTAATGATCTCTTTCATAAGCCGAAGTACGAATAGGTAGTTTTCTTAAGACAGGATTTCAAAACAGTAGGTTTTTTACTATGGGTTAAAAAAAAAAGAAAAAAGACATAGTGTGTTGAAATGAATCTTTCCTCTATGCGGTACGGGACCAAAAAGCTATTATAAACTGGCCTCTGGTATATGTCAATGACTGAACATCAGAAAGACCTAATTTAGCTGTTGTTGAAAATCTGATTTGTGTTTGCTGAGTGTTCCAGGAGCCCCTTCAATGGAGACCTTCCTGAAGTTCTTACCAGAGGCGGAAGTCCCCCCACTGAGGCCTGAGAAATAAAAGGTGGGCAGAAGCAATAGAAGAGAGAGAATGATAAATACACAAATACACCTACATCTTTGGTAGGCTATGCAAGTTTATGCTGATCATAAATCCTAGCTTCCTAGAGGAAGTTAAAAATAAAAGCAGAGACACAGGCTGCAGAACAAAAGATTTCCACTGGAGAAACAAAGTGAATCAGAAATAGTATAAAAAGTTATCTTACATGGAATTAATAGGATGGCTTAGGACTAATCTTAGGAGAATCTTGAAGGAGACAGAGAGTTTAGGAAATATCTTCATTGTTCTAAAAACTACAAAACTTCTTTTACAAGAAACAATTTTGTGTGTGTGTGCATGTGTGAGTTAAAGCACCAACCTGATGTGTGGATGGGACTTGAATTGCAAAGTCACCACCTGTACTGTGGCGTGAGAACGCGTCCATATTTTTGAACTACTCTCTTTACTGGAGTCATGATGAACCTGTGTTCTGTGGAAATATATTGACACAAATTAAGAGCCAGTTTGACTCATTGGAAAAGACTCTGATGCCGGGAGGGATTGGGGGCAGGAGGAGAAGGGGACGACAGAGGATGAGATGGCTGGATGGCATCACTGACTCTATGGACGTGAGTTTGAGTGAACTCCGGGAACTGGTGATGGACAGAGAGGCCTGTACAATTCATGGAGTTGCAAAGAGTCGGACACAACTGAGCGACTGAAATGAACTGAACTGAACTGAACTGAAGAGCCAGGTGCATTAAAGTAGTAGATGAGAAAAGAAAGGGAGACAGAGAAGAAAAGAGAAGGGGTAGGAAGGAAAATTTTGAATTCCAAAATGTATCAAGCACTCTAGAATATTCATAAATGTGATTTACTTTTTACCATGAAAGAGACTTCAACGCTGAGAATCATGAGGAATAAATGTCCTTCCTTTGGGAGAAGAATGAAGATTATTAACAATATAGCAAGTGTCAAGGAGGTAATAAAATATGTTAAAGACACAGATGTAGAAGTCTGAAAGAAGTGTGTTTGAATCTGAGATACTGCATTTGCTAGTTGTTCTGAGCATTAGTTTTCTTATCTCCAAGGTGAGCACATCCTCAAAGGGTTACAGTGATAACTAGTGATAATAAATGTTTAAGTTTTCCTATACTGTTCCCTGCACAAGCATTCTTTACTCATTATCTCAGTAAACCTAACACCTAGCATCTGAGATGGATATTATACCCCTTTTACCAATGAAGTACCCAATGGGCAGAAAGGTTAAGTCCTTTCCCAAAAGTCAAAGCTGGGCCAGTGGCTTCAAACCCAGGTTTTAGGACTCTAAGTCTAAAGCACTTTGACTCACATAGGATTTGACTAATGAAGCCAGAGCACAAGGAGACAGAATGAAAATGGCACACCGCTACTCTACTTCTCTCTTCACCATCCCTTCTAAGGTCTGACTATTCTCATGGGGCGGGAAGTATATCAGAACTGTCCTCTTGGAAGTGGTCCTTAAGTGACCCTTCCTCTTCTTCCAGCTCCATTCAAACTTGCCTGTGCATGAATGCTGTCTCTCAAGCAAACTTGGAGAGCAACTTTATGTCTGGACACTATGCTATGATATGATCAGAGGGCCACCACCCTGCTTCATCTCAGGCTATTACAGAGAATCAAAATAAACTTGGAAAACTCCCCAGCTTTGCATCCTTATAATGAATCCTCATGCTCTGCTCACAAGGTTCTTCACCAAACCACACGGTCATCGGGAGAGATAGTTAACCACTCTTGCGTTTGCTGCCACTGTTGTCAGCTTGCAGCCGGTAGCTGTGGGAAGCTGGCTTTGGGAGCAGGCTGGATTCCTCTATTTAAATGTTTTCCAGCACTGGGTTATTCAGAGTGATTTTCTCCTCCTCCATCAATCAGTTTGTGTTTATTGAGTATCTCCGATAAAGTATCTCAGCATTAAGGTCATACTGAAACATAAAATGCCATGTTTGACCTCTCAGACTTTTGACAGTACCCTCAGAAAGGTCAGGTCAGGTCAGAGGCAAGTTGATTGTTTCCAACCATCTATTACTGTTTGCTGCTCTATTCAGCTAACTCCTCTTCTACAGGACTGATTCAAACAAATCAGTCTGAAAATGACAATGTTTTTTGTTTGTATTAGATCTTACAGCCACATGCAATGATATTAGAATGAGGGATATTAAAGATATCAATAAAGAATGATTCTGTACCATTTTTTCTAGATTCCATTTAGAAAAATGGTATTGATGCACCTATTTGCAGGGAAGGAATAGAAATGAAGACAAAGAGCAGACTGGACACAGTGGGAGAAGAGAGGGTGGGATGAACTGAAAGAGTAGCATTGAAACATATACATTACCATATGTAAAACAGATCGCTAACCGGAAGTTGCTGTATAAAACAAGGAGTTCAACCCAGTTCTCTGTGACAACGTAGAGAGGTGGGATGGGGGAAATGGGAGGGAGGTTCAAGAGGGAAGGGACATATGTATACTTATGGCTGATTTATGTTGTGGTATAGCAGAAGCCAATACAATACTGTAAAGCAATTATCCTCCAATAAAAACACATTTTAAAAAAGAATGATTCTGGATTAATTTCTGGCTTTTCAAACCTTCTCACAGAAAAAAACTGAAATTTTAAAGACCCATTTTTCAAAACCATACCTTAAAACAGAAGCCCTAGATTTTAGTTTTGGATTCATCAGTGAGTAGCTGGGTACTCTTAGACAAGTTACTTGACCTCTCTGGATCTAAGAATTCCTTTTTATAAAATGAAGACGTGACCGTATGTGAAAAAGTATGAGCCTATAAGATCTTTTTTTCAGCTTCAATTATGAGCTGTTAGGGCTACTCTCTGCAAAAGATTTTTCAAAATAAGAATTTTAATTATCATTATGGACTTGGCTGCTGTTGTGACCTCTAGTCTTTACTTGAAGTTTCACATTTCCATAAGTAAAGGGGTAACTGTGGGGTCCATAGCATGGAAGACTGAAAGGTAGGTCCCTCTGACCAAAGGTGATCTGGCTCCACCAGTAGCCTGTGAGATGCCCCTGAAACTGACAGGCCCTCGACTATACTTAATCATAATCACAGCCTAATGAAAAGAAATTGAGAACTAAAGAGTTTTACTCCCTGCTCTGACACTAATTTGAATTATTATTCTAGACAGGCTACTTACACTGTCAATTTCACATTTTCCCTCTTGGCCAAAAGGGAGGAAATAATATTGATTCTAACCATTTCATCAGATTGTTGTGAAGATACCCCCACACCTCCTGCATCGTACCTAGACAGAAAAGTGTAATACTTTCAACATCTTTGGTGGGTGATGGTCACAGTGGAGTTTGTGATGACAGAACTCATTGGTGCAGATATGTATATCACTCACTGGCTTACTCACAGGAAGAATCTTAAAGGACCATGCCGTGTCCTTGCTCAAAAACCTTCTGTAGCTCTCATTACTTGACAAGGGTAATCTGAAATTCACGGTCATGGATAATGTTTAGACTCAACATCTGCCATCTCAGTGGTCCTCAACTGTGTTCACAAAAGTCTTTTGCGTTCTTTGTTCCTCTGCTCTGTCTTTAGGCACTTCCCTGAGGCTCTCTGATGATCTAACAAATCAGCCTAGGCTTCTGACCCCTTCCTATTGCTTGGCTACTTCCGTCTTCCACTGAGACTCATCACTTCACACTGGGGCAGCCTCTGCCTTCAACAGTCATTAGGTCTCTTCTCCAGCCTCCACTCCCATTGCTTCTGCTTTTGCTGCTCATCTGACTACCAGGCACTCACTTCTTCTTCCTGTTGGAGCCACAGTCACGATACTGAAGTCCTAGGCTGCCATCCATGGTCAAGAGTCTGACCCCAATCTACTCCAAGCTTGTTTGCCTATCTCTCTTCACAGGAAATTTTGCTCAGGCTAAAATTTATTTTTTAACCCAAGACAACCTCCGTGCTTAGAATAACCTCTGCCCTCCCTACATTTTCACAAGTCTCAATCTTTGTCATCTGACAGTTTTAATCAAAACCTCACCTGTTCCGAGATGCCTCCCTTATGACCTCATGAAGGGATGAGTCTTGTTTTCTCTCAACAGCAATAACTTATCCTTTGCACTTTGCTTCTGACACTGCAACGCTGTCATATCTGATTTTAAAAGCAAGACTTCAGTCCTGCTACAAGCTTCATAAATCCTACCATTTAAATAAGTATTTTGGACTCTTTTTCTTAAAGCTCAACTGAAATATGTATTACTTGGGACAAAATGTTGGGCAGAGTGGACATACAGAATAATTTTATCTTCATTGATAATTTTAAAAATTAGACTGAAGTGATGAAGTGATGTACTCACAATCTATTTCCAATTTTTTGAAATTACTCTTTTTCCAGCTACTTCACAAGATTCTTCAAAACCCTAAGCAGAAAGAGTGGGGAATAAGGCAAAAGCAATAGTAGCAGTGAGTAATGGCTGGGCTTCTGAGTCTTCCATAATACCTAGGAGACCAACACACATATATATGACTCAACTATCTCCTTTTGAGAACAAGGCCAAGAATGTATCGACTATTTAACACATCCCTCCCCTTGTATCTAGATGATGCTCTAAGCCTTCATTTGGGTTGTTATAACACATGCTTTATAGGCTGGGATCTGAAACAACAGAGATTTATTTCCCACAGTTCTGGAGGCTGTGGAGTCCAAGGCCAAGGTGACAGCAGATTGGGTGCTTGGCAAAGGCCACATCATATTCATTGACTGCCATCTTTTCCCTGTGTTCCCACGTGGTGGGAAGGGAGGGAAGTCTCTTTTACCAAGGAATTCATTTCATTTATGAGGTGCCCTTATGGCCTAATCTACCCACTGAGCCCCACCTTCAAATACCATAGGACTGTGGATGAGTGTGATGAGTTTTCAGAGACACATTCAGTCTTAAGCACTGACCAGTAGAATTCAGCAGAAGTAACACGGTGCCACTTTCCATGCTGATGCTGTAGGAGACTGGCAGTTTCCACTGCTTCCTACATTCACATCTGGATTGAGCCACCTTATGTGAAGAAGTCCAAGCAGCCGCATGAGAGACCCACAGGAGATGAATGAAGATCTCCGGCTTGGAGCCCTAGTGGAGTTCTCCACTGACCACCACCAGCATAACTGACTCCATGGAATGAGCCATCACAGAGATTCTCCAGCCCTAGTCAGGCTGCTCCCGCTCATGCTGCAAGTATCAGAGATGAGTGGTCTACAGACATTTTTTTTTTTCTTACCAAAATGAATACTTGTTTTAAGCCACTAAGTTTTGGGTGGTTTGTTAGGTGGTTATAAACAACCAGAATATAGTTAGAATTAGTTCTTGTCATTTTGGTTGAAAACAAGTTGAGCTAACCTGAAAAACTTCTAATTATACATTGGACAGAAAAATCTGCTAACACTGTGGATGTTCTCACACCCAAATATTTTTGGCCAAAAGAACAATTAAGCACCACAAAGAGCATCAGTGAACTTCTCAATGAAATGATTACAAAATAATATTATTTTAATTTCTTACATATATTCTGCAAGTTGGAAGAAGAACACAAATGCCAGTCTAAATTTCCACCTTCTCCTGTAGTGAAAGAAAATAACAGCCACTAGAAATTAGGTTTAGGGAGCTCAGTTTGCACCTTGGAGATAATGTGTGGGTATTAACAGTATTTCTATCTGGGGGGACCTGCTAGGCAAGGTAAGGATTTGGTGCCATCTTACATTCACCAAATCCTTAGTGAGCTTTGGTTATGTATGAAGAACTGTGCCTAATTTAGGGTGTACAGTGTGACAGAGAAGCTACTGTTCCTGCTCTTACGGGGCTCACATTAGGAAGGAGAGAGAAACAGTAAACAAAGAATTATATACCAAATTACTGTATCACAATTTTGCTAAATGCCATGGAGGAAAAATACAGAGTGTATCAGAGGGCATATTAGCAGAATTGAATCAATCTTGGCAGTGAAAATTTCCTTCCGGGAATTGGCATAGACTGACATGTAAAGGTGAGTCAGGACTGTTGTTCAGTATCTCATCATGAGAGAGTCTCTCAGTCCAAGTCTTTGTGACACATGGACTACAGCACACCAGGCTTCCCTGTCCTCCACTGTTTCCCAGAGTTTGTTCAAACTCATGTCCATCGAGTCAGTGATGCCATCCAACCATCTCATTCTCTGTGACCCTCTTCTCCTTCTTCCCTCCATATTTCCCAGCATCAGGGTCTTTTCCAATGAGTCAGCTCTTCGTATCAGGTGGCCGAAGTATTGGAGCTTCAGCTCCAGCATCAGTCCTCCCAGTGAATACTCAGGGTTGATTTCTTTTAGGTTGACTGGTTTGATCTTGCTGTCCAAGAGTCAGGATTAACCAGGTTGAAACTGCGTGGGAAGGAGCACAGGGCCTGGAATAAGGACAGAAGCTATCTGACCAAAGCAGACTGACCAGCTTGGGGAGTGATGGGGTATGAGGCTGCCCAGGGGCTTAGTGGCTGGATTGTGTGGGCCATTTAGCCCATAATAATCATCATGAAGTTTAATCTAAAAAGTGACATCCATGTCAAACTTTTAAAAGTGAAATGATTATACTGATTTTTTAAAAAGATAAATCCCAGGAAGAAAGGTTTTGAGGGTGATATAAGAAGTGAATTGGATACATCTTTAATTTAACAAGGGAGGACTTGATGATAGAGGGGGTTGGAGTAATCTTGGTACTTGACTCTTCTACCCAACACGTCTGCTCAGAATAGGCCTTCACAGTATCTGACTTTCTGGCTCCTCCCATCTATAAAACTCTGAGTTCCTCTGCAGCTGAGGTCAGTGAAGACTCTCCTGGAGGCAGCAGATGCTGCAGTCCGCTGGTTTTTTTCTGGGGCTGGGGAAAAGAGCTTGATGGGTCTGGCAGGAGGAACAGACAGTGAGATGGCTTTCTTCTCCACATGAAGCTGGGCAAGGAGTAGATACCCTCTTGCCACCAATAAAGAAACAACTGATTATTCCGTAGGTGGCATTTTCTTTTTCAGTATCAAACTAATCAAGGTCCTGCTGTGTGGCAAGAGACACCAATTGCTGAGGCGGCTGCCTTTGGATGAGAAAAAAATTGAGCACCTGCACTTAGGTCCATAAATAACTGACGGTTATTTGCTTTGGGGCTGGGGTTGTTGGTCAGAATGTTCCCACTGAATGCTAACTTAGTGATTACCCAGTGTCTGTCTAAATGGCCATCATAATTTCAGAAGAAAAGCTTCTGTTTGCCCAGAGCAAAGATGTATTTTAAGAAGCACTTGTTTATACCTGAATAAGGACTTTGGGCTGAATGTCTCCAAAGGCACAAAACCCAAGACAAAATCTTCTCTATAATTGCTTACTTTGTTTTCATACTTGAACATACCTAAACTCAAATCTGTTTTGTTGTTGTCAAATAAGTGTAGATTTATAGTTATTATCAATTTTATTTTATTCATAATAAAATAGGCATTATTGAATAATAACTACATGTCTAAAACTCTACTAGCAATCAATCCTCTTATACCTGGTTGCATTTTAAGAATTGACTTTGCTGTCTGAAGTCAGGAAAAAGACCTGATGCCGAGAAAGTTGAAGGCAAGAGGAGAAGGGGACGACAGAAGATGAGATGATTGGACTGGATCACTGACTCAATGGGCATGAGTTTGAGCAAGCTCCAGGAGCTGGTGATGGACAGGGAAGCCTGGCATGCTGCAGTCCATAGGGTCGCAGAGTTGGAAATGACTGAACGACTGAACTGAACTGAACTGAACTTGCCATCCAAACCTTTTATAATAAAAGTACTTCAGCATTAACTTCTGTGCCTGGCACAAGGGATGCACTTAGAAACTCTTTTTGCACATGGAAAGAGGACCTTTAGGTTATAAAAGTTTCTCTTCTAGAGTTATGAAATACTCTCTCTTCTACTGGTTTTTCACTTAAGTATTCATAATATGCTATTAGCACAAGTGTGTAATTTTTTCTTCATCTTTCAGATCTTCTCTAGATGCTTGTTCACTTGTATATTTGAATAACACTAATTTTCATGCAGATATTCCAGAATCATAAAGACAAATCTTGATCCTTCAATATTCAGTTCAGTTCAGTTCAGTTGCTCAGTCGTGTCGGACTCCTTGTGACCCCATGAATTGCAGCACACCAGGACTCCTTGCCTATCACCAACACCAAGAGTTTACCCAAACTCATGTTCAGCGAGTCAGTGATGCCATCCAGCCATCTCATCCTCTGTCATCCCCTTCTCTTCCTGTCCCCAGTCCCTCACAGCATCAGGGTCTTTTCCAATGAGTCAACTCTTCACATGAGGTGGCCAAAGTACTGGAGTTTCAGCTTTAGCATCAGTCTTTCCAATGTACACCCAGGACTGATCTCTTTTAGGATGGACTGGTTGGATCTCCTTGCACTCCAAGGGACTCTAAGGGTCTTCTCCAGCACCACAGTTCAAAAGCATCAATTCTTCCACGCTCAGCTTTCTTCACAGTCCAACTGTCACATCCATACATGACCACAGGAAAAACCATAGCCTTGACTAGATGGACCTTTGTTGGCAAAGTTATGTCTCTGCTTTTCAATATGCTATCTAGGTTGGTCATAACTTTCCTTCCAAGGAGTAAGTGTCTTTTAATTTCATGGCTGCAATCATCATCTGCACTGATTTTGGAGCCCCCCAAATTAAAGTCTGACACTGTTTCCACTGTTTCCCTATCTATTTCCCATGAGGTGATGGGACCGGATGCCATGATCTTCATTTTCTGAATGTTGAGCTTTAAGCCAACTTTTTCACTCTCCTCTTTTACTTTCATCAAGAGGCCCTTTAGTTCTTCTTCACTTTCTGCCATAAAGGTGGTGTCATCTGCATATCTGAGGTTATTGATATTTCTCCTGGCAATCTTGATTCCAGCTTGTGCTTCTTCCAGTCCAGCGTTTCTCATGATGTACTCTGCATAGAAGTTAAATAAGCAGGGTGACAATATACAGCCTTGACATACTCCTTTTCCTATTTGGAACCAGTCTGTTGTTCCATGTCCAGTTCTAACTGTTGCTTCCTGACCTGCATATAGGTTTCTCAAGAGGCAGGTCAGGTGTTTCATTTTCTGAATGTTGAGCTTTAAGCCAACTTTTTCACTCTCCTCTTTTACTTTCATCAAGAGGCCCTTTAGTTCTTCTTCACTTTCTGCCATAAAGGTGGTGTCATCTGCATATCTGAGGTTATTGATATTTCTCCTGGCAATCTTGATTCCAGCTTGTGCTTCCTCCAGCCCAGCATTTCTCATGATGTACTCTGCATAGAAGTTAAATAAGCAAGGTGACAATATACAGCCTTGACGTACTCCTTTTCCTATTTGGGACCAGTCTGTTGTTCCATATCCAGTTCTAACTGTTGCTTCCTGGCCTGCATACAGATTTCTCAAGAGGCAGGTCAGGTAGTCTGGTATTCCCATCTCTTGAAGAATTTTCCACAGTTTATTATGATCCACACAGTCAAAGGCTTTGGCATAGTCAATAAAGCAGAAATAGATGTTTTTCTGGAACTCTCTTGCTTTTTCCATGATCCAGCGGATGTTGGCAATTTGATCTCTGGTTCCTCTGCATTTCCTAAAACCAGATTGAACATCTGGAAGAAGCACCTTGAGTAACAGGCAAATTTGGCCTTGGAGTACAGAATGAAGCAGAGCAAAGGCTAATAAAGTTTTGCCAAGAGAATGCACTGGTCATAGCAAACACCCTTTTCCAACAACACAAGAGAAGACGCTACACATGGACATCACCAGGTGGTCAACACTGAAATCTGATTCTATTTTTTGCAGCCAAATATGGAGAAGCTCTATGCAGTCGGCAAAAACAAGACTGGGAGCTGACTGTGGCTCAGATCATGAACTCCTTATTGCCAAATTCAGACTTAAATTGAAGAAAGTAGGGAAAACCACTAGACCATTCAGGTATGACCTAAATCAAATCCCTTATGATTATACAGTGGAAGTGAGAAATAGATTTAAGGGACTAGATCTGATAGACAGAGTGCCTTCAATATTACCCTGCATTTTAAAGAGACCTTACTATAATAGGGTGATGCCTAGCCTACAGCAATTAGAATCTGGGGTTCCTGAAAGCATCCCTCAATAGCATTCAATGGAAACAGTGACAGACTTCATTTTCTTGGGCTTCAAAATCACTGCAGATGGTGACTGCAGCCAAGAAATTAAAAGACACCTGCTCCTTGGAAGAAAAACTATGACCTAGACAGCATGTTAAAAAGTAGAGACATTATTTCTTAACAAGGTCCATATAGTCAAAGCTATGATTTTTCCAGTAGTCATGTATGGATGTGAGAGTTGGGCTGTAAAGAAAGCTGAGAGCTGAAGAACTGATGCTTTTGATCCATGGTGTTGGAGAAGACTCTTGAGAGTTCCTTGGACTGCAAGGAGATCAAACCAGTTAATTCTAAAGGAAATCAATCCTGAATATTCATTGGAAGGACTGATGCTGAAGCTGATATTCCAATACTTTGACCACCTCATGTGAAGAACTGACTGATTGAAAAAGACCCTGATGCTGGGAAAGGTTGAAGGCAGGAGGAGAAGGGGACAACAGAGGATGAGATGGCTGGATGGCATCTTTGATTCTGTGGATATGAGTCTATGCATGCTCAACAGAGGATGAGATGGTTGCATGGCATCTTCAACTCGATGGACGTAAGTTTGACCAAGCTCCAGGAGTTGGTGATGGCCAGGGAAGCCTGGTGTGCTGCAGTCCATGGGTTTGCAAAGAGTTGGACATGACTGAACAACTGAACTGAACTGAACCTTTTGATCCAGTTCCTTGAGGATTTCCCAGTTTTACTATGGCTTTCACAACCCCTCAAATGGTTTATGGGAAAGGCCCTTTCATCCTGCCTCCCTATCCAGTCAAGTAAAATGGTCACTCCAAATCAGTTGTTAATGGCTCCCTCCTGCCTTTATACTGATTTCAAATACTGTAGCTCAGTTTTCAAGGCTCTCATTAACTGGCTCCCACTGAATCCTTATTTCTTAAAGGAACTCTTGCTTTTTCATCATGTTTGTTTTCCCACTGCACCTGCCCCCTCCACTCCCAATGCACACATATATCTCCTGTTCATTTCAGCTGCACGGCTCTAGTTACATTTTCTTCCAAGCAATGCTCTCTTTCTCTTCATTTCGTCATTTCCAATCTTGAACTTAGGCTCCTGTCTTGCTAAAAGCCCACATCCTATTACATAAAACCATATCAAGGAAAACATACTATGCAAGGAGATAAAAGAGAGAAGCCAGCCATCCCCATCACCCCATCACAGACTCAGGAAAAGGCTCAGGATGTGTGGCTACACTTGGCTACAGGTAGAGCCAGGCAGGTTGTTTAACATGGAGACCTTATAGGGCAGTTTGCTTGGAGCTCCATGAGGGTCCCATGGAGCCAGGTGATTCGTCCCCTGTCCCAGAAGGGTACTTGGGATTCAAGACCAGAGGACACCTGGGACATTGAAGGGAAGGAAGTCACACTATCCTGGAAAGAGGAGAATTAATTGAAAATTCTTCAAACTGAAATGAAACTCTTCAGCAACCTTGTACTCCTCCATCTCAAGAATCCTGTGAACCAGGCATGTAGTCCAGCCAGAAGACCGGAAGATTTTTCTTTGAGAAAACAAATATTTTCAAAGGAAAAATAAATCGAATGCTACTAGTATTTGGAAAAATTCTCTGATGAAATGGCCTGATCTCTACCTAGTCCCTCTAGGCTGAAGTCTACCAGTTGCAAAGTTTTGCCAAAGCACAAGAGATTCTGCATTATTAATTTTAAAGACAATCCCTCCTTGAAAGACAGAGATGAAAACAAGCACAGAGAGGAAAAGAAATTTGAAGAAAGCAGATAATGCTGAGAATATAAGGAAATATCAGAACTCTGATCAGTTTCCTCGGAGACAAAAGAAAGTATTATATCTATTGGATGATAGAGGCCTATTAAAAATGAGCAAAAACAAAAAGAACTTTTGAAAAATAAAAATGTGATTCTTCATGTAAACAAACTGAATATAATTTAAGAATATAATATTGAAGATATATTTCAAAAAGTAAAACTAAAACCAGGTTGTAAATTGTTGGTGTTCAATAGCTAAGTCATGTCCAACTATTTGCAACTCCATGGACTATAGACTACCAGGCTTCTCTGTTCACGGAATTTCCTAGGCTAGAATACTGGAGTGGGTTGCCATTTACTTCTCTAGAAGGAAACTAAAACTTAAACCAGATTATAAATAAAAGAGTTCAAATATATGAAAATTTGATCCATACAAGCTGGACAATATGAGATATTCAACACTCAAATAATAGAAGTTCCAAAAATAATAGGAAAAAAGGAAATTTTAATAATGATGATTATGTTGTTGTTGTTGTTCAGTTGCTAAATCATGTTCACCTCTTTGCAACTCCATGAACTGCAGCATGCCAGGGTTCTCTGTTCTTCACTCTCTCCCTGAGTTTACTAAAACTTATGTCCATTGTGTCAGTAAAGCCATCCAACCATCTCATCCTCTGTTGCCCTCTTCTCCTCCTGCCAGCAATCTTCCCCAGCATCAGGGTCTTTTCCAGTGAGTCGGTTCTTCACATTAGATGGCCAAAGTATTGAAGCTCCAGCTTCAGCATCAGTCCTTCCAATGAAAATTTTAGTTTGATTTCCTGTAGGATTGACTGGTTTGATCTTCTTTCTGTCTGAGGGACTCGCAAGAGTCTTCTCCAGAACCACAATTCAAAAGCATCAATTTTTTGGCACTCAACCTTCTTTATGGTGCAATGTTCATATGACTCCTGGAAAAACCATGTCTTTGACTATACAGACTGCTGTTGGCAAAGTGATATCTCTGGTTTTTAATACACTGTCTTGTTTTGTCATAGCTTTCCTTCCAAGAAGCAAGTGTCTTAATTTTATGGCCGTGTACCCCATCCACAATAGTAGGCCCATAGCTAATGCTGTGACATGATCCCAGTGGGTCTTTGGCAGGTACTTAGATGGTCTCCCCCTCAAAATTCTGTCTCTGACTCTCTCTTGCTCCTACTATTAGTGTTTCCACTGACTTCTCCCTCTGTTAATATCTGCCCTCTGCAATTCCTCTAGCCTTGGGAAAGGTATCTGGAATGCCAACAATTTACCCATTCTTGGGATCATGTCTTTGACAAGAACCAGACTATTTTCCCCTTCTCCCTTCTCCCTAAAGAAGACAGACAAATTCTTCCCCAAACTAGCACTACTACTTAAAATTTCATCTAGTTTTCCTAACTATTATTCTCAAAACTCTTGGGAAAGCAGAGTTGTGAGAGTGATTAGAATCTTCTCAGTAGAAATTACATCAGTTCCGTTAATCTCTTGATCAGTGAAGAAACAAACAAATGATGCAAAGCATTGTGGGTTTTCTGTCTCTAACAGGAGTTAATGTGAACACAGCTGATCATCCTAAAAACCAGTCTTGTCTCTTATCTTTTAGTGGGTTTTTCATGTTGCTTGATCAGGTAAATTTAACCAAAAGCTGCACCATCAACCTCTTTTCACTTTGTTATGTCAGTGTAGAGGTGTCTTTGCTTTTCAATAAATCAAAGTTAGTATGGTTTAATTTTAGATTTTAATTAGATAAGATTTTTAATAACTGTTTATGTACCCAAACGATAGGGATTTATAAACTCTTGCTATATGGGCACCCATTAAATGATATCAGGTGATAGTGCTGTATTTAACTTTCAATTGGCAGTTTCAGGAAATATTCTATTTTGGTGTGTGCATGTGTGCATGCATGTATGCGAGCATGCTTAGTCACTTCAGCCATGTCTGACTCTGTGTGACCCTATGGACTGTAGCCTGCCAGGCTCCTCTGTCCATGGGATTCTCCAGGCAAGAATACTGGGAGTGGGTTGCCGTGCTCTCCTCCAGGGGACCTTCCCGACCCAGGAATCAAACCCATATATCCTGCATTTGGGGTGGAAAACATTCAGAAGTTCAACACTCCATGGTTCAGTATAATGGATATTAGTATTAATTTGAAGAGTTACAACCTTCAATGACTGTTGGACTGGGAATCATAAAGACTTGGTTGATTAGGAACTGAATAGGTAACATTAAGAAAGATGGTAATGATAAACCTGTACGCGAGACAGCAAAAGAGACACAGATGTATTGAACAGCATTTTGGACTCTGTGGGAGAGGGAGAGGGTGGGATGATTTAGGAGAGTGGCAGTGTAACATGTGTGATGTCATAAGTGAAACGAATCGCCAGTCTAGGTTCGATGCAGGATGCAGGATGCTTAGGACTGATGCACGGGGATAATCCAGAGAGATGGTGTGGGGCAGGGGGGCGGTGGGGTCGGGATTGGGAGTTCATGTATTTTATCCTGAAAATGGGATTAATAATTGAAATATAATTTACAGAAGTTTTTGTTAGTAGAAACAGCACAAAGTAAATACTCAGTAAGCAATGATTATTATTTAAAAAGTGGCAACAAAATCACTTTGTTGCATTATGAACAAATTTCTGTCCTCCAAAAACTGCATGCATTTTAAGGTAGTTTGCAATTTTAACTCACCTGTCTTAAAAGATAAACAGTAAGTCATAAATTATATTAATAAATGCACTAATAAACTATGGCACATAATTCATAAACAAAATTTTTGTGACTTAGTAGAATAGTGCATCCATGTATTAACCCACAAATATATCTGTATTTATATTAAATCAAAGACAAATTACTTAAGAACAAATGTTTTAAATTTGATTTTGTAGCAGCAAGAGTGTCTATGTGTCTATAAATATTCTATATATATATATATATGCATATATATATAATTATATAGCAGTGGTGCTAGCTGTTAAAAGAGTTTCTTGATTGTTTTTATTTTCTAGCCTCCCTTTATTGACAGAATTCTCAGTCATTAATGCAGGTAATTAAAAATAATAAAGCTATTATAAAAAAACTTTTATTATAAAAAGATATCCAAAAATATTTTAGAGCTGAAAAAAATTTGTACTAGCCTTTTCATTTTAATTTTTAAATGCATGTGAAAAAAGAAATCATCTTGTTATAATTAAAATTTCAGTCAAATAGGAATAAAGTTGTTTAAATAGTAAATTTGCATTTTACATTAAATATGGTAATATAGGCTGCACCTGAATTTTGAGTCCTTTAAAAGTGAGATGTTGAGTTGTTTTTAAATGTACAAAGCAAAAATAAAAGTTCTCACAAACATACTGATGGTTTTATAATTCACATTTACAGTAATTTATTATGCTTTTAAATAGCATGACCTCTTGCTTTTTATTTCATATGTTTTAGTTTCAGTTCAGTCTCTCAGTCGTGTCCGACTCTTTGCGACCCCATGAATCGCAGCACGCCAGGCCTCCTGTCCATCACCAACTCCAGGAGTTCAACTCAGACTCATGTCCATCGAGTCAGCGATGCCATCCAGCCATCTCATGCTCAGTCGTCCCCTTCTCCTCCTGCCCCCAACCCCTCCCAGCATCAGAGTCTTTTCCAATGAGTCAACTCTTGGCATAAGTTGGCCAAAGTACTGGAGCTTCAGCCTTAGCATCATTCCTTCCAAAGAAATCCCAGGGTTGATCTCCTTCAGAATGGACTGGTTGGATCTCCTTGCAGTCCAAGGGACTCTCAAGAGTCTTCTCCAACACCACAGTTCAAAAGCATCAATTCTTCGGCGCTCAGCTTTCTTCACAGTCCAACTCTCACATCCATACATAACCACAGGAAAAACCATAGCCTTGACTAGATGGACTCTCCTTGCAGTCCAAGGGACTCTCAAGAGTCTTCTCCAACACCACAGTTCAAAAGCATCAATTCTTCGGCGCTCAGCTTTCTTCACAGTCCAACTCTCACATCCATACATAACCACAGGAAAAACCATAGCCTTGACTAGATGGACCTTAGTCAGCAAAGTAATATCTCTGCTTTTGAATATGCTATCTAGGTTGGTTATAACTTTTCTTCCTAAGGAGTAAGCGTCTTTTAATTTCATAGCTGTAGTCACCATCTGCAGTGATTCTGGAGCCCAGAAAAATAAAGTCTGTCACTGTTTTCACTGTTTCCCCTTCTATTTCCCATGAAGCGATGGGACTGGATGCCATGATCTTCGTTTTGATTTATGCCTTCCCTGAACATATATGAATGGAGGTAATTTTTAATGTAGAACTAAACTTACTTATTACTAAATATCCTTTTTTAAAATGTAAAAAAAATAAATTAAAAAAAATGATAATGATTATCCTCTTGGGATTTTAAGGAACTCTCAAAAATACCAACTCTTATTGTGCACAATTTAGGGCAATGTTTTTAATTTTGAGAGGCTAAACATACTCTTTCTGATCTCTTCTGGATCATAAAATAAAGAGTCTGACTTTCACACTGAAATGTTTGGGAATTTCTATAGTCATCTTATAATAGATTTATAAACATGTAAAAAAAGGGTATAAGATCATAAAAATACAATACTCACTACTTTTGTTCTTAGTTGAAATGAGAGCAATAATAGAGAATGATTGCAGATTTACTTTGCAATTGTGTCTTTTGAATAGATTTTATAAGAATTACCAAGAAAAATTACTTATAGTGTACAACTGTTTGTGGGGATAGTTTTCTACCATTGTTTCATATGTGACTCATTTCCAAAATCAGGTCTTCATAATACTTTCAATAATTATCCTCTTCAAATAAGAGATGAGAAAGAACTACCTGAAAAAAATTTAAACGGATTTTATTTTCATAAGTTTTAAAAATATAATTATATTGAATATAACCAGATAAAATTGATTATACTTTATTTCTTGATTAAAATCACAAAGTGATATTTATTTGATTCTATAATCTTTATTAATAACCTAATGAGTCAGATTTGGATTAGTACCCCAAATTTAATTTAAATGAAACTCACCTTTCTTCTCCCAGGTACCAACTCACCACAACCAATCAAATTGCTCAAGCCCAACACATAGGTCTGGTCTTTATTAAGGTCTCTCCATGCCCTACATGATCAAGTGAAAGTGAATGTGAAATTCCTCATTCCAGTCTGACTCTTTGTGACCTCATGGACTATACAGTCTATGGAATTCTCCAGGCCAGAATACTGGAGTGGGTAGCCTTTCCCTTCTCCAGGGGATCTTCCCAACCCAGGGATTGAACCAAGGTCTCTCCCATTGCAGGAGGATTCTATACTAGCTGAGCCACAAGAAAAGCCCAGGAATACTGGAGTGGGTAGTAAGCCATCAGCAAGTTCTGCTGATTTTAACACCAAAATATACCCTGTCTGTCCACTTCTATTTCTACTGTCACCACCGTAATCCAAGCCATCAAAGACTAGTGTCATCTTGAACCATCTGAAATAGCCCTCTTCCTTTCCCTGCTAGTCTTCTTTTTTTTTTTTAATCTAAATTTACTTAAACTAAACAGTCAATCATTTCTCCCAACCTCCATTTCCTGCCTCTGGTAACCACCAATTTATTCTCTGTATGCATGAGCTGGGTTATTTATTTATTTATTTTTAAGATTTCACGTATAACACAATCATTTGATTTAGCATAATGCCTACATGGTCCCTGCCACTGTTTTTGTTTCTTGATAATTTGTTTTCAGGATGGCATTCTCAAAGATTGAAGAGATCATATACTTTCCCTGCTTAAAATCCTTCAGTAGCTCATTCAGATCAACCACATTTAGATTAAAATCTAAGTCACAGTTCAGTTCATTGGCTCAGTCGTGTCCGACTCTTGTGACCCCATGAATCTCAGCACACCAGGACTCCCTGTCCACACCAACTACCGGAGTTCACTCAGAGTCGTGTTCATTGAGTCAGTGATGCCATCCAGCCGTCTCATCCTCGGTCATCCCCTTTTCCTCCTGCCCCCAATCCCTCCCAGCATCAGGGTCTTTTCCAATGAGTCAACTCTTCGCATGAGGCGGCCAAAGTACTGGAGTTTCAGCTTTACCGTCAGTCCTTACAAAGAAATCCCAGGGCTGATCTCCTTCAGAATGGACTGGTTGGATCTCCTTGCACTCCAAGGGACTCTCAAGAGTCTTCTCCAACACCACAGTTCAAAAGCATCAATTCTTCAGCGCTCAGCCTTCTTCACAGTCCAACTCTCACATCTATACATGACCACAGGAGAAACTATAGCCTTGACTAGATGGACCTTAGTCAGCAAAGTAATGTCTGTGCTTTTGAATATACTATCTAGGCTGGTCATAACTTTTCATCCAAGGAGTAAGTGTGTTTTAATTTCATGGCTGCAATCACCATCTGCTGTGATTTTGGAGCCCAAAGAAGTAAAGTCTGACACTGTTTCCACTGTTTCTCCATCTATTTCCCATGGAGTGATGGGACCACATTCCATGATCTTCATTTTCTGAATGTCGAGCTTTAAGCCAACTTCTTCACTCTCCTCTTTCACTTCCATCAAGAGGTTTTTAAAGTTTCTCTTCACTTTCTGCCATAAGGGTGGTGTCATCTGCATATCTGAGGTTATTGATATTTCTCCCAGCAATCTTGATTCCAGCTTGTGCATCTTCCAGCCCAGCATTTCTTATGATGTACTCTGCATATAAGTTAAATAAGCATGGTGACAATATACAGCCTTTATATACTCCTTTTCCTATTTGGAACCAGTCTGCTGTCCCGTGTCGAGTTCTAACTGTTGCTTCCTGGGCTGAATACAGATTTAAGAGGCAGGTCAGATGGTCTGGTGTTCCCATCTCTCTCAGAATTTTCCACAGTTTATTGTGATCCACACAGTAAAGGCTTTGGCATAGTCAATAAAGCAGAAATAGATGTTTTTCTGGAACTCTCTTGCTTTTTCCATGATCCAGAGGATGTTGGCAATTAGATCTCTGGTTCCTCTCCCTTTTCTAAAGCCAGTTTGAATATCAGGAAATTTGCGGTTCACGTATTGCTGAAGTCTGGCTTGGAGAATTTTGAGCATTACTTTACTAGCATGTCAGATGAGTGCAGCTGTGTGGTAGTTTGAGCATTCTTTGGCCTTGGCCTTCTTTAGGACTGGAATGAAAACTGAGCTTTTCCAGTCCAGTGGCCACTGCTGAGTTTTCCAAATTTGCCGGCATATTGAGTGCAGTGGTTTCACAGCATCATCTCAGGATTTGAAACAGCTCAACTGGAATCCCATCACCTCCACTAGCTTTGTTCGTAGTGATGCTTTCTAAGCCCCATTTGACTACACATTCCAGGATGTCTGGCTCTAGGTGAGTGATCACACCATCGTGATTATCTGGGTCATGAAGATCCTTTTTGTACAGTTCTTCTTCTTGCCATCTCTTCTTAATATCTTCTTCCTCTGTTAGGTCCATATCATTTCTGTCCTTTATCAAGCCCATCTTTGCATGAAATGTTCCCTTGGTATCTCTAATTGTCTTGAAGAGATCTCTAGTCTTTCCCTTTCTGTTCTTTTCCTCTATTGCTTTGCATTGATCTCTGAAGTAGGGTTTCTTATCTCTTCTTGCTATTCTTTAGAACTCTGCATTCAGATGCTTATATCTTTCCTTTTCTCCTTGGCTTTTCACTTCTCTTCTTTTCACAGCTATTTGTAAGGCTTCCCAAGACAGCCATTTTGCTTTTTTGCATTTCTTTTCCATGAGGATGATCTTGATCTTTGTCTCCTGTACAATGTCACAAACCTCATTCCATAGTTCATCGGGCACTCTATCTATCAGATCTATGCCCATAAATCTATTTCTCACTTCCACTTTATAATCATAAGGGATTTTATTTAGGTCATACCTGAATGGTCTAGCGGTTTTCCCTTGTTTCTTCAATTTCAGTCTGAATTTGGTAATAAGGAGTTCATGATCTGAGCCACAGTTAGCTCCTGGTTTTGTTTTTGTTGACTGTATAAAGCTTCTCCATCTTTGGCTGCAAAGAATATAATCAATCTGATTTCAGTGTTGACAATCTGGTGATGTCCATGTGTAGAGTCTTCTCTTGTGTTGTTGGAACTGGATGTTTGCTATGATCAGTGCATTTTCTTGGCAAAACTCTATTAGTCTTTGCCTGTCTTCATTCCATATTCCAAGGCCAAATTTGCCTGTTACTCCAGGTGTTTCTTGACTTCCTACTTTTGCATTCCAGTCCCCTAAATGAAAAGGACATATTTTTTGAGTGTTACTTCTAAAAGGTCTTATAGGTCTTCATAGAACCATTCAACTTCAGCTTCTTCAGCATTACTGGTTGGGGCATAGACTTGGATTACTGTGATGGTGAATGGTTTGCCTTGGAAACAAACAGAGATCATTCTGTCATTTTGAGATTGCATCCAAGTACTGCATTTCAGACTCTTTTGTTGACCATGATGGCTACACCATTTCTTCTGAGTGATTCCTGCCCACAGTAGTAGATATAATGGTCATCTGAGTTAAATTCACCCATTCTAGTCCATTTTAGTTCGCTGATTCCTAGAATGTCGACCTTCACTCTTGCCATCTCCTGTTTGACCACTTCCAATTTGCCTTGATTCATGGACATGACATCCCAGGTTCCTATGCAATATTGCTCTTTACAGCATTGGACCTTGCTTCTATCACCAGTCACATCTACAGCTGGGTATTGTTTTTGCTTTGTCTCCATCCCTTCATTTTTTCTGGAGTTATTTCTCCAGTGACCTCCAGTAGCATATTGGGCACCTACTGACCTGGGGAGTACCTCTTTCAGTATCCTATCATTTTGCCTTTTCATACTGTTCATGGGGTTCTCAACACAAGAATACTTCAGTGGTTTGCCATTCCCTTCTCCAGTGGACCACAATCTGTCAGATCTCTCCATCATGACCCACCCATCTTGGGTTGCCCCACGGTCATGGCTTAGTTTCATTGAGTTAGACAAGGCTATGGTCCTAGTGTGATTAGACTGACTAGATTTCTGTGAGTATGGTTTCAGTGTGTTTGCCATCTGATGCCTTCTTGCAACACCTACTATCTTTCTTGGGTTTCTCTTAACTTGGGCATGGGGTATCTCTTCAAGGCTGCTCCAGCAAATCACAGCCACTGTTCCTTACCTTGGATGAAGGGTATCTCCTCATGCTGCCCTTCCTGACCTTCAATGTGGCATGGCTCCTCTAGGCCCTCCTGCCCCCGCACAGCCACCACTCCTTGGAAGTGGGGTTGCCCCTCCCGGCCACAGCCCCAGCCTTGGTTGTGGGGTTGCTGCTCCCGGTCGCTGCCCTGGCCTCTGGCATGGTGTTTCTCCTTCCTGCTGCTGCCCTTGGACTCAAGTTCCAACCCTGGCCTCAGAAGTGCGGCGGCTCCTCTCAGGCACCACCCCTGTCCTGGAGTGGCTCCTCTCTGCCATCGCCCCTGACCTCGAACGTGGGGTAGCTCTCGGCCGCGCTTAGTGCTCCGGCCGGCCACCGCCTCCGCCTGTGCTTAGTGCGCCTGCCCACTGCCGCCACAGTCATCTCTTTTATGTCCCTCCTCTCTCTAGCCCATTGTTCTCTGCCTCTGAAAAGTTGGACTTTGTATTTCCAATTACTCAGATCAGTCTGTCAGGTTGGTTTATTTCTTTTCCTCAGTTCTTGTTTCTTCACAATAAAATTTTTTGAGTGATGGACTAAACTGTGTAGAACAACAGTCAAGTACAGCTCAGTTCAGCTCAAGTAGATAGACAGATCTTTTAATAGTCAGATACTACCTTTAAAGGAGTCCTCCTCGTATTTACTATCTATTCCTCTTGGCTTCCCCCATTTATACGTTCAGTCTCCTCCTTTTGGTTATGCCCAATACAAATTAGAGCTTGTTATTTGTTTGGTATCTCAGTTGTGTCTGACTCTTTGGGATCCCATGGACTGTAGCCTGCCGGGCTCCTCTGTGGAATTTTCCCGGCAAGATTACTGGAATGGGTTGTCATTTCCTCCTCCAGGGTATATTCCCAACCCAGGTTTCAAACCTGAGTCTCCTACTTGGCAGGCAGATTCTTTGCCACTAGCCACCAGGGAAGCCCACATACATCCTCGTCTACAGTGGACTGATGGCCCATCTTAACTAGCCACCCTGATCCTGTGCCTTTTTTTTTTTTTTCACCAGCCAGGAAATTGTCAGCCCAGATTATCTTCAGCATTTTTGTCATCCCTAAGCAGGAGAAAAATTCAAAGTCAAGACAGATATCATTTTTGTTTTTTCACCAGTTTGCTGTGGTCTCTCTTTACTTTCCATTTAAATTTCTATGATTTTAGTTACCCTTTGCCAACTTCAGTCTGAAAAATATTAAATTGAAAATTATAGAAATAACCAATTCATGAATTTTGAATTGTGCACCATTCTAAGTAATGTGATGACATCTCATGCTATTCCAGTCTGTCTTTCTTGGGGTCCTCAACCATCAACAATGTCCTGGCTCAATGATCCAAGATCACATGAAGCAGATGGTTCTTCTGGTGTGTGATCAGAAGGTCAGTAGTAGCCTAATGCTTCCTCATAATGCCTACATCATTCACCTAACATCTCACATCATTCACCTAACATCTCATGATGTAAGTGTTTTACCATCGCATACCGTTACAAGTAAGGTGAATTAAGTGCAATAAAATATTTTAAGAGAAAGATAAAGAGACCACATTCACAAAGCTTTTATCATAGTATATTGGTATAATTGCTGTAATTATTGTTGATTTTTGTTTTTCATCTTTTACTGTTCCTAATTTATAAATTAAAATTTCTTGTAGTTATATAGGTACAGGAAAAAAACAACACTATATGTAAGTTTCCATACTAAATGTGGTTTCAGGTATCCACAAGGGTCTTGAAACTTCATAGAAAAAGGGATCAACTGTATATGCCAAATGCTTCAGTAAGTCAGTTCAGTTGATCAGTAATGTCTGACTCTTTGTGACCCCATGGACTGCAGCACCCCAGGTTTCCCTGTTCATCACCAACTCTCGGAGCTTGCTCAAACTCATGTCCATTGAGTCTGGGATGCCATCCAATGATCTTATCCTCTGTGATTCCCTTCTCCTCCTGTCCTCAATATTGCCCAGCATCAGGATCTTTTCCAATGAGTCAGTTCTTCACATCAGGTGGCCAAAGTATTGGAGTTTCAGCTTCAGCATCAGTCCTTCCATGCATATTCAGGACTGATTTCCTTTAGGATTGAATGGTTTGATCTTGAAGCCCAAGGGCCTCTCAAGAGTCTTCTCCAACACCACAGTTCAAAAGTATCAATTGTTTGGTGCTCAGTTTTCGTTATGGCTCAATGCTCATATGTTATGGAAAAACCATAGGCAAAAAAAGACTAGATGGACTTTTGTCAGTAAAGTCTCTGCTTTTTAATATGCTGTCTAGGTTGGTCATAGCTTTTCTTTCAAGGAGTCTTTTAATTTAATGGCTAGGACATGATTAACACATTTGCTATGTGATGCTGTGTGATGTACTACATGAATCTGTGGACTGTGAGGAGACTTCTAAGATCTGGTGAATAGAGAAGACCCAGATGCAGTTTTCATGATCATAAACTTTAGATTTCAAACATAATGGATATGTAATTTTCCAAAAAAATAATCGAAAGTGGATTGAAAATTTAAGAAGCCCTCTTTTTTATGATATTTTACACACACACAAAAAGCTATATCTTGTAAATAATTTTAATTCAATTAGTTGAAGCTATTAATGAGTAAATTTTTACATGAGAATCACATGTTGCTCATCAAGAAAAGGAAAATAAAATGGTACTAAGGGCAGGTTACTTAATTTTCTTTTGGGTTGATTATTTATATGTATATTTTCATCAGTATACACACTAAGACATGCAGAATGTGTGTAATGTAATTTTACAGCCGATTTTAACATATCTGAGGAGAACATTTTGTCTTTAATAAGAGAAGAATTATTGTTAATGAGATTTAAAGCAAAAATAAAAAAAAAAAGTATTGTAAGTAGACAGTGCTATCAAACTTTACTTTCCATCCATATCCTCTAGAAAACTATCACATCATCCCTAGAGCCACCCTCCACTCCTTTCTGCTGCACATTTTCATCTGTCTTCATATTGTTTTTAACTTAAGAAATAATTACCCTTAGATTTGTTAAATATTTCACTCCACTACTATGTTTTCTCATACTTTATATCTTCTAGAACCAAAATATTATTTATTTTAAATTCATTTATACTGTGTTCTAATCTTACATATATATGTATATTCCACAGATTTTTCTAACCTAGCACTCATATTGTAGTTTATTTCTACTGAATTTGTAAAATTACCAAGATGTGGAGATTTTGGGTTGAGTATAATTTAATTATCATTTATTTCATTATATATTGCATTTTTGTGTAGTATGAGAATATATAAAATATTTTATATATTTATTGGTTAAAATGGCATTTTATATTGAGTTGGCTTATTCTTAATTCCCAATTAGAAGACAATTGCTAAATATGTTCTATTAACATTTGAAAAACATGTATATATTTTGGTGATAATAAAGTTATCAATATTAATACTTATATATTTTAAATAAATTTGTATTATATGTACCTAAGTATACCCATATTATTTACCATATCAAATATGGAACATTTACTTTGCTATTTTAGAATATACAGTGCTGTTGCACAGGTCTTATTTGGAGCATTATCCATTAATTTTGCTTTGCTAGATTTAAGTAAGACCCACACACTATGATTCTCTTGCCTCCCTTCTCTTGTCCCTGAATATGTATCAACAAAACAGATGCTGGACACCTAGAAGATGCAGTGTGGACCACACACTATAGTCATTCCTGCTGCAGTGAACTGGATCTGGCTTTACCCTGGAGTTACAGGCAGACATCAGCTCTTCCAAGACAACTGAGCCTTTATTGGCCTTTATCATCATTCTTCCATCCACCTTTAACTCAAACTAAACTAACAAAGCAAAAATCTCCTTGTCTTTTCTGAGATCTTTTCTTTTGCCTAAGGAGCTTATGCATTTCTTGTTATTAACTGTTTTCAGAGTCAAGTTGATTACATCTAATGCATATTTTCCAAAATTTTTGTATGACTAAAGTGTTGTTTTGGTCCTTTTCTAGTGCTAGTGCTTTATTAGGGATTTTCTAATATGTGCATCCCTTCTTTCATTATAATAGAAAGTTGATTTAGAAATGAGGTAGCTGTATGCTTTCCATCAGCCAATCAGACCTGCATCAAAGATGTCAAATCCTATGGGAAATTTTTGGTTACAAGATAATTTATCTCCTCATGTGGTCCTCCAGCTCCTTACAAGAACTGTCCTCTTTGACATCATCCACCACTAATCTTGGGGTTCCCTGGTACTTCAATGATAAATAATCCACCTGTCAATGCAGGAGTTGCAGAAGACACGTGTTTGATCCCTGGGTCTGGAAGATCCCCTGGAGGAGGGCCTGGCAAACCACTCTAGTATTCTTGCCTGGAAGAATCCCATGGACAGAGGAACCTGACAGGCTATAGTCCATAGGGTGGCAGAGAGTCAGACACACCTGAAGTGACTCAGCACGAGCACCCAGGAGTGCACCAATTGATGCTTCACCCTGCTCTTCCAATGATAGAGACACTGGCCTTCCATTCACTCCCAGAAAGCAGCTCTCTAGGCTTTGAATTGGCTCCCTTCCACATGAAACACTGTTAACTGCTATATGCATTGTTTGTCTTCAACTTTCTGTGGACTTATCACTTCTCAGTTTCACAGTAAGGCTTACACTGAATCCACAATCACCTCCACCAATAGTCTGGCTCACTTATGATCAATATGGGACACAAATGCTAGAAAGTTAAAATAGTTTTCAGGAGGAAAAATTCCTGGAGATAGGCTTCAGTGAGCTGAAAAATAATGAAAATAATATAGTTCTAAAAAATCTGATAATATTTCCAAAAATCTTTATCTGCAATAAAATTGTTCAATTAGAACTGCAAGGTTTTTAGTGTAAAGACATGATCAGACTATACATAAAATATATTGATTTTATTTATTTGAAAATACTAGAAAGAGAAGAAGGAAAGTGTTAAATATGGTAGAAAATAAAATATATATTCCACTTGTTTTAACACATTTATATGATAAGACAAAGATGCAACATGTATGTGGAGAGAGCAGGATTTATATAAATGCAGCGAGTTATATTTCTAACTATCACACATAGACAGAGTCTATCATATTTACAAGTTGAAGAAGCAAACCCAAATTCATATCATGCAGGGAAGCATCCTTATTTTTATCTTTATTAATAAATTATGTTGATTTAAATTACTTCATTTCAGAATAAAAATCTCCAGTTATAATAGAAACATGGACTTTAAGGAAAACAAAAACACATATTTTTCAACCTAGTTTTTAAGCAAGAACATCACTGATTCTAACTTTTTCATGAGATACCATTTTATTTGACAAAAGGTGCAGATAAAGTGGCTTCATCAGATTTCTAGACTTCCAAAGAGAGTTAGTACTGTAAGAAAGCTATAACCTCTGCATTGCATGTTCAAATATTACATTGAATTACATTTTCAAAAGCTGACAAAAATCTAATACAATTTCTTTGAACTAGAGTCACTCTAGTTATTCTCACCAATATTTCCTGGAGGGCAGATGATGTAGTGTGGTTAAAATTTTTGGACCAAGGGCATAATGATTCCTCCCTGGCATTCAAGTACTAAACATTAATTATATAAAGTGATTATCCTTGTCACCTTGCCTGAAGTAATGATCTTCTGTTTTACAGAGCTATCAAAAACCTGCTGTTCAGAAATGAGTATGATTTCAAGTTATTTTCAATCATACAAATGTAAGGTCTTGATTCAGATCATACACTTTGAAGATCACTGAAAACGTGCAAAGCTAATTTACAAATTTTATACCACATGTTTTCTATTTGACATAAAAATAAGCATTTATCTTTTAGATGTTATATATCATCTAGGGTTATTTTAGACAATATCCAAAAACCACTGGTGTGAGTCTAGGAAGAAAAAAAAAAAAACTTAACTAAATTACTTTTAAATCATTCAAGAAATAGAAAAAAGAATCCTTCAGATTACTTAAGAAGGGTCATGATAAACAGATGTAGGGAATATAACAAAACACAGATATACTATGTTTTATAAATTTATTTCCCTGTTTGTGAGCAATTGACTAATGAAAGTAATGTTTACATATAGTCACATTTAACAATTTTAAAGCAAGTGTGTAAAGGTTTTTGACTTGCAAATAAAACTGCTTCAAACTATGTTTGGACATGCAATTGGTATGGCATTTCAATTTTTATCTCATCTTACTTTCAACATTTAATTATTTTGCAATATTCTATAGATTTTTTTGTATGATTTTGTTAAAATTATATTCAAATATTTTTCAAAATATTCCCTGGGAGAAAAAAGGCAAATATAATTTTAATAAAAACAATAAATATATGATCATTTCTTGCTATGAAGATGTAATTTTGCCTTCACCCTCAGGAAAAAAAAAATTAAAATGTCACAGTTAAGATTGTACATGTATGGTTGAACTCAAGAATTAAGTGATCTAGAAGCAATATATTGCTGAATTGTGGAATGATGAGGGACTATCAAGGGAAAAATAAACATGCAATGCCTCTAAAGTCCTTCATTTTTTTTTTTTAATCTTTCAAATGGAAATAAAATGTAAGATATGAAAATTTAGAGTCATTGCCAGGTATTTTTCTTTTTTCTTTGAGAAACTACTTGTTTTCATGGTTCAAATGAAAGCTCAAGAGAATTAGTGCAAACAAGAAATGTTTCTTTTGAACAGGACAATTAATCAGGAAAATGTTTATTTTTTTGATAAAGGAGTCCATTTAATTGAAAGTCCATCTTTTGAAGTGAATATTGCCGTATACTATACACAAATGAGGACGTGGCTCAGATGGTAAAGCAGGTAAAGCATCTGCCTACAATGTGGGAGACCTGGGTTCAATCCGTGGGTTGGGAAGATCTCCTGGAGAAGGAAATGTCAACCCACTCCAGTATTCTTGCCTGGAAAATCCCATGGATGGAGGAGCCTGGTAGGCTACAGTTCATGGGATCACAAAGAGTCGGATACGACTGAGCAACTTCACTCACTCACTCACTCATAGACAAATGATGCTATAAAGTTAAGACTCTTTAGAGAAAGAGTTTATCCTGGATTATCTGGGTGGGCACTTAATGTATTCATACGTGTCCTTATAAGAGAGAGGCACAAGGGATTTTAGAATCATTACACAAAAGAGAAGACATGGACTTCCCTGGTGGTACAGTATATAAAATTCTGCCTGCCAGTGTAGTGGACATGGATTCAGTCTCTGATCTGGGAAGATTCCACATGACTCAGGGCAACAAAACCCATGTCCCATCACTACTGAGCCCTCATGCCTAGAGTATCTACTCTGCAACAAGGGAATGCACTGCAGTGAGAAGTGTATGCACCACAGCAAAGTGTAGCCCCTTTCTCACCACAACCAGAGAAAGTCCAACCACAGTAACAAGGGCCCAGCTCAACCAAAAGGCAAATATTATCCTCCAATTAAAAAAAAAAAAAAAAAAGATGAGGGAAGAAAAAGAAAGTTCAGGATATAATAAATACAAAATTTAATCTTTAAACTAATTTACTTTTTGTTGCACCACCTAAAGTCAATGAAAATAAACATGTATTCCATTATGTCAAAGAAAGAAAAGACACATAGAAGAGGAGATTACAGAGGGACCAGGAAAACAGAGGACCTGAGGTCAACCCAAACTGGAAGAAGTCAGGAATGGATCATCCTCTAGAGCCTGATGACAGAGTGCAGCCTGCTAACACAGTGATTTTGCACTTCTGGTCTTCAGAACTTAGAGAGAGCATATTCTTATTATGTTAAGCTGCTTAATGGTACTGATTTTTTTTTTTTTTAATGGCAGGCCTGGGAAACTGATTCAGATTTTGGTACCAGAAGTGGGTTGCTACTGTATGACAAATACCTGAAAATATGGAAGTGGCTTTGGAATTAGATAAGAGATCAGGGATCAAAAGAAGTGAAGAGTATTGTCTATTAATGTCTATCATCTGAGGGGATGTTTCTACAGTCATAAACAAAGTGTTGCTAAAATCTGAATGGAAAGTCTCTTTTGGTATTTGGTAGAAGCTCAAAAGGAAATTAGAAACATGCCACTGGAAATGGAAGGAAATGTGATCCTTGTTGTATGGAGATAGAAAACTTACCTGAATTGTGTCCTCTACTTGTAGGGAAAGCAGAACTTGTAAATGATGAACTCAGATGTTTAACTGAGACAGTTTGCAGCCAACAATTACAACGTAGCCTGGTTTATTATCGCTGTGTATGGTAAAAATGTGGGCTCTCCTGGTGGCTCAGATATCTGCCTGCAATGCAGGAAACTCAGGTTCAATCCCTGGGCTGTGAAGATTCCCTGGAGAGGGGATACCCACTCCAGTATCCCTGCCTGGAACATTTCATAGACAAAGGAGCCTGGCAGGCTACAGTCCAGTGGGTCACAAGGAGACATGACTGAATGACTAAGCACAGCGCAACACTACACTACCACTCCAGAGGCAGTATGAAAGACTCAAAGGACAGAACACTGGGTCTAGAAGGGTGAGCTACAGACTGAGAGAATCAAGTCACAGGACAAGAGGGCAGAGCTGCAAGACACACTGGACTATTCCCAGGCCTGGGAGCCTAGTGGAATTGTCTGCTGCATTTTTGAAACAGGTTGGAACTTGTAACTCCTCTGCTTTTCATTTTTGCTTTTGAAACAGAAATGTCTGTAACTATCATAACAGGTTTATTCACCATTGTATTTCAAGATTACATAATTATTTTCTAGTTTCATGGGACCAGAAAAGGAGAGAACTTGTTCCCCAAGATGGATAATAAGCAGAGTCTCATTCATACTTACTTTAGATGATTTAGATGTTGAGATTTGAGATTTTTAAATAGATGATGTTTAGATGGCATTATAAGATTGAATAGATGTTATGCTCATTTGAGACTTTGGGTCCTTGGGGTGAAGTAAATATATTTTTCATGTGTGATAGATGTGAATCTTATGGAGTCAAATAACAGACTGTGGTAGGCAAAAAGTTCTGCCCCTCCTCGATCTTTTGCATCCTAATTTCCAGAAACTGAATATTACCTTATATAGCAAAATAGTGAATATTAACTTACATGTCAAGGGATGTGATTTTGTTAAAGATATTTAGCAGAGAAGCTTATCTTGGATTATCCCCACCCCATGAGCTGTATATTCAATCAAAGGTGTTTTTACAAATAAGAAGCAGAGGGAATTTTGAGATGATACACAAAGAAGACAGGGAAGAGGAGGAGGCAATGGGATGACAAAGGCAGAGGATGGGCTAATATGGCCACAAGCCAAAGGGTGCCTGCAGCCTTCAGAGATGGAGGAGAATAGGAACAGATTTTCTTGACAGCCTCTGAAGGGATATGCCATCCCATTGACATCTTGGTCTCTGGTCTTCAAACTGTAAGAGGACATATCTCTGTTGTCATGAACCACAATTTTGTATAATTTGTTAAGGCACTCCTAGAAAACTGACACAGATTTGATTGCTTTAAATGCCTATGAGCACAGCTAGACAAGTGTGAAATTTGTAGGGTAGGCCACTGGGACGTTTGAACTAGAAATTTAAGGGCATAAGTCGATGTTGTAGTTAACAAGTGGATTTCTTTCTCCCAGAAATCTCAACTCTGCTCTTAAGGCCTTTGAGAAGATTGGATCAGATATGCAAGATTATTGAGGATACTCTCTATTAGTTAAATTCACTTGATTGAAGATATTAATCACATTTGCAATGCATGTTTATGACAACACCTAGGTAGTTTTTGTTTGTTTAACTGGGTGCTATGGGTACTATGCCAAGCTAAGAACCATCAAACTGACCATCACACTGACAGAACAGGTATAAGGAGAAAAAGGATATTACACATGGACAATGTTCAAGAATTTAGGAATGCTGGAAATATAAATGAAAGTGTTTCTTTCTAAAACTCAAGAGAACAGGAGTAGTCCCCCTTTTTTATTTCTTAAAACAGCCAGATACAGTTCAGTCATGAGCTTCTGAATGCTCTGCCAAAGGATCCTGACAATACAAGGAAGAATGATTATGAGGAGAAAGATTAGCACACCCACAGCAACATAACTAAAAAACATAGACAGAATATTCTTTCCAGAAATGAAATTAGAAAAGGTGTGAAAAAAGTTATTAGCTGCTCTTGAGGCAGTAGAATGTAAATGGGAGTGTTCCATGGTCTGTATCTGATTATTAAGTTTCCCTAAATATAAACTAATATCTGAGCTATTCCAAACACTTATATTGGGCAGTATGCACTTGTTGAGTCAATAATATTGCTGCTACAGTAACAGCAACAGTAATAGGAATAGGAATAGTAACAGTTACAGAAGTAATTGCTGTTATTAATGCTGAATTTCCTAAGATTAGGTTGGTTCTTCCGGGGTCTCCACTGCCGGTTGTCTTAGAGTCTGCTGGACTTTTCAGGTGGGAGGTGGAGGCAGGGGCAGAGGACTGCTCTTTTTCTTTTTTTGTGGTGGTGGCAGTGGAGGAACCAGGTGCCTGGGGGACTGTGACATGGCGAATCAGTCTGTCCGGGATCCAAACTGGTGACGCAGCACCCTGGGAGAAAACACAAGCACACCCTCTCCCACAAGTTAGCAGTATAGCTGGCCCTTTTCACTCTCCTGTAAGGAGATCTTTTCACTTAACCAGAGGCCGAGTTGTAGTCCCTTTCAAAGGCTGAATAGAAAATTTTTTCACAAAAATTACTGGATGTGTTTTCAAAAAATGCAATAGGGGGCTTAAGGATAAATGAAACAAAATATGACACAGAAATCTATCAGGGCAACTTGTCAATCATCACTATTTTGTAAAAGACTTGCAGTTGATCCTTATTGGATGGAATTACTATATTTGCTACTTCTTTTCCAAAAAGTTCCACACTTCTTTTCCTTCCACTAAGCTGGGATAAGATAAAACTATTTTTCTTGGGGTCACTGGTAGATGGAACCAATGAGCCTTCTTGTCACAAGCATCCTGTAGGTGTATGTTTTGTGGCAAGAATAATTTAATCTCATATTTTGGTAATATTAATCCTAATTGACTGATGATTTAAAGCCTCATCCACTTTAACAAGAGCCAACTTTATCTCACTAGTCAACTTTCCCTTAGAACTGGGATTAATATTAATATTTTTATTTTTTGAGGATATCAAACAAAGGCTTTAAATCTGCAGTAGTCAGTTTTAAATGAGGGTGTATTCAATTAATGTATCCTAATCATTTCTGGAAATAATTAAAAGTTAGTAAACAATCTCTCCACAGCTTCAAAAGGGCACTACCAGTTTTCAAAACTTTTGGCAGACCTAAATATGAGAAGCAAGTAAAGAGGTGTTGCACAATATCTTTATAAGCTTCTCCAGTTATCCTTCCACAACCTAAATCTGGTCTATAGCTTTTTAGATGACAAGCAACCATCTAATCTTTGCTTGAATATCTCCAGCAATGGGGAACTCACTACTTCCCAATGTTCTAAACTCTCCCTCACCTTTTCCTCTGCAGCATCCCCATCCAGCATACCACTTTCTCTAATCCCACCAACTCATTTGCAGTAGTATGTGTCACCCAGGAGCTGGGCCAGTCTTTCCCAGCAGTGTAAGAGACATCTGTTCTGGTGTCTAACTACCCTGACATTTTATTTCCCTGGATTAAAAGATCTTTCAAAGGCCTAGAAGCAGTAATTTCCTGCACTCAAAAGGCTAGATTACTAGATCCAAATCCTCTGGGGCCCCTAGCTTGAGAAGTCAAGGTTTCTCTTGTCTAATAAGGTAGAAGCAAAAGCTGTGTTATTTTTGACCTTTATTAATTTGCACAGTTTTAGTAGGTGGCGAGATCAAAACTTTAATTTCCTCAGTATAATCAGAATCTACTACACCAGGTACCACCAAACTTCCTTGAAAAGAAATTGAGCTACGCCCTAGAACAAGTCCAGAATGTCCTCAGGCAGGGGGCCAGCCACTTCCATTGGAATCGGAGTAACTGGCACGTCTGGGGTTAATATTTTTGCAGTGGTGGAACTGAGGTCTAGTCCTGAGCTACCTGGGGTTAATTAGCATGGCTAGTTGTCTCTGTTTAGCAGGACATTGCAGACAAAAATGTTCCATTTGGCCATAAGAGTAACATTTTTTTTCTTTGTAGAACCCCTTTTATTATGATTATTTTTCTTTTTCTCTCTCTCTCTTTTTTTTTTTTTTTGCTTGGAGGAGGCCCCCCTGAGGGGGTTTTCTGCAAGGAGCAGGCTTTGTATATTGTGTATGCCTCTGCTTTAAAAGCTCCTCTGTTTAAAAAAAAGAAAAAATTATCCTTATCTTTTTCAACCTTAGGCAATGTTCTGGGAGGCTTTGGATGTAAACTGGGGAATTCCTAGGCCCTGGGAGGTGAAAGCGGAGTTTTTTTTTCTTTTTAAGGTTTTAAATTTTTAAAGTTTTGTGTAAAGGGGGAGGGGGCTCACCAGGTCGCCCAGTTTCAGCATCCTGTAAGCCCTCTCCTTCCTCGGGAGGTAGAGCACAGTCTCCCTCCTTTTCTTCGTCAATGGCAGAAAATATGATCTGTGTAGAAGGTGGAGACCCACCACCATCCACGGCTATAGCCTCTCCCATAGTCTATCTAACAGCCTAATGATGGGGGTCCAGAACATTTTTAATCATATTCCACAGAGCAAAAGCATCTATGGGCCAATGCAAAGTAAAAATTTTTAGCTGTTTTCCTAGCTTCAACCAAGTATCTAAATTAACAGTATCCTCTTCTGAAAACCAAGGACATTGTTCTTATACAAATGTAAAAAGGGATTGAATATTGGCTTTCTTAACTTTATTTCTCTAATTCTTTTTAATTAATTACAATATTACTTCTATAAAGAGTCATTATTTTGACTCACTGTTACCCATGTCAGAGATTTATATAGAGAAAGAAAGATTTCTGTCTTGTAAAGGTTTCTGTGTTTGTCTTGTCAAGTTTTATACCTTTGCCAAGGGTTTTTTTTTTTTTTTCAACCCATCAGTTTCTTTCAACCCTTAAAACACTTCCCACTCCTTCTCGCCCTACCTATCTTATGCATGGGAGTCCACGACACCCTGAGTGGGGTCCTATCCATCTCGAGTTTCTGAGCACTTCTGAGACCTACCTTCGAACAGCCTGTTCCGGGCTCCACTTGCTGGGATCCAGCCCCGGTGGATCCAGGGTAATTCAAAGCAGAGACAGAATCGGCAATGAGAGATTTATTTATTTAGAGATATAAAGAGAGATTAAGAAAGAATAGTGTAGTAGGAAAAATAGTGGAGAAAAGAGGCTGAATACATTATAACTTGGTTTACATAGGAGAGCAATAAAGCTCTGAGACAAGGGGCATCATCTACATAGGCCACCAGTGCCCACTTGAATAGCAGAGGGTGCCCTGCCTTGGGCTTCCTCTCACGTGGGTCTTAGAAACCAGAGCAAATAAGTAGACACAGAGAGCCTCTGTGCTCCAGATGGGAATTCAGCCTGAAAGGGGAGAAAATAATGACATGGGGGAGCCAAGCATTGGTGCCAGACTCACAACTTTATTTTCAAAAGCAGCTTATATACCCCAAGTTGTACATAAAGAAATAATGGAAAATGCAGAGTTATGCAGGGGCAGCAGTCCTGACCCTTATTGAGAGCAGACTTTCTTTTTGCATACCCTCCCATATACAAAAGGTCTTAAGTGGTTTTACATCATCTTCTGGCCAGGGGGCCTGTTAACATTTTTATGGCTCTTTTCCTAGATAAATGTCTATCAACTAGAAAATTCATTTTCCCTTGAAGTGTTTTTTCTTTAATCTGCATCACCCTCAAAGTACTAAATAAAGTGACATCCTGTAGAACAAATGTGCAATGCATTATAACAAAGAAAGTACTTAACTCAAAGATCTAATGTTGCCAATACCAGGGCTACTACTTGGTTTTTTCTACACACCAACTATATCAACAAATAAAGGATATGAAAACTTGGCAAGTATTGGCTCAACAATGAAAACCTTAATCAGTCCCATTCTAATGATTTTGACTCCTTGGAAGTCCCTACATTCCTAGGATGTTTTAAGTTTCCTGTGCCTCTGGCAGTTGGGAGGCAGCAAGCAATCACATGTGCAGCTGTAAGAGTCCGGACAAAACTGTCAAGCAGGCTAGAAAGCCATCAGAGGGGTTTTTGGATTGAAACACTCTTATTGTGCCCATGAAACTTATTATCTAAAAGCTCTAAATTAACTTTTTCCAGAAAAAGGTGGTTGGGGGACAGCCCCCTGTTAATGTTAGAAGAGTAGGTGGAAACCATAATACAGTAAAGCAGGCAGACTCTGGTTTTGGGGGTAGATGCTTGAGAAAATCCAGGGGGACCCCTGAGGCCTGATCCCGCCTTTGCGTTTTGTCAGGCCCCTTTCCTCATGACGTTTGCCATGGGCAGGATTCCCCATGCTGGCTCCCGGCAGAGTAGGGTTATTCTGTAAGAGGTAACAGAAGAAGCATACTGTAGGAAGATGTCTAAAGTATATTTTGATGGCTTTATCCATTTCTATCTCAAGCTTTGGTGGCCTCCTACAAAGAAGCATATAGTTTGAGTGTGTGAGAGATAAATTATAGTGGTTGTCTGCAGGAAGTATATGCAAAAAAACTTAATTCTTTCAATTTCACAGAAGGAAAGTATGCAAATGGAACCTAGAAAAAGCATGGACAAATGAAAGTTTACACAAAGTTCTGACTTACTTTATAGAATGGTAAAAATGAAGAATGAATAAGGATGCACTTATTACTAGAGAAATGTTATTTCCAGTTGTTTTTTAAGCATGGATAAAGCAGAGAGACTATGAACCTCTTCAATGTTTATTTGCAGTGTTGCATTAGTGCTATCATGGGGCTCTCTTACAAGTATTATATTCTTTAATAACGGTTGATGGGTAGAAGAGGAAAGTTTACCTTTACTCTTGCTGCACCATTTTGAAATACACCTGAAATACAAATATCCAGAAACAAGTGAGGATAGTTCATTTATAGTGTCATATTTTGCCCTTAACACAACATGTATAAAACAGGAAAAGGCAAGAAACCCTAAAATAAGCTCAGATGTCTTGATTAATAATGACTCAACAACAGAATATTTCAATTTTGTACTCTGCCTTTGTTTAATACCATGAGATTTTAATAACAACCCAGAGCAACACAAGATAGTGAGACTTAGGATGAATAGAAACACGATTTATTTTGTAGAATATGAGAAGTGTGATTATGAAAGAGAAAGGGGTGGGGTGGGGGGAATCTACCTGATGCCCTGACAAAAGGAGAATGCTAAAACAGTTCAAGTTCAGGAGAGACTACAAGTGAAAACTAGAAATGAAGGCTGAGAATCTAGAGACTTATCTTAAAATTCTGTTTTGCAATATGTCTCTTGAAATTACCCTAAAGTGTATGTACACTCAGTTCAAACTACTGACACAGAGGATAGCAGGTGGGGAATTCAAGAAAAATGCAAAGAAGGAACAAATTAAATAGACCCATTTAGACAAGAGGCAGAAAGATGGGCAGATTTCTAAGTTAAGGAGGCAATTACAAAGAGCCTAGCAAAAGAGTTAGGATAGAACAGGGCTTTGGTATATTTCCTTCCTTTTTAAGGAGGGAGCCATACCCATCTGGAGGAAGGAGATCTAACAAAGTTCTGAGAGGCAACATGATTTTCTACAACTTGGTATCTACCTTTCTCCCCAACCCCCTTTATTTTTAAACTGAGTAGTAGACTGGAGTCCTTGAGGAGGAACAAGGATGACTCCTGACAATCCGCAGGATACTTTCTTGCCTTCCCTATCTCCCTATACACCATAATCACTGACCTCATGGAAGGGAGACATCTACCCCTTCGCTTTGATTGAACACACTCCGACCCATCGTAAGTTAACTAGGCACACCAAGAAGAAGCAGAGGCTTTCCAAATTTCTGTCTGACTCCTCCACCCTCAGAGACCCAAGATTCTGTACTGCTCTCTCTGAAACTATTTCCCAAGGGAATTAGTCAGACTTACATAAAATATACCTAGTAAGCAAAGATAATAGCTATCTATGCTACTTTAGAGATACATAGATATTACCTGTGATGGATAGGTACTCTGCAAAAAGGTGCTTTGAAGACACAGCTCAATAAATTAAACATTAAAATAACTTGAAAGTACAGTTTTCCAGCAGAAATTGACACTCTAATTTGCGCTTAATGAAATGAGCTCCATGAAGGCAGATATAAAGAACTACATGAGGCATAAACCATTTTGATACTAGAAGCACTGAAAGGAACGTGTGAATTGTCTTGCTTAGAACTTGCTGGCCACTCCTGGTATCATTTTAATGGGTAAAGATGACACTTTGTGGGCTACAGATCCACCTAAGATCCAAATCTGTCTAGTGTAACTTTGTTAGTGTCTATAACTATGTCATGTCATTAAATGCTTCCACAGATGATGACCATAACCCTTTAAAAACTCAGAACACATTTCACAGGCATTGTGGTTAATTGGCAGCTAACAAGATTCTTGACTAGTTTACACATGTGGATAACTAGCCACAGATCAAGAGCAAGGTCATGACACATTAGCAATTATCAAAATTAATGTCAGCACATCCTGAACATTCTTCAAAACAGAGCACTTCACTTACAAAATTTGAGAAAAGCTAGTGTCTGATCATAAACTCTGATACATTATACTGAGGTGAAAAGTAAAACGATTTTGAAGAGGTTCTTTTCTGTTCTTCATGCTCACTCTCCCTTTTGTTTGACACATTTGACACTAAGTGTCTGCCTTGTTCCAGATTTTGATCTAGAGCCTGGCAATGTAGCAATTAAGACAAGACAAAAATCCTTCACCTAAAGAAGGTTATATTCTATTTCATGTCCGATAATGTGCAAATAAATGTTACATTGTGTATCCGAAGATGATACATGTTACATGCTATATAGAGCACTACCAAGCAAGGAAGTGGGTAATAATTCCATTTCAAAAAATTGCCATATGAAATATGGTAAATGCCTCAGATTTGAAAAACACAATTTACTGTTTGGATAGATAGTTTCTTCACTATATTGAAATTGATCCTTACATCTGTTGTCTAACCTATCACCTTTATTTAAAGAACATCAAATCGTGAAGGCATCATCTACACTAGAAGTTATCTGGGCCACAGACTAATTGGTCCATGAGATCTCTTATACAATTCTAATACCAGACTCAAAACATGAACAGATCTGTGCAAGGAAAACCTTAGGTCTGCCTTAAGTACCAATTGAGAATCCTATCCCTGGATACTCAGCTTGTTTTAGGTCATCTGACACTAAAAGTAAAGAACAATCTTAGAGATAAATGTTATCTATTGAAGACTAATTGTTGTTCCAGGATAAATGGATAAAAAACTCAATTATTTTAATTGTGTCTTAGCAGACTTTTTCATTTGTTTGATTATTTTGTTCTATTCTGTTTAATATGCACCTTGTACAATTTCCTACTCTATAGGTTAGGTTAGGTTGACCTACTCTATAAGTTAACCCTACTGTATAGGTTAAAAGCATTTCAGGAAACTTACATCCTTATAATAGAAATATCTTCTGCTATATGCCATATGATTTCCATTTAACACATAAGTCCTCCAAATGTCAAAGCTGTCCTTGAAATTCAGGGCATCTTATTATTAGAGACACATCCAGCTAACTCCAGTGTTGGAGAGTAATTATACCATGTCTCTCCTTAACTATTCTATGTCCAAATACTCTTTTCCTGGAAGAATGCAGTTTAAATGAATATTGTTGGCCACTCTGAAAATAATGTTTTATAAAAATAGACAGTGTAAAAAGTCCCACCTCTTTTGTTTCAGATGCAGTGTCTTGGGAATGGTGTCATGAAACAGAAATATTTCTATCTGTGTTTGATTTCAAGGGATTTTGTAGTATTATTGTTCACTATTTAAATCATTTTTTCCTCCAAAAATGTAAATATAACTTTCCTTATGCTTGAAGCACCTCTCTTCAAGATGGAGAGCAACTATATCAATAGATAACCTAAAGTCATAATTTTGGGAAACTGATCTTTAAAATCATTGCCTTACCTTCTCTATTTCAACCCTCAACAGGAAGAAACTGATGAAAATAAAATTGATTAAGAACTGTACTGATATTGAGAGAAATTTGATGTATTTATGTTATTCTAATTTTTATTTTACAACAAAAATTTAAAGTTATAATCATTGCAATTTCTAGCACATTAATTTAAAACTGCACTAAAAGACTAAATGTTTTTAAAATGCCATTCAGTTCAGTTCAATCGCACAGTCATGTCTGACTCTTTGTGACCTCTTGGACTGCAACATGCCAGTATTCCCTGTACATCACCAACTCCTGGAGTTTACTCAAACTCAGGTCCTTGGCGTCAGTGATGCCAACCAAGCATCTTGTCTTCTGTTGTCCCCCTATCCTCCTGCCTTCAATCTTTCCCAGCATCAGAGTCTTTTCTAGCGAGTCAGTTCTCATCAAGTGGCCAAAGTATTAGAATGTCAGCCTCAGCATTAGTCCTTCCAATGAATACTCATGACTGATTTCCATTATGATGGATTGATTGGATATCCTTGCAGTCCAAGGGACTCTCAAGAGTCTTCTCCAACACCACAGTTCAAAAGCATCAATTCTTTGGTTTTCAGCTTTCTTTATAGTCCAACTCTCACATCCATACATGACTACTGGAAAAAACATAGCTTTGACTAGATGGGCCTTTGTTGATAAAGCAATGTCTCTACTTCTTAATATTCTGTGTAGGTTGGTCATAGCATTAGGTTAGTTTTAAGTTTATAGATGTTGTTTATTGGTTAAAATTGCTAGAAATAAAATACTTAATCATGTAAAGCATATAATGTTTTACACTAAGGCTTGAGATAAGATATCATAGTGGATATTCAGTTTAGACAACAAAGCTTCCATTTATTTCTGGACTGTAATTGTATATCACAATAAGTTTTAATTATCACAAAAAATATTGTTTAAAAATATAATGAAACTATTTTCTCCTTTGTTCTCAAAACAGAGAATTAAATACTACACAGTGGTTAAGTGTAAATAGCTGAGGTTACATCTGAATAGTTGAATCTTGGCTTATGGTTAATTGAGAAAAATATGGGGTGAGGAAGAAATATGGGCATCGAGGAAGAAATGATTATTACAGAAAAAAATCTCTGTGAATTACAATTTTAGAGTGTAAAGTAAGGAGAATTTAACTTATATAACATTCTTGCCTTTCAAAACTTGATAAAATCATACAACAACACTTCTATGTGAAATATAAATGTATTTCAAAAGATTGGAGGATTTTCTTTAAAATTCTCTGTGGATGCTTATTTTGTGCAGATAAAACTTTGAAAGCAGATTTACCCCAGTAGTTGTTTAGTCTTTTAAACAAGCAAAATTCATTTCAAATATATTTGATCATTGCCAAATGTTTGAATAGTGTTTATATTAAGAAATACCATAAATAACACCTCTGGGTCCTCTCTGGTTGTTAGGCTATATCCAATTTCCTTGGTCCAGTTTTTTTTTTTTTTTTAGAGATTGTATTGCTTACAAATTCAGGATAAAAAATTATTTCAACCATATGTCTTTGAAAACATACAGTCTTTGTCTCTGGAGAACTGAAACACAGTCTAATTATTTTTGTCTCCACAACTAAAAGTAAAAAAAAAAGGATATATATGTTTGTTTCCTATTTAATATCTCAAAAAATTGTGACCTCCCTTGTTCCACATTAGTGATGATGCTGAACTGGTAAACTGTATATTCAAATTGCAGAGAATAAGCAATTATCTGGATAACTGAAGCAATGGATTTTCTTTTTCTCGATTTCATGAACATACAAATGAAAGCAAGTTTCTATGATATGAGTTATCCACACTAGAGGTCAAATTCTTCAATTATCTCTGCTCATCATCTGTTTGGTATATGCTAATTAATGGCCTCATTGTAATTTTTTGGTGAATTGTAATGATATAGCTTCACCAGATTCAGGGAGTTCTTTAATTATTTTCTGTCTCATCAGGTTCTTTTCTGTGTGCACAGGACTCTCACTGGCTCTTTAATGTTGACTAAGAATCTCCCCTGGTAGAATTATTCCCTGAGGGAGAGTTTAATCCCTGACTATTTCTATTGAGTAGCATGCTTCCTGACTCATTTCTATTCAAGAGAGAACTTCCTTGATGGAAGTGTTCACGGTTCTTTTAACTGGCGATTAACTCCCTGACTGAAGCGGAAGTATTCCATTCTTTTGTGCAGTTTTCTAATTTTTCTTCCTCCTTATCCACAGATTGCTCCAAGCAAGTCCTGCAGTTTCTCAACATGAACTGTAGGAGACACTGAGACAGAGACAGCTTTTTCCTTCTTGGCTCCTTTCTCTATCTGATACCACTTTCTCATAGGTAACTCTCAGGTACTGGATGCCTTTCTTCCACCCTTCAGCAGACAATATGTCATCACCATGACACTAATTCTGTTCCAAACCTTCAAAATATCAAGGATAATTTACAGTTTCATAGGCACTTTTGGACTCCTGCAATCTCCCAAAGCTTCCATGTTTCAAGAGCCCTTGAATTTCAGGGACCCAGAAACACCTGTAAATAAAAGCCTGCTTTATTTTTATTTTTTTAACTTAATATGATGAAACAAGCAAACAAAAAATTGTTCTCCCTATCAAATATCAAGCAGGCCCTTCCACAACCTCCATAAACCTTATTTGAAATTGCCTCGTCACTTAAAGGCCACATCAGTCTTCCTCCACTGCTCTTTTCCACTCAAATCTGACATTCGTACCCACAGTATTTTCCCTCTTGCTCTTGCAAATGGGACTCTGTCTCCCCAACATTTTGTACATAATGAACTTTACATTGTCTCAATACTATTGTTTTTCTTCCCCTCACATAAGCTCTTCCTTCTTTAATAATTCCCTCATCCCTTCAAAAGCCCTGGAACTATGGCATCTCTTCACTTAAGTCATAGCACAATCTCACAGTCCTGATTTAATTGCTAGTTATGTGCTCTCTTTCTTTTAGAAGTATCAGGGGACCCCAAATTCATGATTCTTTGTTTATCACTGGAGTGTCCTTTCAGACTTCTCTACTGATTCAGATGATACAATTTGCCTGCAGTTCAGGAGACCTGGATTCACTCCCTGAGTCAAGAAGAACCCCTGAAGAAGGAAATAGCAACTCACTCCAGTATTTTTGCCTGGAGAGTTTCATGGACAGAGGAGCCTGGTGGGCTACAGTCCATTGGGTTGCAAAGAATCAGACACAACTGAGCAACTAACAGTTTCACTTCACTTATTTTTTCACAGAGGACCCTTTAGCTTTCCACCCTAGGCTTCAAAAGGAACTTCTTTCATCATCAATGCTTTTCAAAAAAGTAAATCTATTCTTCCACCAGAACATAAATGAAGGCTGTTTCATAGGCCTCATATTTGCATTCACATGTACTTTCCACAAATGCAAATATCTATAATTTTATCATGGATTCAAGAATACCTATCCCTTGCCTTCTTATATGAATCTAACAGACCAAATGATTCCAAACATAATTTTACCTAGTATGCTTGGGACTGGCATCCTATAAATAATAATTGGTCATTTTCCTCTTCCCAACTGAATAGGGCATCTCTATCAAAATAGTCCATATGAATACTAAGATGCAAATTCATGAAACAACTATTTCTGTCACCATGTAGAGCCCCAAATGAGACATAGTTTATGTGTGGCAGCTATGCTTATTGATATCTATTGTCTGATTTGACTGGACCTTGTTGTTTAGCTAATTTAATTAACTGTCACTAAATTTTTAGCCAGATTGCTTTCTTTTCTCACCTTAAATCCTCTATTACCTCTGATTTAATTTTTCAGGCATCAGATTAACCCAAAAGTCAACTGCTGCTAAGTCACTTCAGTCATGTCTGACTCTGTGTGACCCCATAGATGGCAGCTCACCAGGCTACCCTGTCCTGGGATTCTCCAGGCAAGAACACTGGAGTGGGTCGCCATTTCCTTCTCCAGTGCAGGAAAGTGGAAAGTGAAGACTGAAAGGGAAGTAGCTCAGTCAAAGCTTAGGTACAGAATTCTAGCTCTGGACCTCCCATTGTCACCAGTTTTTCAAGAAGAGAGTGGAAATAAGGGAGTGGAAATAATGACTATATAGGCAAAAGCAGGAATAAAATGAATGAAACTGTGTTTAGATATTTAGAAATATTAAAATTAAGAAAATATCTCTCCTCGTATCATTAATAAACCTATTTTAAGTGGACATAGAATAACACTATGCAAAAATCACTTCTTTCCACACAATAGTACTAAATCTTTGTACTTTAAAGGATGCAAAAGTTTTAGTTGAAATTAAGATAATATTTTGTTTTGATTTTCTGTAACAGAAGTATTATTAACTCATGAAGAGAATTATAAAATTTCTTATATTTTTAAATTTAATGTTTTATTTCTCCAACATGTTTATGATTATTTTTAGAATACTTTACTCTTATTAAGGGGAATTCAATTATATTTGAGTGACTTTTATTTGAAGGATATATCTTAAGTTTTATGGTGAGAATTAATAAACCTAAGAGATTTCATATAAAATATTTGAATTTCTAGCAAAATTACTAGTATAAAGCATTTTTAACTTTAAAAGAAGCTGTTCTACTTCAATCTACTGATATTCTGTCATATTTTCATATGGAATTTTTTTTTTTCTTCCCAATATCTGTTTCTTATGTACCAGCAAACAGCATAAAATGAAAGCAAGCTTCTCTGGAGAGTTACTAAGCTGATAACATTACTTTCTTCACATTATGTTGAACTGCAGAGTTCACATTAAGAGGCAAATCCTTCATTTTAAAACATTAACCCATAAAGTACTTAATAATTGAAGCCTATGTGATTTAGAGTTCACAAATGAATCAAGTGCAAAAATAGATTCTATCTCTACTTCCTTTGGTGATTCCCTGGATTGATTGTTCTTCATTTTAGAATTTGCCTTTTAGGACTTTTTTCCAAGAGAGACAAAGAAATATCAATAATGATGGAATCTGATAGCATCTTCTTGTTATTTAAATTGCTATTTTTCAATTAATATGTTATTCATCTGTTTTCATTTTATATCTATTAGAAAATTTTATGGAGTATTTTAGTTCCTATTCTATAATGAAGACAATTAAAATATGATAAGAAATCTATACCAAAAACATGCAATATATTCCATAGTGGAGCCTGGATTTGGACCCAGGGAGTCAGCTTCCATAGTTAGTGCCCTTAGATATTGGTCTAGAAAATCTGCTATTGAAGCAAGGCTGAAGAAACAATAAATTAGAGACATAGTGGAAATGCCAATATAAACCCATGATATTTAATTGCAGAAAAAGATAATTGCTCTGTTACTTTTAGAAAAAGTACTCCTCTTAACAATAATTAAAAATCCTTCACCTCTCTCATCACCCTGCTAATCTCCAGTCATCACATTAGGCAGGTATTGTACAGCCTTCCTTGGTAAATCTTATGCATTATTAGTCTTAATAGCTGCACATTGGTAATATCAAATATCTATCCAGAATAAGTTCATAATTATCAGTGTACAGTAGTTAGAATTAATAAATTACATGTCTAAACAAAACCAAAAGAGTTAAAGAAGTAAAACCTGAGACAATGGATATGTTTTTATAAAAATCAAAATAAGCAATAGTATGGGTTAGAAATGCATACATGAAGTTCAATAATAAATTAAAGAAGTTATTCTCATAAAATAGGATTACTGATTTGAAAGGTTAGAGTGAAATCTGTGACTAGGTTAGCACATACCAGGGGATCCAAGGTCCTGGCAATTTTCTTTGTAATAACTTGGGGTTTTATATGGATATTTGTTTACAGTTAATTACTAAACTACACTTTCACATTTTTTGCTATTTTCTATATGTGAATTTTCTGACAAAATAAAGAAAAATTGTATGCCCAAAGTGTGCTTATTTTCAAAAGTAGATTGAAATTTAACAAAACTAAAATTGACCACGCAATATGGTAATAGAAGCAAAAATTTTAAATACCCAAAAAGGAAGATTTTCCTGTTAGACAGGACAAAGACTTATTTCTTATTTTAAATCAAGCAAATTACAGAGATAAAAACAGATAGAATAGTTTAACATGATCTGAAAAATGGAAGAAGAAGGAAAAAAAAAGAGAGAGAGATAATTTTATCTCTCTAAATTACAATATCTTAATTAGATCCCATTTGTTTATTTTTGCTTTTATTTCCAGTATTCTGGGAGGTGGATCATAGAGGATCCTGCTGTGATTTATGTCAGAGAGTGTTTTGCCTATGTTCTCCTCTAAGAGTTTTATAGTTTCTTGTCTTACGTTTAGATCTTTAATCCATTTTGAGTTTATTTTTGTGTATGGTGTTAGAAAGTGATCTAATTTCATTCTTTTACAAGTGGTTGACCAGTTTTCCCAGCACCACTTGTTAAAAAGATTGTCTTTAATCCACTGTATATTCTTGCCTCCTTTGTTGAAGATAAGCTGTCCATAGGTGTGTGGATTTATCTCTGGGCTTTCTATTTTGTTCCATTGATCTATATTTCTGTCTTTGTGCCAGTACCATACTGTCTTGATGACTGTGGCTTTGTAGTAAAGCCTGAAGTCAGGCAGGTTGATTCCTCCAGTTCCATTCTTCTTTCTCAAGATGGCTTTGGCTATTCGAGGTTTTT